>JAJJWW010001220.1:0-32500 GCA_023531295.1 Papaver armeniacum | reverse complement strand
GTTTAAAAGGTCAGAGTAGGAAATGGACATCGTTTGCAAAGCTTTTGCATTCTTCAAAATCAATTTCACCCATCTCATCTCCATTGGGTTCCCGTTGAACTCTGCAAAGTTAACAGATTGAAGGTACAAAAATAAGCATTCAGGATCAATCACCACATCAAGTGTCCAATCATCATCTTCTGTGCCATAGTTGTCTTCACCCTCGGCAGCATCAGCATCGCTTCCTGTAACATCATCTTGTTCTTCGTCATCAGCATCGCTTCCTGTAACATAATCTTCTTCTTCGTCATCAGCGTCACTGCCTGTAACATAATCTTCTTCATCAGCGTCACTGCCTGTAACATAATCTTCTTCTTCGCCATCACTAATCCGACGCGGCCCCTGAAAGATATTGAAAAAGATGAGACATATATCAAAAGCTAATTACTTCATACATAATTGCTTCTTGTTATATTTTTTATCTATTTAGTCAATGACGTAATGCATGTAAAACTGAAAAATATATAGACTTGCCTTATCAAATACAAGTGACTCCAGATTCGGTGTTGCTTTAAGGAAAGCAACTAGTGCTTTATCATTGGTTACTTCCTCCAACATGGTCAATTTCTTGGCATTATGAAATGTAGGCAACTTTTCTAAAAGATCGTGTGGGAAGGAGAGAGCCTATTCATGGAAAGGCAATAGCAATAGATAAAATATAAGCTTCAAGGAGTTAGGTTTCACTTAGAAAAACTGAAGAAGCAGAAAATACTCCATATTTAGCAGTAGGGAAGAATACCTGTAGGGTATGATCAGAAACACTTAGGCATTTTACATTCACAAGAGCACGAAGAAACTGACTTATTGCTGCAGCATTACCAATCCTTTCCTCCATTGATGTGACACGTAGTTTAAAGTGAAATCCAACATCTGCTTTAACTAGTAACGGAAAGGTTGTCAGAACATACTCCTTGGCAATACTACCATTGTAACAAAAAAACTCCAGATTTGGTGCATCAACTTGGAGAGTACAATCTTCTAACCCGTCGTCCACTCCAAGCGAAAACCCTTGGTCATCACAAGTAGCAATGTTGAACTTCAAGCTTTTCAATGTAGGGACTGAAATACAAAAATATGGCATGTCGAGCCAAATGCAATTTTGTATACTAAGTATTTCAAGGGCTGGGCAATTGGATAAGAGATTCTTATTCCAGTTTTCATTACTGAATTCAACACCCTCGAGTTCAAGGCACTTGAGTTTTGGAAGAGAGATATAATTAGGAGAGCAGGCATTAGAGGTTATTTGAATTTTCAAGGAAATCAGTGATTCACAAGTAAAAAGAGACTGGGTGATATTGAGTGGTTCATGCTGAGTTAAATTTAGACTGAGTTGTTGAACGTTATGCCTTACAGCACTGGTGATCCATGAATTGACCCGATCTTCATCCAAATGTTTACGCCAGTAGATAGAAAACCTTTGTATATCTGCCTGCCGACGATGCAATGTTCCATCTACAAAATCCATGAACTTATTGGTCTCAGAATCAGCGGGACGCTGACATCCAGAGTCATAAAATTCAAGGATGGGGAAAGTGATCCAAATGTAGCTCCATCTTTTAGATAAAACGCTAGTTTGTGCAACATGCTTTATTTCAAGAAATGAGAGGATGTGATGAACCATTGAGTCTGGTAAGTTGCTTATCCTATCAACTTAGATAAAACAGAAGCAGATGGATCGAGGAACTACCTGATTTCGCTCCAAGAGATTTTCAAATGAGTTTACTTCCAAAGAATTTGGTAGACTTTGAGATCTAACAAGGGAAGGAGAAAATGAAGAGGAGAGAAAGTGTAGTGGAATGGTACCTTTATTTTTATTTTTAGGGTATCTCTTATAAGGGAGATGGCTAAAGATGATCACCAGTCTCCAACTCTCCGGCTACGGATTTCACATGAAAATACCTACCAGGTAGAGGGGCACATTGGTACTTCTGCTTCTGCACCTGTCACCACCCAAGTCAGAACTCGAGACGGTCACGGGAAGAGCTTCTCCTCAAAATTCAAATTTGAGAGACAGTATGGTTGTAAGCATTAATGGTGAAGAGACTGGTCGCATTAATGAGAATAGTAAGGAAAGCTTGGATTTTGACACGTGTGTGGTGGAAGACTCTTTCTCATCTGAAGAGGACACGTGTGGTAATTCTGTCTCGGATATGATAAAGGAAAAATGCGTCTGGGAAAAAATTTTGAACGCGCACTGCGCATTCAAAGTTTGAACTCGCACCTCCGTCGCCGTTTGATTGGTAAGATGTGATGTCATCAACTTCTAAACTTAACTATAGTTATACTTCCCGATTTTTAACTATAATATTACAAAACTTTCTGTAATACCCATATAGCTTTTTACCTTTGGGCGCCAAAATCTGGCAATCAATCAGGTGATGAAGACGATCGAGTTAATCACCCAGATCAAAAATGACGAGTCACTGGACTATTATCTTACAAAGCTCCGTGGAAGATGAAGACGATCGAGTTAATCATCTTGATTTCATTATGCAAAGCTCACTTTCAAAAAACATAGATTTCATCATCAAAGGCGAACGAAATAATGGACAGAAAGAACAATTTTATGTGTTTTAGATTATAAAGTTCTAAATGATGCCATTTGGATTAAGGGGCAAAATGTTCATATATATACCTGCATTTTTAAGGTCCTTCAAAGTCAAACCATGCATCAGATCACATTCTCAAATTTGAAACCCTATGATGCCATTCCAACATCTATGTACGTGATCACACCGGGGATGAATCTGATGGTTTAATCAATTTTTAAGAGTGCCGGCACAATGAGAAAGAGAAAATGGCTTTGTACAATCACTCTGTTAACAATAAAATGAATAATCATACGTTGATTGGTGGATGAACTCGTTTGAAGTTTTTGACATGGGAAAACGAATAACGAAGGATAAATATGGTCTCGTAAGATTAACTGAATATGTGTGAAATATTTTCGAAAAATCCTAGTGAAAATTCGGGAAGTAACCATGGTTAGGTTAAAAATTCGATGACATCGTATCTTACTAATCTAGCGGTCAGGGAGTTGCGGGTTCAAACTTTGAATACGCAGTGCGCGTTCAAAATTTTTTCCGTCTGTTTGTTCAAAAAGGAACAGCAGATCCCCTTTTTCAAGACTCAAAATAATACTATGAAAGAGAAAATCAGGTCATTTATAACCCCTCGACCATGTTAGACACAGTTTGGAACTCGGTGGCTCCACATATGGCATGGAGGGTACGCAAGACCAAAACTAACAGAGGGCTGTTTAGGTCCAAAAAAAAATACAAAAAAAGTAATGTGTCCCAGCGGCATGACATCGTGTCAAACAGAAGAAGGTCCACATGATGTAATACAAATGGAAGTGTCTAGAGTTCAATTTTTTTTTATTTTTAATAGATAAACAAGAACAAAGTCCCAAAGTTACACAATACAAACAAGTAGGGCTGTCAATGGAATACCGAGTTCCGGATTCTGTTACCGATAATTCGAGTTCCTATAGGAAATTTTCCGACATAACGGTATCGGAAATCGGTAATGGAAAAATTATCGGTAATTTTTGCCTTATTGAACTAGATCGGTTTAGGCACTTACCGTTCCATTAATTACCGTTATCAGATCCGTTGTCACACATGTATATTATAGTGTTAGTATTACCCGTTTTTGAATTTCTTTGTGTTTTTTTTTTTTTGCAAGAACATATAACTAAGAACATTGTGTTTTGCATGGATTTGGAACCTAAAATTTCTTATTTTGAACTAATTTTTAGTATGAGAAATAGGTTATGTATAATATTGTCACTTAACGGTATTTATCGGTAAAATTACCGATATCCGTTAACTTAATGGAACGGGTAGCGGTTTTGATTTTTAAAATTCCGCCGGAAATTATCGGTATCGGAATTCCGGTAGGAAATATCGGTAACGGTAATGGAAGAGCTAGTTACCGTTCCAATAGGTTCCATTGACAGCCCTACATACAAGACTGACTACGACAAATTTCATACAGGACAAGTGACGAATCTCAAATGATAGAATCTCAAGTAACAGATCCTGCCAACGAATCACCAAATAGTAAGTAACATCGCCGGTAACACCCACTTGCATACGGGAGAGCTTGAATCGTTGAAACTTGATCCACAACCCTAGAAACGATTTTAATTTCAAATCGAAATACAACTTCCTCCACGAAAGAAGAGCTATAAGATGCTTGTTCTAATCTTCATCAATTTTAAAACAATGAACTCGCCGGAATAACCATCGGAACTCCTGTACCTGCTGGGGTTGATCAAGATCAAACTTGAAACAAATGTAAATCAGACCACAACCCAACCTAAAGATCACCATCAAAGAGAACCACACATCACCCATGTATGAAACTAAGAAAACAAAACGAAAAAAACTAGATCTAGAAATTAAAGCCGATAAAAAACATGATCCAACAATAAATAGATCATAGAAAAACCCTGTGAGAGGATTAGGGAAGCATGCAAAGGAAGAAAATCGTTGCGGATTTGCTCTGATTCGCTCCATGGAGCAAATCAGAGCAAACCCTAGGCGGTTGTGAAAAAGGTTTTCTTATTTCTGTTTTCTTGAACGAGAGAGGTGAGAGCGGGAGAGCGAGAGAGGTGAGAGAAAATTTTGGAAGCCAAAATTGATGAAAATGAAAGATGAAAACCTACAAATAACTACTTTGGACACCTGGCATTATCCAGGATTCATGAGATATCGAATTAGCATTGCCATATCAATGATTCGTGATGTTTGTGATTTAGCAATTGGTCTTACTCTTGTCGGTGATATAGGTTATTGTAGAGAAGCCAGAGGGGAGTCTTCAGAATGGACAACAAGGGAACAACTTGAACTTAATGGTGCTGAAAATGCTTTCCAATGGGCTACAGAATTAACGAGTCACAACATCGAATTTCAAAGTGATTCTGAACCAACTCTCCTAAAGATTATGGAAATGTACGCTCAAGCTAAAAAAGAAAGATTCAAGAATAGTGATTCTTTTGGAAACTCTACCAAAACTCCAGCAAACTTTAAAGCTATGGCCTTCAATTTAGTTAGTAGATTTGATAACATTATGCCTGCTCCAATTGCTAATTTATTTAACAAATCCATCCTTAAAGATAAATGGATAGATGAAAAACTCACAGAACTGATCAACCTCATTTATATGCGAGAAGATCTAATCTGGCCTTTGTATTACCGCAACGCTTAACTCTTTCGAGTTTTCAAGGTGTTCTTTTTCGTATTAAAAAAAAAAAAAAAAAGACTTCAAGTCAATATTGTGCGAGATTCAGGGCATAAACTTCTTGAGACGGAGAATACAAACCGAGTCTCAGATCTTCACGCGCCTTCTCAATCTATTCAAGAAATTGACAAATCCATGACTACTTTACTGAAACAGACTAGGGATTTTTCCTCCGACATTGAAGTTCCTCAAGAGTCGAATGTTAATTCTACTACTATTTCAAGACTGGATACTCAACAGCAAACTGGTGGTAATCATGAAGAGGAGGAACAAATCATTATCTTGAGACATGCTTTCAAGAGCTTAGGTGCTGATGCAGTTGGAAGAGAAGACGAATTGGATGGAATTCTTCACAAAATTGTAAGTCATAATTCCAATAATTTTAGTTCTTCGATGTCTTTTGAAGAAAGTGTTGGAGAAAATGAGTTTTTAAGTTTTGGTTTTATGGTCTTGGTGGGAATGGAACTTGGGACCTTTGGGTCTCTAAGCACTTACTCATTTTCTTATGAGTGAATGAAATAGAACCTTTAGTCCCACATTGGGCATAACTAAAGAGGAGTTCCACTATATAGCTATTCTCTTATGGATAGTTAGTAAAACAATGTGGGTGGAACAGGTGGGGCGAAATATTTTTGTTTCCACTAAGAACTTGGGCTTAGGGCTCGAGCTCGTGCTTGCGCCATGGACTTTGGTCAACCAAGACTTTCCCTTTTGGAAAAATTTCTTTAGATTTATTTCCCAAACATTTTGAAAATCAAATTAAATTCTTTCTTAAATTTGGGGGGGGGCGAATTTATTCTCTTAACAAAAATATTTCTCAACGGATTTTTTGTGCATGGATGTCGACACTTTTCTTACCGTTTTTGACTGTTTTTGATGACAGAATTATGTCGACATCATGGCAGCATTATTTCGCATGCAATATTGATTCGCACATTAATGTGCACTAATTTCACCCTCTCCGTTTGCCTATAAAAAGAATTCAACTTCTTCATTCCAATTTGTGTCCAGAAGAGCTACTATCCTCTTCTTTTCGTCTCTCTCCCTCTGTGTGGTCATTTTCTTTTATTCTGTGCTTTGCTGTTGAGTTCGTAAGAGTGGGCAAGTATTGTAGTGCTAACAATACTTGCAACAGCAGCTTTATCCCCGGATACAACTTGACCACGGGGTATAGGCATCACTCATTCTTGAGGCGTACCGGTCAACTATTGTGTTAAGGTTAGCGTGTTGAACACGTGACTCATCTTGTTTGTTTGTCCATTGAGTGCTTATTTACATTTCAGCAATTTTAATTATAACTTATTCACATCTTCTTTTTAGTGTTTTATTGTTACAGTCGCAACAATCTTAACACAATAGTTCTTTTCTCATCTCGTAACAATGGGTAAGAACGATGTTGAAAGGCCCGCAAAGTTCAATGGGAAAGACTTCAAAAGATGGCAATCGAAGATGTTATTTTTTCTGAGTTATCATGAGTTGGATCATTATGTTTTGGTTCCTTTTGATGAGGGCATGGAGGATATGGGACGTGAACTTGAGTTGGAGGATTGGGTTAGCGGAACTATATGGCCAAAAATCATATTCTCAACCGTTTAGAAGATGTTATGTATGACTTCTATATTGCAAAAGAGAACTTTAATGCTTTTGATTTATGGGCTGCTTTAGAGGCAAAGTAACAAGCTGAAACTGCTGGAAGTAAGAAATTTTTGGTAGCTAAGTTCATGGAATACAAAATGTCGAATGACAAATCTGTGGTTGATCAATTCCTTGAATTCCAGCAAATTATCAATCAAATTCTTGCGGAAGGTATGATGATTGATGAAACTTTTCAAGTGTCTCATTGTCATTGAGAAATTGCCTTCTTCCCGGTGGGAGTACAAGAAGAAACCGAGACATGAAACTGGTGAAGTCACTATGGTTGATTTGGGTAAGAAGATTCAAGTTGAAGAATTGTTGTGCTCCAAGGACAAAAATGTATCTTCTCGCAAGGGACATGTCAAACAAAGCTCATGTGACCGAACACAAAGGTTCCAATGCCGATAAGAACCGAAACAACTCCAAGAAACCTCCCAGCAAGAAAGGTATGTTTCGAAACCCAAATCTAGCATTAATAAAATTAAGGGTGATTGCTATGCTTGCGGAAATCCCGGCCATATGGCGGTTCACCGAGAAAACCGTAAGGACCTTAAAAAGAAAAATAATGCTAATTTGGTTGAAAACAACAAAGATGAATTTTCCGGGGTGTCCGAAGTTAATTTGGTAACAAATGTGAGAGATTGGTGGGTAGACTCCTGGGGCTACCAAACATGTCTGGGAAACAGAGATATGTTCACCTCCTACAAGAAGGTAGGGAAGGAGAAAAACTCTATATGGGTAACTCATCCGTAAATTGTAGGTTGTAGGAAAAGGCAAAGTTGGGCTCAAGCTAACTTCTCCTGCAAAACTCTCACATTGAATGAAGTTCTTCATGTTCCTACATCCGCAAAAATCTTGTTTCTTGTGGTGTTTTAGATGATAAGGGCTTTAAAATTGTAATAGAATCTGGGAAATGTGTTGTAACTAAGGGTAAGGATTATGTGGGGCGGGGTTATAAGACCGAGGGTCCAGTATAAGCTTAATGTAAACTCGTTGTAATGAATAAGAATGATTCTTCTCGCTTATGTTTGTGAGTCTTTGAATGTTTGGCATGGTAGACTTGGACATGTAAATTATAAGTCAATGCATAAATCGGCTAATGTAGGCTGCATACCCAAATTTAGTTTGGAAAAGGAACACAAATGTGAAATATGCGTAGAATCAAAGTATGCTAGAAAACCTTTTAGCAAAAAGTTCATAGAAATTCTAAACCCTTAGAATTAATTCACTCGGACCTAGTTGACATGAAATCGGTTCAAACTAGAGGTGGTAAGAAATGGTTTGTTACTTTTATAGTACACCGTACTAGGTACTGTCATATATATTGCTTAGAGGTAAGGATGATCCCTTATAAGCCTTTAAGATGTATAAACTAGAAGTTGAAAACCAATTAAATACTACCATTAAAACAGTTAGGTCTGACCGTGGTGGTGAGTACGGAGTTCGATAGGAGATTTCAGAACATGGCATTATACACGAGGTTACCCCTCCTTATTCACCTCGGTCAATGGTGTAGCCGAACGTAAGAACTGCACTTAAGGATATGATGAATGCCATGTTAATTAGTTCGGGATTACCTTCAAATTTGTGGGGGAAGCTATCCTTTCACCGCTATATCCTGAATAGAGTACCCTTTAAAGGATCGAGATAAAACTCCATATGAATTGTGGAAAGATAGACAACCTTCTTTTTGCATACTTCAAAGTGTGGGGGTGTTTGGCTAAGGTTCGTATCCCTAAACCTAAAGCAACCAAGATAGGACCCAAAACTGCTGACCGTGTCTTCATAGGGTATCCCGAGCATACTCCGCATATAGATTTATGGTTGTGAGTTCGATATTTCAAATTGGTGTGAATACTATTATGGAATCTAGGGATCTTTGTGTTCTTTGAAAATGTTTTTCCTTTGAAATCGACTCTCGTAAGAGAGGTCTTGATCCCCAGATGTCCCTTCAACCAGGTCGGACTTTACCTTTAGAGGAAGACGGCAGAAATTGAGCCTAGGAGAAGCAAAAGAGCTAGAACCAAAACCTCCTTTGGACCTCGACTTAGTAACACTAGCGAGTCCGATCCTCGGACTTTTAGAGAAGCCATGACTTCTTCTCAAGCTCCATGGTGGAAAGAGTCATCTGTTAGTGAGATGGAATCCATCAAAGAAAATGATACGTGGGAGTGGTAGATTTACCTCCGGGGTGTAAGGCCATAGGATGTAGATGGATCTTCAGAGGAAACGTAACATAGATGGAACTGCTCAAAAATACAAGGCTAGGTTGGTAGCTAAAGGCTATAAACAATGGAAGGTGTAGATTTCTTTGATACTTACTCACCTGTTACGAGAATTACTTCCATTAGGATGTTAATTGCTATAGCTGCGGTTCATAACCTAGAGATACATCAAATGGATGTAAAGACATCTTTTCTAAATGGTGAATTAGATGAAGAAATTTACATGGAGAAACTCAAGGCTTTGTAGTGAAAGGTTGTGAAAACAAAGTTTGTAAACCGAAAAATCTTTGTATGGATTGAAACAAGCACCTAAACAATGGCATGAAAAATTTGATCATGTAATGTTTTCTAGTGGTTTTAAAATCAATGAATCGACAAGTGTGTCTATACCAAACTTGTGAATGATGCCTGTGTGATTGTATGCTTGTATGTTGATGATATGCTTATACTTGGTACAAACATGGATGTAATTAATTCCACTAAGAGCATGCTAAATGAGAACTTTGACATGAAAGACTTAGGCCCATGCAGATGTAATCTTAGGGATGAAAATTAGAAGAAATTCTAAAGGTTATAGTCTTAGTAAATCTCATTATGTTGAATCTGTGCTTAGAAAATTCAATCACTTTGACTGTAAACTGCTTATACTCCGTATGATCCTTGTTGTAAACTCAAAAAGAATAAGGGTAATGGAGTGTCACAACTTGAATACTCACGAGTTATAGGAAGTCCGATGTATTTGATGAACTCAGTACTAGGCCGGACATTGCTTATCTTTTTGTGAGTAGGTTAAGTAGGTATACTTGTAATCCGGGCAGGAACACTGGGATGCACTTTTTAGAGTGTTGAGGTATTTGAAATACACTTTGACCTTTTGTTTAAATTATGAAGGGTACCGCCGTCCTTGAGGGATTTTGTGATGCAAACCGGATATCGACTCGAGGAGACTAAGTCTACGAGTGGATATGTTTTCACTTCTAGAGGGGGCTGTTTCTTGGAAGAGTTCCAAACAGACTCGCATAGCTCGATCCACTATGGAATCCGAGTTTATTGCGTTAGATAAAGCGGGAGAGGAAGCCATTGGTTAAGATGCTTTTTAGAAGACATTCCTCTCTCGCATAGGCCCATGCCAGCCTATATTTATACATTGTGATAATCAAGCCGCTATAGCTAAGGCTAAAAACAACTACTATAATGGGAAGTCTATACACATTAAGAGAAGACATGATACCCTGAAAAACTAATCTCAAAAGGCGATATTTCAATTGATCGGGTAAAGTCCAAGAAGAATATCGCGGACCCTTTGACGAAAGGTTTGTCCAAAGAGATAGTTAGTAATGCATCTAGGGGGATGGGGCTTAGGCTCATTAAATAAACTTGCCATGAAGGATACTCAACCTTGCCGACTGGAGATCCCAAGATCAAGGTTTTGAATGAGACAACTAATTTGTGGCGGGTCAAGGTAAACACTATCGAGAATTTCATTCTCTGCCCTTCCCTATGGTGTAGACGTGATAGTGTGATCGCATGTGAAGGATGACTTTTAACTAAGTCTTAATGAGTTCTATAGTTTCAATTCAAGATTGAAGTGGGGTGTAGCAAGAAACACTCTTGATGGAACTCACCTATCCGAATGTGGAAGTGGGTCGCTTCCTATGAGAATAGAGCGATTCTCTAGAGCATTCGAGAAACGGATTTGTCCAGGGCCAAAAAGGACACAACGGCACGAACTTGACAAACACCTAGAGAGATATCACGTGTGGTTATTATCGCGGATTACACCAAACGATGGCAGTCCAAGACATCGCGTTCACTGTCCATCAAGTAGTCTCGGCAATTTCTCACTAAGCAAAGGTTCAAGACCTCATGGACACCTCTTGCCTAAGTGGTATTTCTCTTAACAAAAATATTTCTCAACGGATTTTTTGTGCATGGATGTCGACACTTTTCTTACCGTTTTTGACTGTTTTTGATGACAGAATTATGTCGACATCATGGCAGCATTATTTCGCATGCAATATTGATTCGCACATTAATGTGCACTAATTTCACCCTCTCCGTTTGCCTATAAAAAGAATTCAACTTCTTCATTCCAATTTGTGTCCAGAAGAGCTACTATCCTATTCTTTTCGTCTCTCTCCCTCTGTGTGGTCATTTTCTTTTATTTTGTGCTTTGCTGTTGAGTTCGTAAGAGTGGGCAAGTATTGTAGTGCTAACAATACTTGCAAATAAAAGCTTTTATCCTGGATACAACTTGACCACAGGGTATAGGCATCACTCATTCTTGAGGCGTGACTTGGCCAACTATTGTGTTAAGGACAAACGTGTTGAACACGTGACTCGTTTCTGCTTGTCATTCCATTGAGTGCTTATTTACATTTCAGCAATTTTAATTATAACTTATTCACATCTTCTTTTTAGTGTTTTATTGTTACAGTCGCAACAGAAAGATCTAATGTTGATGAACCAGTTTTGGGTTCTGAAGAAACACGTAATGAGGAAGCATCCAAGACCATTCATCGACGGAAGATTAGCTTAAAAAGGGAACAAGCTCGTATTGCCTGGAATGGGGAACAAGTGGAAATTGCACTTGGAAGGAGCAGTAGAAAGGGCACACAAAGAGGGGAAGGTAATTCTAATGGATTATAAAATAATGGGCCATTTACAAAATGGTCATACTTTTTGTAATTGGGTTACAAAAGAACCATTTTCTGGGATCATGGTTTTTTTGAGGGACCATGGTTTCAATTTTAGGAGGACATTTAGAAGTAAAGTGAAGACAGCCCTTATCCACATATTTTAGTTAATGACCAAAATGCCCTTGTATTATTTTAATTTTATATTTTTTTATTTTTTTTTCTCAAAAATCAAAATTAAAAATTTTATTTGGAAGGTCACTCAAGCCCTGGCATATGATCGTTGGACTTGGGAGAATATCGAAGATTATTAGTCATAATTTTTTTTATTTTATGAAAAAGGAAAATAATGTTAAACAATTCAGAAATAACAAATTACAAAGCTGCAAATCTGTTATTCATCACCAGCAGCAGTTCTCTGAGTTTTCTTCGTAGTAACAGAAAAGAAATGTGATGCCCTAAAATGATTTCACTAAAGAAGAGGAATACAGACAGAGTTGGGTGAAATTAAAAGGGTTTGAAAATGCCATACAAGGGCGTTTTAGTCATGTTTCTTTAGAAGCTATAAAAATATTTTTACTGCTTTAATAGTGAAGTAAAACTAATTTTTACCATGTCTTTGGCTAGCTTAGCTACACCTTCTTAGGAACAGGTCTTGTCCGGTGTAGTCTATTCTGTCTTTTCTAAGCCCTTCTTTAATTTTTTTTCTTTTTGATATTCTCCGAGTGAGATCACTTTTTTAGAAACCTATTATAGGTACTCCAAGTATTGGGCAAGGTCTCACAAGATAACAAACCCTCGGTTCCAAAAAGTAATAAACAGATTGTTTTATCCAACTATTTTTTTTTTTTTTGTGATGGCCAAAATGCCTTTATGGATTATAAAATTAATTAATCTAAATAATATTAATAACTAGATTAGACTAATTATTTGATTTATAGTTTAATTGGTATTTGAGAATAAAAATCAGAACTTTTATTTTTTTTGTGTTAAGAGTGAAGGAAGAAGAAAAAGTTTGAGAAAAACCTAGAAATTTAGGTTTTCTCAATACAAATGAGTGGCTCTAGTAAGATTAGTGAGGTATGTGGATCCTCATCTACCAAATCAAATAACAATCCTGCAACTCTTATAGATAATCAAGAATTTCTAACCCAACCACAAACTTAACCTATACATGAAGAATATATATGAACACTATTATGAATTTGAAGAACAAGAAGAAGATGAATATGAAGAACTAAATGCTCAACGGAGTGAGGTATACCTCTAACTTAGCTCCAATAACAACTTTTTTCCTTTTAATCGCATGAAGTTTGTAGAAAGTTGGTTTTTTTCTTCTGTTTTTGAAAAACTCCCAAACTCGAACCGTAAGAAACATACAGTTTGGATAATTTATCGACCACATCGTATGTAAACTATACGGTTTGGAAATTCATATTTCCAAAACGTAAACCTTTTTGAACCTAAAACATATATACGATTTGGATATATGAACCGCAAACCGCAGCTTGACATACGGTGAGGAAAACCAACGTAGGTGCGCGAAAACATTAAATGCTATTCAGGATTTTACGGTGCAACATCCAGACCGTAAGTAATTCCATGGTGTTGATGGTGGTTTCTAAACAAGGGGTAAAATCGTAAAACCCCATGACCTAGTGTTACCCGCAACACATTAACTAAGAGCATTTAACTCAGTGTAATAATTAATAGGGGTATTTTTTCAAAATACCCATTAGGGTTTTCAACACGTAACCCTAATTCCAAAACCAAGCCGCACATCGCGCACCATGGCAACAATGCCAAACCAAGCCGCATATCATTGCAGACCATGGCAACAAGCCAAACCAAGCCGCATATCATGTGCACCATGGCAACAACGCCAAAACCAAGCCGCATATCGCGCACCATGGCAACAATGCCAAACCAAGCCGCATATCGCGCACCATGGCAACAATGCCAAACCAAGCCGCATATCGCGCACCATGGCAACAATGCCAAACCAAGCCGCATACTGCGCACCATGGCAACAACGCCAAAACCAAGCCGCACACTGCGCACCATGGCAACAATGCCAAACCAAGCCGCACACTGTGCACCATGGCAACAACGCCAAAACCAAGCCGCTATGCCTTTGGCACACGCCAAATATAGCGCCCTAGGCTTGCAAGACTTGCAACTAGGTCAACATGGCCGTACGTGCCATTGGCACATGCCAATACGTACCGCAAGCCATATTTCCAAGCTGCTATGCCATTGGCACACGCCAAATATAGCGCCCTAGGCTTGCAAGACTTGCAACTAGGTCAACATGGCCGTATGTGCCATTGGCACATGCCAACACGCATCGTAAGCCATATTTCCAAGCCGCTATGCCATTGGCACACGCCAAATATAGCGCCCTAGGCTTGCAAGACTTGCAACTAGGTCAACATGGCCGTATGTGCCATTGGCACATGCCAACACGTATCGCAAGCCATATTTCCAAGCCGCTATGCCATTGGCACACGCCAAATATAGCGCCTAGGCTTGCAAGACTTGCAACTAGGTCAACATGGCCGTACGTGCCATTGGCACATGCCAACACGTACCGCAAGCCATATTTCCAAGCCGCTATGCCATTGGCACACGCCAAATATAGCGCCTAGGCTTGCAAGACTTGCAACTAGGTCAACATGGCCGTATGTGCCATTGGCACATGCCAACACGTACTGCAAGCCATATTTCCAAGCCGCTATGCCATTGGCACACGCCAAATATAGCGCCCTAAGCTTGCAAAGACTTGCAACTAGGTCAACATGGCCGACGTGCCATTGGCACATGCCAACACGCACCGCAAGCCATATTTCCAAGCCGCTATGCCATTGGCACACGCCAAATATAGCGCCCCTAGGCTTGCAAGACTTGCAACTAGGTCAACATGGCCGCACGTGCCATTGGCACATGCCAACACGTACCGCAAGCCATATTTCCAAGCCGCTATGCCATTGGCACACGCCAAATATAGCGCCCTAGGCTTGCAAGACTTGCAACTAGGTCAACATGGCCGTACGTGCCATTGGCACATGCCAACACGTACCGCAAGCCATATTTCCAAGCCGCTATGCCATTGGCACACGCCAAATATAGCGCCCTAGGCTTGCAAGATAGGCAACTAGGTCAACATGGCCGTACGTGCCATTGGCACATGCCAACACGTACCGCAAGCCATATTTCCAAGCCGCTATGCCATTGGCACATGCCAAATATAGCGCCCTAGGCTTGCAAGACTTGCAACTAGGTCAACATGGCCGTACGTGCCATTGGCACATGCCAACACGTACCGTAAGCCATATTTCCAAGCCGCTATGCCATTGGAACACGCCAAATATAGCGCCCTAGGCTTGCAAGACTTGCAACTAGGTCAACATGGCCGTACGTGCCATTGGCACATGCCAACACGTACCAAAAGCCATATTTCCAAGCCTCTATGCCATTGGCACATGCCAAATATAGCGCCCTAGGCTTGCAAGACTTGCAACTAGGTCAACATGGCCGTACGTGCCATTAGCACATGCCAAACACACACGCTGGTAGCCTAACTTGCAAACCGTGCAACCTACCACCAAGGCCACGGCCTAACGGCCACGCATGCCATTGGCACATGCCACACACGCCACTAGCAGCTCTGGCATTGCCACTTGCGCTCGAGGTGCAACTCGCAACAAAGGCATTCCGCACATGCCATTGGCACATGCCACATGCGCCCCTAGCAAGACCACTTGCACTCAAGATGCAACCAACACTCGAGACGTCAACACAAACTGGGGATGCTTTCTAGGGTTTTGGTTTGGCGGTCACAAAGATGCATGACATACACTACGCTCACATTAAGAAAGCGTGAAAAGGAATAAAGTGGTCAAATAAAAGAGGAAATAATGGTGAAAACGTTTTCACCGATTAACACCATGCGGTTACCACCTCCTCCCATTATTTCACCCTTTACTCTCTTCCTTCATGAGGCCAGGGTACGTTTCAATCTCGACTTGTATAAATAGGTCTTACCTATTTCCACCGCACAACAAGTCTCTACAGAGAAAAATACCACACTCTCGTAAAGGCAACTTTGCAAGCTCTCCAAAAGCTTTCATCTCTTGCAAGCTTCCCAAGCTTTCACTTCCCGATACAAGTCGAGACACTACTCTCCCCGTAACTATTCTCGGTCTCAACACCTTTCTTTGCTTCCCTCCCCAAATCAACCCTTCTCCTTCACTTTGTGACCGAAGCAAGTCTGGAACGGCCATTTCTTAGTTTAGGCCAGACTTGTACAGATTGATCTCTCGAATCTATAAAGTGCTCACGTGCATCACATTTGTTTTGGGTTTAAACCAGTTTCTCACTCACCCACCGAAATTACCGAAATCGGCAGAAACGATTTTTACCCATAAACAATTGGCGACCACGGCGGGAGGATCGATCTATCTGGCCACAATATCGATCTGTCGATCTCATTCTTCACCCGGATGTCAAGATGGTAGGGGAAGGCGACTCAATCCGACTCAACTACCAGACGACCCGGTTAATAGTTGTAAAAACTACACAAGAAAACTGGGGACTTGCCGAAGATGCTATTACCCAACTCGGGGACTCGCAAGATGCTAACACTGATTGGGGACTTGTCGCGATGCTACCAAAGAAAGCCACCAAAGAAAAACCGCCTTTTACATGGAGAGGGCGTGTTCGCAAAACCTATGAAGTGAGTAAATTCAGACCGGGCAAGATATACAATCTATTTTTGGGTTCTTAGTAAAACCGTCATACTACCGAGTCTTGTGCCTATTGCTAGCACACACTTTCATAAAAGCAATATTCCTTTCCCAAAACATAATCGAGTCATATTATCAAAACCATTCATCCAGAAATAATCCAATACACTAAAAAGCTACCAGCTGTCTATCAAAGGTCAAGTTTTGAACCAGACATCCAATATGTCTTTCAAAAAAAAAAAAACCTAAATGAAAGTTTAACGGAGAAACGTTCAAGGAAAATCATCCAACAAGAAGTCCGCTCTTCTTGGAGAAAGTCAACTTCGCATCTTCAAGAGCCGCTCTCTTCATAGTCAACATCTTGGAAAGCTTTTCGAGTTCCATCTCCCGTCGTGCAATCTCCTCGGCGGAAGGGCTTTCGATTGTCGCATTTTTCAACTTTTGGATCTCGGCAAGGCCTTCGACAAACCACGAAGAGTTGAACTCCTTTTCTACGCACACGTCGCGATGGTGCTCCCAGTCGGCAATAACATCTTCAGAAACGGTTTGACCAGTCACCTCACGCATGTCCTCGATGGAAGATAAAGCCTCTTCCACACGCTTAACCAGCGCAAATCGACTAGTGACTTTCTTGGTTGTAGCCATATGTCCGTGCTTCTCCCATTTACGTGTACAACGCCTCATACTTAGTCGGCACGCCGAAGCCGCCAACCAACACATGACCTGGATAAGGAACCAAGTACGGGGATCAAAAATGGCGCCCGCACTGGCCTCACTACTCGCAGAGGGTCTTCTTCCATGTCTACGACAAAGAACCATCGGAGAATCATCCACCGTTTGAACCACATCCGTGCTCGACAATTGGCTAACGCCCGTCTCCAAGTCACCAACGGTGGTCACCAAAGGCAAGTTTTCGTGCGGCTCTACCCCGAGAATCATCCTCCTCCGAACCGGATTCCTCCTATAACTTGAGTCGGATATTTCCCAAAAGAGGAAACACAATAAGAAAGAAAAGAAGTGCGAAACTCAACGAACCACTTCCCGAAATGAACCGGTCTTCGCGAGGAATCACTCTCACTTGTTGAACCTTCTTCTCTCTCGACTCATCATCGCTATGAGAAGGCTCAATGCTGCTGGAGTTCTTTGAAGAAATTGCCGTCTCCCCGGCAACGTGCAAGAGCAACAAAGCATTAACACTACCGAAGCCCTGAAGGAAACAAGACACATGTTCTCACCGAAATTCACGTGTTTTGAGACAAACCAATGAAGAGGCGACACATACCCGTTATCGGAAGAACGAAAGACACAAGAGCCGTGGGAGGATCTTGTGAAACCGTCCGGAACCCGCCAGCATGATTCTTCGTTCTCCGTTCCTTGGCCTGGGGGCTTTCCGAATTGCTGGGCAACTTTCGCTTGGGATCTCTCAACATTGGATACTCCTTCAAAACTGCTGGGGAAGCCAAAGGTCGTCGAAGTTACTCTTCCCATTTGAAAGAAGGGAAGACGGATACCCGGCTTAAGGGCACTGGCGTCAAGGGCAACACGCAATGAATCCTTAAGGATCACCGGCCGGTAAACAAGAGGCACCCCTTGATCGAAACCCATGTGACGAGCAGCACGGTCAATATTGTAAGCAGCTATCCAGAAAGACCCCACGAAGAAAGACGGTATATAACCGGGCAAGACAGCGACTTTGAATGAACAGAGGTTTTCACCAACGCTCAAATCGTCATCTAAGACAAAGACATGAGCGGAGCAGAAGCAAAGGTGTCAATTTGGGTCACTGACCTATGGGCCGGCCCCCATGGACGAAAATTGATTTCATGCAACTTATCAAGAAAACTAACCAAGATCACACCAACTCTTGGACGCCTGTTCACCCATCGAGGAATTCGAGAGCCCCCCAACTCACGGGAAGCGAAGGCGAGCGGTTTGAGCATACTTCTCAAGTGCTCCCATAGCCGGACTTGCGAAAAGAAACGTGCACATATGAATCCACTTTCATGAAACCATTCGAAACTTGCATGTTCGCAACTAGGTGATCCGAGATGCACATACGGGGAACCAAGGAACAACTTGCCAATGGGAAGAACTTCACCCTTTGCCAACTTCACAAAGAATCTCTAACAACTCCGGTCTTATTCCTTTCTTGCCGTAACCGTCATCAAAAATGTCTCCCGGACAACCAGAGCCAAAAATGCGGCGACATGAAGATCATCGCTTTTGCTCAGGCTCCAACTCGTCCGGAAACCATTGAGATATCCACCAACCGTAAGGGCACCTTTCATCCTCTTTTCCGGCAGAATCCTTCGACTTCGCAATGGAGTTTTTCCGAGCAAAATCCCCCAACTTAGCGGACAGGTCATCCCGCATCTTCACCTCACTTTCGGATAATTGGATTTTAAGATTCCCGATTCTGGGAAGATTCAAAGAAGAGAGCCACACTCTCCAAGGAGAAAGTTATCTCGCCCCATCTACATATGATTGTATGGGTGTCCGAACACCATCTGGAGATGAAAGCAACCAAGCCCGGGATATCCTTCCTAACTGAGATTTACTCAAGTCTTGACAACATCAATGACCTCGCGCTCGAATCAAGTTGGTATTTATATGCTCCTTGCTCACCATGAACTCAACCCATCTATCAAAAGAACGCAATGGGCTTTGACACATCCTGAAGTCAATGTTGGAAGAAGAATATACCCCTTTATGAAGACAACCGAATGGTGCTCTCTGGCAAACCGAACGTGTCTTCCTTTCATCCTCACCACCTAAGTTAGCAAAATTGAACGAAACCTCGGGTGATTCTTCCGAGCGGGGCGAGGGCTCTAGTGAAGAATTCATCATCTCGTGTTCGGTTTGAAATTATGAGCATCCTTCGACGAAGTGAAATTTGATTCGGGTAACATCTTATCGAATTCCTTCATAACAATTTGGTAATAAGATATCTCGCACAAAACAAACGGAGAAAGACGAAGTCATCTCCCCGACACATAATCGTACCCAACAACAACAAAAAAAAAAAGGGGAAGGAGGACGTATTTTATTCGGGTTCAAGACTATATACAGAGTATTTTATTCGGGTTCAAGACTATATACACGGTATTTTATTCGGGTTCAAGACTATATACATAGTATTTTATTCGGGTTCAAGACTATATACGCAAGACTATTTTTTTTCTTCGGGTTCGAGACTATATACGCGGCATTCTATACGGGTACAAGTGTGTCTACAGTATCTTTCTTCGGGTTCAGAATTATATACGGAGCATCCTCTACGGGTTCAAAATACACACGCAGTATTTTTTTTTTTCAGGGACCAAATATTTCTTTCAGGACCGAAAATTCATATATGCAATATTTCCTACGGGTTCAAACAATATATGCAGTATTTCCCTTGGTTGCATACATACAATATTTTCTACAAGAGGCACGCCAAGAAATCATATGCAAGGATTGTGGAAGCGCCTACTCTTAAGGTTTACACCTACGTGAAAAGAAAAAAAAAAGAGAGAAAAGTACTCGAAGACATACCTCGGAAGCTTCTCTTCTCTTTGCCGCTAGTATGAAAAGAGGAAAGAATAAAGCGCAGATGGGGAGAAAGGGGCTTTATATATATATATATATATAGGCGTGAAGACTTTGAAATAGGGAAGGATTTCCTTTTACCAAAATCACGCGTGTAAGAAACGGCCCACAAAGGGTGCGACTTCCCAATGTCGCCCAAGTCACGCCTATGAGCACGGTTTCCAAGCCGCACCGCCCCACCAATTGCGCCGACCCGCAAGCACGCACGGCTTCTACACTTTGCGCCGGTCCCACCAGCTAGCACACTCGGTTTCCCAATTCACGCCAACTTCCCAACGTCGCCCAAGCCGCACCGGCCCCACCAATTGCGCCGACCCGCAAGCACGCACGTCTTCTACACTCTTGCGCGGTCCCACCAGCCTAGCACACTCGCTTCCCAACTCACGCCAACTTCCCAACGTCGCCCAAGCCGCGCCGGCCCACCAATTGTGCCGCCTCCCGATTTGGGCAAAACTACCGTAGGCAAGGATTCCAAATCCTATTTATAGAAGGTCGACAAGCCTCCTTCAATTTTCTTTACTATTTTGTTGTTAATAGTTTGTCACCATCTTATGCTTACCTCTGCAACAAAGCCCCTGCTTAGAGCTAGCGGGGGACTTAATGTTGATGGTGGTTTTTAAACAAGGGGTAAAATCGTAAACCCTATGACCTAGTGTTACCCGCAACACATTAACTAAGAGCATTTAACTCGGTGTAAATAATTAATGGGGTATTTTTTCAAAATACCCAGATTAGGGTTTTCAACACGTAACCCTAATTCCAAAACCAAGCCGCACACATGCGCACCATGGCAACAATGCCAAACCAAGCCGCATATCACGCACCATGGCAACAAGCCAAACCAAGCCGCATCTCGCGCACCATGGCAACAACGCCAAAACCAAGCCGCATATCGCGCACCATGGCAACAATGCCAAACCAAGCCGTATATCGCGCACCATGGCAACAATGCCAAACCAAGCCGCATATCACGCACCATGGCAACAATGCCAAACCAAGCCGCATACATTGCGCACCATGGCAACAACGCCAAAACCAAGCCGCACACCTGCGCACCATGGCAACAATGCCAAACCAAGCGCACACTGCGCACCATGGCAACAACGCCTAGACCAAGCCGCTATACCATTGGCACACGCCAAATATAGCCCCTAGGCTTGCAAGACTTGCAACTAGGTCAACATGGCCGTACGTGCCATTGGCACATGCCAACACGTACCGCAAGCCATATTTCCAAGCCGCTATGCCATTGGCACACGCCAAATATAGCGCCCTAGGCTTGCAAGACTTGCAACTAGGTCAACATGGCCGTACGTGCCATTGGCACATGCCAACACGTACAACCAAGCCATATTTCCAAGCCGCTATGCCATTGGCACATGCCAAATATAGCGCCCTAGGCTTGCAAGAATTGCAACTAGGTCAACATGGCCGTACGTGCCATTAGCACATGCCAACACGTGCCGCAAGCCATATTTCCAAGCCGCTATGCCATTGGCACATGCCAAATATAGCGCCATAGGCTTGCAAGACTTGCAACTAGGTCAACATGGCCGTATGTGCCATTGGCACATGCCAAACACACACGCTGGTAGCCTAACTTGCAAACCGTGCAACCTACCACCAAGGCCACGGCCCTAACGGCCACGCATGCCATTGGCACATGCCACACACGCTACTAGCAGCTCTGGCATTGCCACTTGCGCTCGAGGTGCAACTCGCAACAAAGGCATTCCGCATATGCCATTGGCACATGCCACATGCGCCCTAAGCGGCACCACTTGCACTCAAGATGCAACCAACACTCGAGACGTCAACACAAACCGGGGGATGCTTTCTAGGGTTTTGGTTTGGCTACTCACAAAGATGCGGCGTACACTACGCTCACATTAAGAAAGCGTGAAAAGGAATAAAGCGGTCAAATAAAAGAGGAAATAATGGTGAAAACGTTTTCACCCATTAACACCATGCGGTTACCACCTCCTCCCATTATTTCACCCTTTACTCTCTTCCTTCATGAGGCCAGGGTACGTTTCAATATCGACTTGTATAAATAGGTCTTACCTATTTCCACCAGACAACAAGTCTCAGTCAGGAGAAAAATACCACACTCTCGGAAGGCAACACTAGTGGAAAACAGAAGTTCCGCGACCGTCAGGACAAGTCATGTATACGAGTTATACGACTAGTTCCAACCGTCTCTGTTTGGGTCTCTGATAAAGCGTAGCTGTTTTATATGACCCTTAGCCGTGTGTCTCAAAATAACGACCGATTTCAAGTGTAACGAGGTGCAGACCCTAAGCCGTGAGTCTCAGATTTAAATTATAATATAAAAAAAAAATATTGATTCAGATTTGCTGAAATGCCTGAATGGCTAAATCTGAAATAATCTGACTACATCAAGGTCAAGCCAAGTCAAATGGAAGTCAAGTCAAACGGAAGTCAAGTCAAAGTCAATGAAAAGTCAAAGAAAGTCAAAGTAAACTCAAATTAAACCCAAACTGAAATTCAAATTTAAACTAACTTGAGAATTCCACATTCATTCATTTTATCCATTGGGTTTAAAATTACACAAAAAAGATGAAATTCTGGTTCAAGGAAATACATGTCCAAGCTAACTAGCTAGTAAGTTTTAACAACAAGACAATAAGCTAAAAACAACATGTTACACAACAAAACGATAAGCTCCTCCAATGATGATGAACTTAGCCAATTCTTCACCATATAGGACAACCATCACCATCACCATCTGACGAAAAAAAAATCTATGAGAACAAGTAGTACTACTTCAATCCAACAAACAAGAAAAATCTGGATCGAAGCAAGAAAGAGCATTTGATTACAGTATATTGAAGATACTAAAGCAACAGACAAACATTCTCTGTTGAATGGAAATGCCAGTTTTAACTAGTCTGCTGTAGCTGTAAATTGACATTTAAAACAAGATAAGTTCAAAGTATACCTGTGCTCTGTTATAAGCATACATGAGACTCCCAAAAGAATAGCTATGGAAACTCCTGCAGTACCATGTAGAAATATATTATAGTGTCGGATCAAAGATGAATTAAGGATCAAAGATGAATTAAGGATAATATATTGCAGATTGTATTAAAATTGGCAGACTGAACTTGGAAGATGAATGAAGTTCAAAGAATCATGTGTCCTTACCTTGTCTTCTTCTGTGCTGGCATCTATATATAAACTTAATTCTCCTTAAATTCTGTATCATCGACTCTCGTATCAGGACGCCTGGAACACTAAGTAGAGCCTTGTTTCCATCTACCACAAACTACTTGAGCTGATGGCTGAGCACACCTTCAACAATTTTGCAGCAGCAAACTTTTGAATATCTTCAGTTACTTCTTTATTCTGCCACAACATTCAGAAATTATATATCAATAATGTGACAAGCTGCAAACCTCGTGTCTGTCAAGGCATAGAGATTGAGCGAGAGTGTTTAAATTAGCTAATTAATAAGAAACACTTGCCCTGGTGTCACTCTCTAGAGTGGCTTTAACTGCACTCATGCTCCCCCACCGTACCTGTATCAAGAATCAGTCGAGAGGAAGAGTCACTACACATAAATTGGAAGATCCAGTTTTCACTAAACATTGGAAGATCCAGTCATCCAAACCCTCATACAGATCAGTGAGATTAATATTCCAATTCACTAAAACAGGCAGCAAATCTAACTCGGCACATGTTTTTTGAACCATACGAATAATGAATAGAAAATTACAAAAACAATTGAACAACTCAACCAATGAACATCTGAGCCCTTCTGGTATTGTAATACAAATTCAAACTAGACTTGAACACGTGCCTACAACAGATGATAATAGTCACGTAGGTGTTTTAATATACCCATCAATAATTACAGAGCAACAGGTGTTCTAATAGACCCATAAACAATTTCAAAACAACTTCATTGATTACTTAAATCAACATGGAGCCATTGTTTCATAAGTTTACAAATAGAAACATAGAGACAAACCGTAGGCATTGAATGGCCAGTCCAGAAATTTCTTGATTCAACATAAATATTAATACCTTAGGCAATGATTAGCTAGATTAGATAAGTCCAAAGTAATATGAGGTAGGAAATGAAATGAAGATACTATAAACTCAAACCATACTAAGTATACGACACTCTATACCATCAATCCGAATCCACAAGAATGATTCCTAGAAATCACATGAACTATACACTCAAGGTACATATACATATCAAGTATACAGTATCATAAAAAGAAGACTAATACACTTATATCATTCTTGAAACAATAAATAGAATTAGTTACAAATGTCGCAAGACCACATTATTAAAAAATACAAGCAAAAGAGGAGACAAGACATCATAACATACATGTATGCATATAAAGATCATCTTGCTAACACCACCAAGTTTCGCTTACAACCCACGTAGAGGTTCTGTACAAGATTGGAACTCAGTGAGTCCTTTTCACAAACAATCTATGAAAACAAATGGTAAAACATGAAACCAAGGTGAAATATGTACAACAATTCAAAACTAAAATCAATATTTGAAAGACGGTACTCATTGGGTGATTTTAACAAGCATGTAATAGGATATCTCAAAATTCAATTCATTCATCTGTTTATGATAGAAAACTAAATTTGGATGGCTGCATTCAATCTTCACAAAAATATTTATATATCCAAAAACCAAGTCTGATAAAAGCAAACTAAGTGGTTGACTTACTAACCATCCAGTAACACCTAGAAAGTATTTCAATGTCTCATCCAAAATGGCTTCAATCATCAGTATCCTCTCATCTGCATCAACAAGTATTCCATAAAGAATCAATAGTCACAAGCAAATTCATCCAACAACATATGGAAACAAATTCTTAAATGAAAGAAATATTTTTACTATGTAATTCAGACCTGGTAAAATCCAACAGAGTTTAGCATAAGCCTCAAACTCATTCCTGTGGTTGACATATTAGCAACAATTGAGAACCAAATAAGCTCCCACAAAGGCACATGCTTGGGTGCTGATAAGCCATTTAATTTAAAAAAACATACAATACCCACCAACGCAGTCACAATGGAGTGGAATCCGGTTAAAGTTGTTCCTAAAAAAGTAAACATATAAGAATTTAGTTCAACTGGATCTTCAAATATAAGAACAACAAAGAGATTAAAAAAAAAAAAACTAAATGGACGAACACGACATCACGATTTAAGACATTGTGATTGAAATCAGCTTCAAAGTTGGAAAGGGGAGTTAGCATCCAGTACTGTAGGAAATCACATACAAGAAACAAGTCCTATTTAGTATAATATCCAATAAGTTAACTTTCTATAACAATCCATAGGGAAAACGAAGATAATAACGTAATAGGTAGAACTCAATACCTTAAAGCCCCTGTAGCTAAGATAACACCCACCAAAAGCTCTGCATAAAATTGATATCCACAGGTAGAAGTAAATACAATCCCTCTGCAAATCAAAAACAAATCCATCATTAACTAAACAACAAAATCCTAATCCACAAAATCAAACCCTAACTTAAATAGTGAGATTAGGGAAAAATAAAATTCGAAATCCTAATTACATCACCTAATAAAGTTTGACGAATATCAAATCCTAATTAAATGTCTTCGTTTGCAGAAAATCAGACACGACCCAGAGAATTTTTATACTAAATCAAAAGAAAATCAATGAAAATTTCTACAAACACAATTTAGTGAAACCCTAATAAATCAAATCCTTAATTTCATTCCAAATCTAAGCAGAATTTCAGATCTACTGGTTTCCTTTGCAAATAAAATAGCTTATCAAATGAAATTAGAGTTTTGATTTAGGGGATTTGGATACAAATGATTGTTCCTGAAGTTTGATAAACAAAACTAGAAAACGAACAAGAAATAAAAGAAGTAAGGTGTTGGTGGTGGTGCGCTGGAGGGATGATGGTGGTAAACAATTTTTGGTGTATTGAAGATCTGTGTTGGTGGTGTTCATGGAAGTGAAGGTGACCGGTGGTGGCTGGGAAGAGAAGAGAAGAAAGAAGAAAAAAGAAACAAGGGAGAGAGATACAAAGGTGGGAGAGATGGAAAGATATGAGGTGGGGTGAAGAGATAAGGTTTTTGCTTCATCCCGCCCGCTCACTTCAGAATCTCAGATTGTTCAATCGTGGCCATATACTGTGTGGGCCCAAAAATCCTGACACAAAACTACCAAATCTACATCGCAGTTTAAGGGTCTCTGAATTGGAGGGCAAAATGGTAAATATATTTAGTTATTCAGAGACAGCTATATAGGTTCTCAGATTTTTTGCGTGTTTTTACCATATCAGAGACCGCTATATTTGGTCAGTGGTCCAACTACGGTCAATGAGGGTCTCAGATGTGGGTTGTATAATACCCATTTTCCACTAGTGCAACTTTGCAAGCTCTCCAAAAAGCTTTCATCTCTTGCAAGCTTCCCAAGCTTTCACTTCCTGATACAAGTCGAGACACTACTCTCCCAGAACTATTCTGGTCTCAACACCTTTCTTTGCTTCCCTCCCCAAATCAACCCTTCTCCTTCACTTTGTGACCGAAGCAAGTCTGGAACGGACATTTCTTGGTTTAGGCCGGACTTGTACAGATTGATCTCTCGAATATATAAAGTGCTCACGTGCAACACATTTGTTTAGGGTTTAAACCAGTTTCTCACTCACCCACCGAAATTACCGAAATCGGCAGAAACGATTTTTACCCATAAACACATGGAAACCTATTTCTACTTGTTCCTCTTCATCCGAGTCCTCCTCTGATTCATCATCATCCTTATCTCCATCTTCCTCATCTTTTTCACTGTCATCATTGTCACCCTCATTTCCTCCTTCTTCAGCTGGTTCACCCTTCTCCACCTTGATTATGTTCTTGACTTCCCACTCTTCCACGATCTCTTCATTAACTTGTTGGATTACGTTGTCAACCTTATCTCTATTGACACTATCTTGGATGACAACACCCGGTAATGACCCACCTCTATACTTAGCATTTTTGGTTCCACGCTTACCGACACCATAATGTACTTTGCTTCGAGGCGTGGGAGTTCTCAGATCTTCCAGTAAAGGTTGGTTTGATTTTTTGCCTTTGCCACTAATAAAGAAAACAAAAGATATTAGCTTAACCGAGAAATGATTCACTAAATCAGATAAAACATAAGGGTTCTCAGAGTAAGGTTTGGTTAGTAGCAAAAGTTCACGAAAAATAGGGTATTTCGGTTAAATTGAAACTCAAAATATTGGGCAAAACAACATAGTTCGATTACATTGGATATATATATATATATATATATATATATTTTTTGTTAAAGTTCGGTTACTAATTTTTTTTTGAATTTTATGCGAACTTACCGAACAGAGTGGGCCTAGTTCGGTTAAATCAAAACTCAACATAGCGGCCAAAATAGCACAGTTCGGTTATATTTGGAAAAATAAAATGTTGTAAAATTGGTTAAGTTCGGTTAGAAAAAAGTTTTAACCTTCTTTGCGAACCAACCGAACTGGTAGTTCGGAGACCTAGTTTTGAATCCTATAGAACCGAAGTGTTCTTCGTGTTCTTCCATACAGGAAGTTCGGTTAACAAACTAAGGTTTTTTTGAAACTCGTCCTAACCGAACAAGGCACTGTAACTTCCATTTGAACCCTATTTTGATGATTTCTATTCAATTGAAGCAATGAAAATCAAATTAAAAGTTATGGGTTTGTTGGAAAATACCTGCTGATTGGTCCCATGGCAGAATTAGGGTTCGGCTTGCGTCTTTGATACTCGATGATGCCGCTAACTTCCGGTTCCACTTCTTCCTCAATTTGAACTTTTTGGTGGTGTGCTAGATGTCCTAATGGGGGACCTGTTCCTGGGAGTCTTTTGGTTTGCTTTCGTAAAACCATTCTTATACTTGATTGATTAATCGACGACTAATCGATGAAAACGATATTGAAATGGGGAAGAAGAGAAGAACAAGAGGGAGAACAGTTTTCTCCTAAAAACTGTTTTTTTTTTTTTTTTTCCTTGTGCAGCTAGGTTTAGGATGATAATATTTTTGTTTTAGATTAAGTTAAATACGGTTATTAGGTTATGGTTAATTTTAATTAGGGTAATGGGTAAATTAGTAATCTCAGAATTTTTAGGACATCCCTTAATATTGTAGGGTAGGGGGCCTTATAGAACAATGGTCCCAAAAAAAAAGCTGGTCCCCAAAAAAACGGTTCTATTCCTGCAATAGATTTGGTATAAAGCCTTGATCCAGTACATACATAGGAATGTGTTGGACCTGTTGGTCGTGCTCGACTGTTTCTGAAAACCCTTATGGGCTTATGGCTACCTGGCCGGATATTATGTAATTACGGCTGTTCTTCATATTTCCGTGTTAGAAAATATTCCCAGCCTTAGAATTCCACAGCATTCCTTGACCAGTTTTTTGGTCCAGATTTGCAAGCAAACATCTCAACTCCAACGTATATATCCGAGATTCCAACATTTACAGTAAAGTGACCCTTCCCTATGCACCAAAAATGTGCTCGAAACTAAAAACAAACCGAAGAAGATGAAGTCGTATAGAATTAGTCTTTACAATTTGTGTCGACATAAAAACATATTGACGATTTCTCAAGAGATAATGTTGCATCAGAAGCAAAATGGAAGAGATCAAGTCTTCCCGAAACCCAA
The DNA here is from genome assembly GCA_023531295.1 of Papaver armeniacum. NCBI lineage: Eukaryota > Viridiplantae > Streptophyta > Magnoliopsida > Ranunculales > Papaveraceae > Papaver > Papaver armeniacum. The sequence continues at coordinate 3,698 of JAJJWW010001220.1, read as the reverse complement.
ATTAAATAATACCGATGACAAAGGCTGTACATATATTGTCTATGTATACATAAATTTAGTAGTAGTTAAAACACATCAATCTCATTACCCGTTAAAATACACGGTTGCGTAAGTAAATTAGAATGTTGAATTTTTATACCTACTCATTTTATTTATTACTTTAGTACAAGTTGTGGAATTTTTTTTTTTACTGATTGTATTCTGAAATCCAGAATATCAACACCTAATTATTTTACTGCTCTATCCGATACTTAAAATAAGAAATTGAAAACAGTTCCAAACGCGGTCGCGTTTCTCACTGGCTTTGCAAACTCATCAAGGGCAACAATCTCTAGACTTGATCTGCAAAACTACCTTGATTTATCTCATATAGCTACCATGAACAGAATAGCACCCATATCTGGATAATTAAATAGGTTATTATTAAAATCCAACTACAAAAGAAGGAGATAAACCTCTATCATTATCATAAATTTTAATCTAACCAATTGGGAAATAATGGTACATAATAATGTGTACCAGCAAGGATAGCCATGCCAAGTCAAATGATCAAGATTTCACATCAAGGTGGAAATTCCTCAAAAAGACTGTTTCAATAATATCCGTTTTTTTCTTTTCATTTTGCCACAACTGGGATATTTTTAATTCAAGAAGATGACCATATAAGAAGTCTATAAATAGGAATGAGAAGTGTACGAGAAGATACAACAACAAAAACACCATTAGAAAGTACAAAAGATCAGGATGGCAGGAATTGGAGTCTCAATGACTTCTTCTATCACCATCTTTTTAGTGTTATTCATATCTCTCAGCTTTACTTCTCAAACCAAAGCAAATGGTTATTTCTATGCTTCACCGCCACCACCGCCTACACCAGTTTACACTCCTGAACCAGTATACAAACCTCCCGTCTATACGCCTAAACCTCATTACAAGCCTCCCGTCTACACTCCTGAACCAGTCTACAAACCTCCCGTCTATACGCCTAAACCTCATTACAAGCCTCCCGTCTACACTCCTAAACCCCACTATAACCCTCCCGTCTATACGCCTAAACCCCACTACAAGCCTCCCGTCTATACGCCTAAACCTCACTACAAGCCTCCCGTCTACACGCCTAAACCGTACTATAAGCCTCCCGTCTACACGCCTAAACCGTACTACAAGCCTCCCGTCTACACGCCTAAACCGTACTACAAGGTACCTAAACCTTATTACGTGACACCTAAACCTTATTACAAGGCGCCAAAACCTTATTACGTGGCACCCAAACCATATTACAAGGCACCCAAACCTTACGTGGCACCCAAGCCTTATTACGTGGCACCCAAGCCTTATTACAAGGAACCTAAACCTTATTACGTGGCACCCAAACCTCATTACAAGGCGCCCAAACCATATTACGTGGCACCCAAGCCTTACTACTGAGAATAGTCACCACCCCTGCTTAGCCCTGCTCGCAATTCACATCACTTCTTCCTGTTAAGGCTACTAGTTACCACTTCGATGGATATCTTTAAGTCTCGCGTGCTTTTGCAATTTTTATTCTTAAATAAAAAGTGAAGCATCTCAATATACATAGTATAAGAAAGATGAATCATTGTGTTTCATTTGTAATTTTTGTTTGTATTTGGTGTTTAATTCTGAGCCATTGAAGCTCTATGTTGAAATAATTTCATATATATACTTTCTATGGTTGGAAATTGTGAGCTTTGTATTTACATATTTCTAGCCAAATCATCTTGGTTGCAAAATCTTCTTGACTGAATTTTCTGGTAGCTATTTCCTCACAAACATACAAATATTCCTTTGGAAGATCTTGATGTACAATAAAACACATCAGATCTTCTTCACTAGGCTCATTCAGTGGTTTTAAGTAATGATTTTTCTCAATGCTAAGGAAGATCTCTGTTTCCTCAAACATCCGCAGTCAGGTTCTTCACCTTGCTGTACTTTGACATTTCACCAGCTAGCATATACGTGTGTGCGATTCCTAGGATAATTCTTGCAGGTATTCTGTCTTAGTCTGGGAAAATGTCAGACAAATGGGTTCACTGAAGCCCAAACCATGGATTATCTCAAATTACCATTCAGTTTCTTACTATGTGCAGTACATATATATGACGTTTTAATAATAAACTTTGCAAAACCAAAGGGGCCTACCTCAATATGTTTTTGGATTTTCATAGCAATTTATGAATCTTTTCTAGACTCCTAGTTAACGAACTAACTAGGATTCTTCAGCTCTATAAATCACAAATGCCCCTAAGATAATACTCACTTTGAAATACTCAAACTGTTTGTATAAAGGGAAAGAATTTGATCCCCAAGTACGTAATGTAAAGTTATTCTGTCCTATCATACTGAATATGTAAGCGTGAAACGAAAAAGATGGAGTCGTAGAATTAGTCCTTCCCAGAAATACAAGAAAATGATATTGATGTTGCATCACAAGCCAGAGAATAGATCAAGTCTTTGTAATTATTATTTTTAATAACCAGTGACACAGTTATATTGTGTATTTGTACATTCAGTTGTTAAGAAAACATCAATGTCATCAAATTATTCATTTCCCGTTAAAACACACCGAAATAATAAGTGAATAGGCAATAGGGTTGCGGAGTATATAATGTTATCCTGTGTGTTAACAAATGTACAATAATGTTATCCAGTGTGTACCAGCAAGGACAACCGAGTCAAATGATCAAAAACTTCACATCAAGATTGAAATTTCCCAAGGAGACTATTTTCTAAATATTCTTATCTTTTTCATTTTTCCACAACTTGGAGTTTTAATATGTAAGAACGTGACATCATAATAAGGCTATTACATACAATTTTTTCTATTTCACATCACTAGCTTATTAACATGGCCAGCCAAAAGAGTATGACATAAGGCCAAAACCTCAATAGCAGAAACACTCTCAGGATTGAGCTTTAGAAAACTGACTAAAAAGGTTGCAACATAATAATCATTGGATATTAGAGCTCATTAACTGCAGCCGCTGTTGAGAGGTACAACACAAGTCTGCATTAATAGAAGTAAGATTACCCAATCTGTTAAACATCAGATAGTGTAACACAAAAATGGAACTCTAGTCAGTAGGCAGTAACGTTGAGTGGAAACCAAAAGCTGGCGTAGGGCCAGATGAAAAAATAAAATCCCAATTTCAGTCGGTGCACAAATATGTAAAGAAAACAAAATGTATATAAGCAAATACCAATTTCATTCAGTAGATCCACATTACAGGTTTTACAGGAAAGTGTTTCAGATACCTACAGGAGGACAATAGAAAGAAAGATGCTAAGACATTGCGAGAATATTTAAGACTAATACATAAAAAAAATTTATTTAGCATACTACCAAATTACCAATAAAAGTTGGATTATCGGTAAAGCTTGAAGCCTAAAAAAACTAGGCACTTTAGATATCAGTTGTTGCAAACACCGGGATGTTACAAGATGCAAGTTGACGGTGGACACTGGACAGACAGCAAGTCGGATATAATTACTATGACTACATATAAGCGTATGACCATGTTGCGATGTCCACTTATCTTACTGTAATGAAGAAAAGACCCCCTTTTCTGGGGAAGCCTTTGCACATGACAACAATAGATGAGAGAATAAAACCTAGCGTGGTACTATGACTTTCGAACTCAATAACATTGAGAAAGATATATTCTAACAGTCGTAAT
>JAJJWW010001219.1:0-35030 GCA_023531295.1 Papaver armeniacum | reverse complement strand
AATTACTTGAGAGGTTGGGAATATGAGCCACGTGATTTGTGAGTGAAGTATTATATACAGTACTTGTGGTGAAGTGCAGTGCCATACTTATGTTTCTCCTATCACCTGTATCACTGCACGTGCGATCTATGTTGCTCCTGGTGGAATCGAAAGACTGTGCCCGACCATCTTAATTACAGTTGGACTTGAAAAAGTGGGGGTCTAACAACCACACCCAATATTTCGTTTAGGAAATCTCTATGGACTAACTCCAATATAATTCTGAGATGACCAACTAATAAAGCGAGCTCAATCAAGAAATATATCCAAGAGTGATAACTTTGTTTCTTAATGTAATCAGCAAATCAAACAGATAGAAATCCGTGAACCTGATTAATATAAGAAACAATTTGGACGGTATCAAAAACCAATATCCAAGTGTCAATCTATTCAATCTACAACCAAAGTTCGGATTCATAATTGATTGAACTTACGCACAACCTGTGATATTACAATTATATAAACAAATATAATGCGGAAAAGAAATAACCGCGACATCGAGTTTTGTTAACGAGGAAAGCGTAAATACGAGAAACCGCGGGACTAGTCGATTTGAACACCTGCTTGTATTAAGCGCCATGAACACTAGCTCTTACGCAAGTTAACTTGTATGGAATGTAGTTGATCCACAACCAATCTCACACTGGTCGAGGTACGGTTGTGTTCCTTACGCCTCGAATCCGACATGATGACCCTTACGCTCGATGATTCCCTTAGTTGATCTCACCATGACTAAGAGTTCCTGCGACCAAAGTCGAAGACTTGATAAAAAATGTCTCATCGAGAAAAAGTCTATTGAATAGATAAAATATGTCTCCCAGAATACCTACGAGTTTTTTCCAGTCTTTTGATAAATCATAAGGTGAGCGAGGAACCAATTGATACACCTGGACTTATATTCCAGGTAAACCAACTGGTAATATCTATCATCTCTCACAATAATCTTAATCATATGGTATCGAAACAAGATATTGGGGAATCACAAACGATGAGACGAAGATGTTTGTGACTAGTTTTCTATCTTGCCCATCGAGATTAACTCTCGAGCAAAGTATTTAGAAGATAGTACTCAATGCGATAGAACAAATAAAGATCGAACACCAACCACATCGAATATAGGTTGGGTTTGGCTTCACAATCCCAATGAAGTATTTAAGTCTTTAACCTATAATGATTTTAGGAAAAACCTAGGTTAAGCGAGAATCGACTACTAGTCGCAACTAGTATCACACAGGGAGGTGTGTGAATTAGGTTTCCTAGGTTGCTAGAGTTCTCCTTTATATAGTCTTCAAATCGGGGTTTACAATCAATGCTACCTTGGTAACAAAGTATTCAATATTCACTATTAGATGAAAACCTAATTAGACCCAAGCTAATATCTTACAACGAGTTAGATCGAACTTACTTGTTACCACAAATAAAAAGTGACTTCATTTAGATATGGGTAAGTCGTACCTAAATGTGTACACCTAGTTGGACTAATAATAGTTAACTGAAGTTAGACATGTGAACACTTTCATATCAACCTTGTTCATCTTAGCCACAGCTGATTCAAATGACTCAAATGAAACTAGTTCCCGAGAGTTGTTCAATTGTTTATATTCTCATAGAAGTATACAAGACATAATCGAAGCAAAATCGATTTTGATTCACTCGAATCAATTCATGAACATTATAGCCACGGTTTGCAGGATATGCATTCCTTAATTTATAAATGTATTAGTTCATGAACAAAACCAATTTTAGAAACATAACCTACTCAAATATGCAAACATGTCGCATATCTAAGTAGCGGGACTTGGTGCAGGATTGGCTAGTGATGCGGAACATGTACTGCATCTATCTACACCACCAAACTCGGTTGAATTCCCAGGACTTGAACTTACGCTGGCATGCACATGGGTATGCATACTAAGGTTCCGATTTCAACTAACCAACGAAGCACATACGCATATGCATACTATGGTTCCTGTACTTGGAATATCTTGCAACTGATTAGCATACAAATACGATCTTGTCTTTATATCCAATCAATGGTTAGTTGTTACAAACTCCCATTTCAATCATTGAAACATTCTTAGAATACTGATAATCAGTTGTCACACACAAACTATTAGCTTCAAAGTAATTTTCAAGTGATCGAATGATCAATAAAAAATATTCCAAGACTAGACCAAATGGCTGTTGTTGATGGTGGTTTTTATCTTAGGGTTAAATCGTAAAACTATGCATACGACATGACGTCACTATGACCACTAGCACACTTAAGAAATACCAGTGTACCCTTTTTTATATCGTGTGTCATGTTCCGCTGTAGAACCCTTAGTATTACATCGATATCACCTTTGTATATGCCCAAACCCTAATTCTCCCACCGTGCTAATGGCAAACCATGCCGAGCCACGTCTACTGCGCCTAAGGCATGCCAATCATGCCAGCCAGCACCACCGTGCCAATGGAAAACCATGCCATCCACGTCTCGCGCGCAAGGCATGCCAACCATGCCAGCTCGCACCAGCGTGCCAATGGCAAACCATGCCGACCACATCTTTGCGCCAAAGAATGCCAACCATGCCAACCGCACCACCGTGCCACTGGAAACCATGCCAGCCACGTCTGCGTGCCAAGGCATGCCAACCATGCCGGCCGCACCGCCGGTGCAATGGCAAACCATGCCAGCCGCGTCTCACGCGAGTCATGCCAACCATTCGAAGCGCACCACCGTGATAATGGCAAACCATGCCGACCATGTCTCGCGTGCCAAGGCATTCCAACCAAGCCGACCCGCACCACGTGCCAATGGAAAACCATGCCGGCCACGTCTCTGCGCCAAGGCATTCCAGCCATGCCAGCACGCACCACGGTGCCAGTCTCGATCTCTCCGCGAGGCATGTCCAACCATGCCGCCCGCACCAAGTGCCAATGGCAAACCATGCTAGCCACGTCTCGCGCCAAGGCATGCCAGCCATGCCACAGCTGCGCCACCGTGCCAGGAATGCCAACCATGCCAGCCACGCTTCGCGCCAAGGCATGCCGGCCCACTTCTCCAGCGCCAAAACAAAGGGTTGCGATAATCAGCGGCTACCATTCTCTTTGAGATGCGATCTCGACCATCCAGTTCGCCACCTAACGCATGGCAACTTGAGGCCCAACGCCAAACACCATGGTTTGCACTAAACCCTAGTTTGGTTGCGCCTATACCATGCCGGCCTTTCCTTCACGTCATCCATCGGCAAAACAGAAGGGTTACAACGATTAACGGCCACCTTTCCATCTAAGATGCGGATCTTAACCTTGCAAGGTCACCGGACTAACGTGTGACAACTTGTGGCCCAACGCCAAGCTTTAATTGTGGTCGCGCTAACTACACCAAAATCTAGCTTACGAGCCATACTTTCATGCCGCCAGCTACCAAACGAAGGGTTGCGATAATCAGCGGCTACCCTTCTCTTTGAGATGCGAGATCTCGACCACACAAGTTCGCCACTTGACGCGATGGCAACTTGCGTGCCCATAGCCAAACATCACGGTTGCCCCTAAACCCTAATTTTGGCAGCGTCTACCAAGCCATGCTCAACTGGCCATTGCTTACAAACGATGGGTTGCAATAATCAACTGATTACCCTTCTCTTTGAGATGCAGATCTCGACCACATGAGTTCGCCTACTTTGACGCATGGCAACTTTCGGTCCAAATCCAAACATCACGGTTTGCCTTAAACCCTAATTTTGGCCGCGCCTACTCTATGACCAAGCCATGCTCAACGCGGGCTGCTACAAACGAAGGGTTGCAATAATCAGCAGGTTACCCTTCTCTTTGAGATACATGTTGGATATTATTACTTGTTAGTTTTGGAGTCATCGCTACCTTGATTGTATTAGGCAATATAAACTTAAAATACTCATGTTCATGTTATTTATATGCTCGCAACATTGGATTGGACTTGATCCAGTTATTGATTTATGCTTTGACACATATTTGTTTTGTTTTCAAAATCAGTTTCACCCTATATATTTGGTGCTCTCTTTTGCAGAGGTGGAGGCAGATTTGGAATCGGAGAGTGGAAGTGGTTCCAATCGTATTCTGCCATTTTGCAATATCCGTGGGTGGAATTGATTCAAGAAAGGAGTGAAATTCACTAATGTACTGGACTCGAAGAGATCTAAGTCAAAGTTATCTAAACATGCTTGCAAAGGGTCCATCGACAAAATGTCGGGCAATGAGTCTTGTATCAGACTCTCAATCATGTTAATCTCAGTGCAATTCATTATCATCACAATCTATGGGTTGTTGATTCACACGAAAGACATTCAGTTCTACAGATCATGTTGCCAAAATACAAATTCAATATCCCGCTACGACAATTTATGATAGCGCTTGACGCTTCCAAGAAGGGACGTCCTAAGATAACTGGAATATGATTTTCGGGGTTTTGCAGCAAGTTGAGTATCTAACACAATGAAGTCCACAGAGGAAATAAAATTTATCAACCTTGATTAACACATCTTCAACGATTCCCCGAGGGATTTTCACGGATCCGTCCGCTAATTGTAGCGTAACAGGTGGGTTGCAATTCCCAAGACCTAACCGCACATACACGTAATATGGCAGTAGATTCACACTAGCTCCTAAGTCCAATAAAGCTTTTCGATTGTATGATCACCTATAATACAAGAGATAGTTGGGCTACCCGGTCTTTAAACTTAGGTGGGGTTTTGTTTTGAATAATTGAACTTACTTGCTCAAGTGAGAAAGGCACACTTATGCACATGAAGCTTTCGCTAGTGTGCATAGGTCCTTCAAAAACTTAGCATAGGTGGGTATTTGTCTCGATTGCTTCGAGAAATGGAATGTTTATGTTAACTCTTTGAACATTTCCAAAATCTCGTTGTATTGGGTACCCTCTTCGTTGCACCAACCTCTGTGGAATGGAGCAACAGTGCATGACTTGGCAAAGAAACATCTATATCAAGTAGGACTCTTGGGTTTATCAACATGCTCGATTCTTTTCTACAGTAGATGTTTTCACGTGGTGTTGTGTGTACTCGGTGAGTCCGATTTAGACTCGCTTGACGGTGGTACACCACATTGTTATCAACAACTTTACCACTACGAAGAGTGGTAGCCGATTCGTCGGGACTACGTGAGGGTTCATTGCGGGTTGAGGAGCTTTATCAAACACATTCTTTGGATTTTGTTGGGGTTGACTAGGGAGTTTGCCTTTTTGTCTCTCATTCAATGCATCATGATTTGACCCATCTTAAGTTCTAGACTTGTGAAACGTTGGTTGGTAGTTTCACAAGTTACGGGAAGATTTTGGGTTAACATACGTACGTCTTCAAAGCTAGGCTTTTTTCTACAGTACCGAGTATGGGGTTGTACTTGGGGTTTCTAGGATATGAGTATCCTTGGTTGTTATTTGTTGGTCCCCTTATACAAACAGCCCTTTGGACCATGAGAAGTTAGGTGATTCCTCCACCCCGGGTTGGGTTTGAGAATACGGGTTGTTCTCTTGCCTATGGTACACAATGCGTTAGCTTGCTCAGTTTGGACTCTGAAATGCATGTAAGGAAGCCGTCCACTAAGTGGTCGAGCGGCGGCATGCGGCACAAGTGGCCATTTCAATTTGGTCATGGAGAGTAGGGCATTAGATTTTACATTCTTCTCGCAACTCACACTTCTATTCTCCTGCCAAAGATGCCATTTTGCATTTCCCAAAGTCGACTCGATTCTATGAACATTAGTCAGCAGGGGTAGTCCTTTGGTTCACTGACGGAACTCCCACCGTTGAGTCTTTTCAAATACTTCGATTAAGAAAGTCCAAGCCTCATCAAAGACTTTCGTCAATAAAAACGCACCATTGCACATCGACTGACCTGTGAAGTTCGGTTCTAACATCTAGACCCTCATACAATATTTGCACGAGTCTCCATTTTTCAAAACCATGGTGGGACATTTGGAGCAATAATTCATTGAATCTCTCCAAGTATTTTGCCAGAGTTTCGCCTTTCTAATTGCACAAAACCATTTAACTTTGCGAATTGTCGTCGTCTTATGGTTTGGGAAAACTTTTGAAAAACTCTTTTAAGTGAGGTCATCCCATGTTCTAATGGACTCAGGTTGTAGGGCATGAAGCCATGACTTGGCTTTGTCTTTCGTAGAAAAAGGAAATAACTTCACTTTGAGGGACTCCTCCGGCATTTGGTTAAACGCAAAGTCCACCCAAATATCCTCAAAATCTCTCACGTGATGGTAGGGGTTTCGGCATCGACCCTCTAAACACGGGTAACATGTGAATGGTGCTTTCTTTCGGTTCAAACCGACAAGCATGGCAATGTGAGAATGATGCTAGAGGGTGGCTTGCCCTAGTTGGGTACATGTAGTCTTTGAGACTACGGGGTTGGTTTTGTTCATCACCCATAGTTTCTACATTTTACGATGGGCTTGGGCTACAAGGAAGAACCTGCATGCGGACAATTTAGTCCTATGATTCTAACTAGTCGATTTGTTTGGTCTCTAAAAGACACAATCATAGCCTAGATAGCGCATCTAGCATGTTAACATACAATCAAGTTCAAATACGTAAAAGCAAAAACCACAAAATGATACACTAATTCCGTATATGAGCCCAGCCAGTTGCTTTGTGATGTCAGTATACCCAAATGATTAGGTGGGTTCCAGCCCAGTTGTTTGCAAGTGCAAAGCCCGGTTGTTATGGGCTTCAGTTGTTTGTAGCCTTGTGTCGTGTGCAAATGCACGGCTAGTAGTTGTGCAAAGCCCGGTCGTTGGGCTTCGCTTATGTGTTCTTGACCAGTTGTTGCGGAGACACAGATCGGTCAGACCAAGCAAAGATTATGTTGCACATGTTGTGTGCGGATCGGGTTATGCACTCGGTTATGTGCACAGAGCAACACAGATCGCTCCACAAACGCACACTAAATGACACAAAGACCACAAGTGCACAATGCAGTTATGTGCACAAGATAAGATAACACTCGCTCCGTTGGGCAAGTGCACAAAATGAGAAGACTTTATATGGTGCACGAATGCTGGGATGTGCTCACCAAGGTGAAGCATGCTGGTTTTGTGCGTGGCATACAACAAATGACATGCTAGTGCAAACTCGGACACTCAACAACTCAATTAAATGCTACGAGAGCCTACACAATTTGCGAAGATGATCCACGAGACACAAAAGCAATGGATGTAATAACAAAGATGAGCAATTTTAGCACTCTACAAAGAGTTTTAACATGTCATGGAGTGTCAACTAGTTCAGCTTGATGTCAAATTTAGCAGATCAAGCTCACAAGTATGCATATATTAGCAGTAAGGTATGGCTTAGCAAGTGATCGGGTATGCAACACAAGTGGTTAGACAAGCATAAGATCATATTTTAACACTCTTGTCAACGTGATGTGAGCATGCAAGGGGTCCGCCAACAACTTGGTTCAACGGGTGTGGGCGTCGACAGATGCGAGTTGATGTCAACTATCTGAGTTGATGTCAACTATCTCCGTTGATGTCAACTATCTCAGTTGACTTCAACTGGGGTTTTCAGCTATCTTGGCTTTCCAAGTGGTAGCTCAAACTCACAGCTTTAGGGGCTGGAGTTAAACACATGGCTTGCTGAAGTACAAGGCAGATGGGTTATGGTGGTCACATAACATACAAGCACAGATTTCAGGTATGGAGCAATACTTGGGAGAGCAAGCATGCTATATCATTCATTCATGTAAGCAGGGTTTGAGACACAATACCGCTAGTATCAAACTGGGTTTAGGCAATTCCACCAATTGGTTTTGCTCCCTTGTCTTCCTTGAGTTTGCTCAGCTGCACCACAAGTACCCGCTAACTCAATAAAGCACTTCAGATCCCAAAATTACACAGTCAAAGCAAGAGAGCACTGATGCTATGGCAAAATTCAGAGTTACACCTAAGGTACAGTTTGAGACAAAGGATAACAATAAATGACAACACGGTTCAAGATGTTATGGAGTCGAAACAACAATTGCTAAGATGCAGTGAGTGCAAGCTACAAATGAGTATGCTCGGATGAATGTTTCAATATATTGAGCCGATGATTGTGTTATACTCTAATCTTTGAGTAACAACAGGCATTGACAGGTGTAACTAGCAGGCTTACTCTAAGCTATAGCATGTGCAACCGAGAGAAAAATAGGTTACCAAATGCAAGAAACAATGATCTAGAAGAAGCACAAAAGAAAACTAGCAACAACGGATGCGAGAGATGTACGGTTTATGATACAAATGATTCCTAGCTTAACAAGAAGAGATAAATAAGACAGTTTGAGTAACATCTAGCACTAAACAAAAGTTTAGCTTAGCTACAGAAAAAAAGAGTTTTAGCAATTAACACATGGATGTCTCAATGGACCCAGATGAGATGTAAGCTAATGAGAAGCACTTTGAAAGAGTGCGAGATATGCAATTTGAATAAGCTAACAATATGCAATAGAAGATGCGAGAGAAAGAAAACTACAGCTAAGCTACACTAATACAGGCCTAAAAACAACAATTTCAAAGCAAGTATATACGAGGTGAGTTGAAGACCAAGTGAAGAAAGCAAGTTAAATACACAAAGACACTACCAAATCCAAGAATTCACGCCAAAAACTTGGTAGGCTTTCGAAAGTGTTTCGTTTCGCCTACTTGTAATACTGCAAGTGCACAGTGCCTATTGGAGGCAAGGGCAAGCACGAGTCGATCACGGGAAATGGAGTTGCTATGAAGTTGATCTAAGGCTTACTAACCGATTTACGAGATGGTAGCACAATCGTGGTTTTGGTGTCGATACGACTAGTTGGAGGTTATAATACTAAAAACAAGATTAAATACAAGTATTGAGATTAAGGGCACTAGGATTGTCAAATCCACCACTAATTCAGGTTATGTGATTCAACTAGTTTGAGTGTTCTTGTTCCTGTGACAGATAAGTAAAGTATGTCTCGCTTCTATCACTTATCTAAGGAGTTTCACCAGGGGATGATTCAATTATCAGCCTAAAGATACTAATCCGTAGCACTAATTGTCTAGTTAAGCATAACTAGTCAAGAGGTTAGCAATAATCTCTAGAGCTTGAGCTGAAACACAATCAACACAGTATTATCCTAACTACAATGGATACATGGCATTCATTGTGAGAGCAAGGCATTGAAGTGATAGAATTGAATTTCTCTTATAACTTAAGCATTCAAAAACAACTCAAACAAAGTTGAACAACAGAACAAAGAATTAGGGTTTCATTTAAATCCTAGCAAATTAACTTAGAACATGATAAACATAATAAGGCAGACTTAAAATTGAAATACAAATTAAACCCTAAAAACTGACTAAATTTTCTCTCACATGAAGAACATCAATTTATACCTCACAATCACTCGAAATCGCAAATAAGCAAAGACCCAAACCTCTTTCCTCTTCTGACTCGTCACTGACTCCATTGATGTGATGTTAGAGAAAACCCTAGCTCTAATTATCTCTAACCTAGCTTCCAGGGTATGGAGAAGCTATGATGGAGATTACTAGAGAGAGGGTGGCGGAGTAGGTGGCTACTGGTGCGGTTGGTGCTGGTCGAGGAGATGGAGGTGGTGGTGATGGCTCTGGGTTTTGTCGTGGAGAGGGAGGAGGTAAGGTGTTCCTCCGGAGTTGTTGGGGAGAAAAGAAAGAGAAGATGAAGATGAGAAATGGTTTTGGTCGATGGGGTGTAGGTATAGAAATTTCGCCGGCAAATGGGGACACGAGAGATGATGTGTAGGGTGGAGCGACCGTAGGATGAAGATGGGTGAAATCTAACGGCTCGGAAGGGACGGGCTCGGATCCGGTCGTGGGTCGGGTCTTGACTGCTCAAGCCCATGTCTTGTGAATGGGTTTCTCCTTGTTGGGTTGCAATCGATGCGCGGCTTTGGCTTTCGCTCCATAGACGCTCGTCTCCAATTTTCTGCTCTTTTGGCTCCTCAATTTCTCCGAGCTTTATTTACTACCTAAAAACACAAAATAAATTAGTACAAATATTTATTCTTGAAAACAAAGAAAATACGAGAACTGGGATAATATCGGATTTCTGAGCACAAAAGATGAGTTAAATGCCAATAAAAAGGTGTAGAAATATGCAATATTTGGCACTCATCAAAAACTCTATTAGTAGCATGAGAATTCCTAATACCTAAGCCACCATTTGACTAGGATTTTCCAATGTCACCTGATAGGTGTAGAATACACCGTATTTAATATCTAGTATTTATGCTTTCTTTGCGAGTTTTCTTGTAAATTATGTATCTTATGTGTGCTTTTGAGTTTATTAGGTGCAATGGAGTCATTTGGAGCAAAAAGACCAATTGGAACTCGTTCAAATACAAGATTTCTACTTTTCATTGTGTAGAGGACGAGAAGACGAAGGCAATGGCGAAAGAACGAGTCATTCTGAGTTCGTATGAAGAAGTTATGAGCAAAACAAGAACTTGGAAGACTAAGGGCTAAATGGTCGTTTCAAAGAGAAGTGTTATTGGCACCCTCGCTGTACGTTAAGGGGTGGTCATTCTGTTAAGGGACAACTCTATTCGGAGGAATACTATTTGGAGCCGAGCCGAGGTTAAGGGACAACCCGGCTTAGTTACCCCTTATTAAGAGTACCTAGTGTTGAATAACGAGCATTACTTCTAAATCGAGAGAAGATGACTTCTTAATTGCTTTTCACCTGAATTCAGACAAGAGAGAAAAATAGGCTGTTGTTCAAGAGTGAATCGAGAGAAAGACCCGGAGATTCAAGGGGGAAAACGGAAGTAAGTGAATGGGTGTTGAGTGAATCGACTTGAATATGGTTCGGGTGATTTGATGGGGATGTTTCGTGAGAGAAGGAGTTAGGGTTCCACCAAAAGCAGATCGGGAAGGAGGAGCAACTGGTGTTGGAAGAGAGAAGCGGCCATGGATTGAATTGAGAGGAGATGAAAGTATTGTGTGAATCTCGGATGGGTTCTTGATTAACCTGTGTTTTTATCTCGTGGTTGGAAGTAGAGGAGTACCAGCCTAGGGTTTCTCTGGGTGAATGTTTTATGAGCTTGTGATGGGGAAATGGAAGAGATGATTATGAATTTCCAAGTGAAGCCGTAATAATGGAGGAAAGAAGGAGTTGAATCCGATGCTAAATAGCTTTGAGTTTGCAGGGTTACGGAGAGATTGCAAAGGCAGCCGTGATTGAGGCTAGGTTGGCCCGAGCTCGAGATTTGGTGGTGCTTTGGTGGAAGGCAATCGATACAAAGAATGGAGCCGGTTTGCGTGTCTTGAGGTGTTGTTGGAAATTGAAATGTAGCCGGGGTTTGAATGAGTTACATGGAAGCCGCAACTGACAGAGTGAGCCGGAGCTGGTGCCGATAGGATATGGCTATGGTGAATTAGAAGTGAGCCGATGCTAGCCTCGAGATGTTGTGTTGGTCAAGGACTTAACTAGGGACTCGGGAACCGAGCCGCAGGCAGTGTGATTTGTGCTCAGACATGAATATCTTGCCGGGAGTGATGGAGCTGGTGTATGTGAAGCCGTGTAAGTTGCAGGGCAGAGATGGTTATGTCTTATTCAGGTGCTGTTACAGGGTAGAGGAGATGAAATGGAGTAGCAGGGTCATGTTGGTCTGTGTGTGTGTGTGTTGCAGTTGTGTCAGGTGGTGTTGCAGCTGAGGATTTAGACTTGAACTGAGAAAAAATGGAAGTGAGGGTTGGCTGTGTTTGAAATGGAGTGTATTGCAGGTGGAAGCCTGGTAGTGTAGCTTCAGGGTGTAGGAAAGTGGAGGTGAAATTGCAGCCCAGTTGGAGGAGCTGCAACTGATACAGCAGGTGCAGGCTGAAATGGTGATGCTAGAACTGGCAGGGGTTAGTTGGTATTGAAGCTCAAGTCCGAGCTGAGCGCGGAACTGGTGGGAGTATGCTGCAAAGATGGATTCGACAGATTAACTGAGTTGGATGAACGGCAGGCGAAGCTGCAGTAAGGCACTAGTTGAATCAAGAAACCAGGAAATAAAGAACTATGTTGCTTTGTGTAGTTGAGTAATGGTCCTGGTGGAGCTGTGCATCTTGTGCTTGGCATGAGCTGAAATGAGGCAGTGGAGATGACATTGCTGCAATTGGATTTGAAGCATTTGCAGGCATGAATTGGCTGAGTTGCAGTTAGTGGAGTTGCAGTGAGTTGTAGTGGCAGGCTGAACTGAGGAGAATGGAAGTTGATGCTGAGTCTGCAGGTCTTAAGATGTATGAACTGTGAAGGTGCAGCTGGCTAAGCAAAGCTGAAAAGCTGCAGGATGGTGGTCCTGCTAAGGGCCTGAAATGGAATTGAAGTATAGCCATCATGGCTGATGAAGCACAATCATAGTGCATGACTCACGCCCGCGCAATGACTCCGAGCAAGGCTAGTCCTCACTCGCCAAGGCAAGGATTGACTCAACCTGACTCAGTGACTGTGACCCTGACTGTGACCCTGACTCAGTGCCTTGACCCGATCCGACCCGAGATGACTCGGTCTTGACCCGGTCATGACTCGTTGACCGGTGACCGGGCGGACTTTGCCGGCCACCGGAGATATATTTTCCGGCCAACTTCCGGCCACAATCCCAGTTTTCCGGCGAGCGTTTTTGGGACATAATTTCTACACGGGTTTCTCTCCATGGTGGGCCGGGTGAATTTCCAACTAATGGACTTGAAGACAAAACCTAATTTTGGAAGGAGTATCCTTTATGGAAATTGAGGAATATATAAAAGAGAGGACTTCTATCTTTTTGAGGATATCTTAGATCACGTTTTATTATTATCTTTACTTTTGTTCTAGGGTTTAGAACCATGAAGTCTTTTCTCTTTCTTCTTGTGATGAACTCCATGAATATTTGCTAGAATTTTATTATTGGTTAAAGACGTAGTTGGATTTTGCAACCAAGTTATGATTTCTATGAATTAGTTTTCTCTCAATATTATCGTTTGATTTCTACGGGTTATAATAATTGCATGATTGATGGATTGCAATATGATTGAATGTTTGTTTAGTCGAGTCTAGAATTGATTGAACTTACATCCATATCTATAGCTATTTTAGGGTTTTCATCGAGCGATAACCTTGAATACGAGTAGCATGATATGATGCTAGGTTGTAGTGATACATCCTTGTATTCATATGTAGAAATTGACCTTTGTTCGAATTGTTTGCGCAATGTATTACAATTGCATTGATTAGCCTATTTCTGAAACTTAATGCTCCTAGGAATTGAACTTGATTAGCGCAAGGCGTTAGGTTATTCTTTAGGTAGAATTCACATACGCAGCCCTAATGTGTGTGTGATGAATTAGGAAATTAATAGATTATCTTGCTCTCTTGATTCTCTAGGCTTTTGATGATAGCGAGATTAAATACGAATTCTATTCATATATTCATAAACTTGTTTACAATTGAAGATGAAACCTTTATCCAATATTTTCACATCCTTGATTTGCGTACTTTGTTTGCTTTTCGTTTATTTTTATTTACACAATCGAAATTCTTCCGGTGCTTTATATAGAAACCATAACAATTCGACAACCTAGACCTCTCTGTGGGATCGATCCTTTCTTGCCCTTGCTATATTTATATTTTGAGTAGTAAGAAAGTGTAATTTATTTTTGACGCTTACGACAGCGATCATCACCCCAAGAACGAAAATAAGATGCATGTTTCAGATTCTTTTTAGACGACCAGAAGGTTCTTTGGATCGAATTGATTTTACTAGTGACAGTTTTTGGAAGGGGAAAGCAGGCCATATGATATATGGATATACTAGATATCACATGCTTAGTAACAACAAGCTTCTTCCAAATACATTTAAGTTAGATTTCTTAGAAGCATTTAATCTAGCATAGAAATTATCTATTAGAAAACCAAAAGATTTAGTCTTGTCTTTACCAATGAACAAGGGGGTACCTAGATATTTCTCAGAGCTACTAAGAAACTTCATCTGAAGAGTTTTCGATAAGAGTTTAATGTGTCTTTGATGCATTTTACCACTAGTAATGAAACCAGATTTCTCAAGGTTAATGGCCTGAACTGAAGCCTTTGCAAAGACATTAATAATCTTAAGAATATTCCTGGCATAGGTGATTGAAGCTTTACAAAACAGCATGCAATCATCTGCAGCATTGGTTCCAGAATAATAGTATCCCTGAATTCATCATGCTGAGAAGGAACACTCAACAATTCATGATCAAAACTATGAGGCATAAAACCTTCAGATATATAGTTCATTTCAGATATTGAACTACATGAATAAGTTGAAGACGAGACAACAGATTGAGAGAAGGAAGAACATGATGTAGCCCAAAAAATATTACTAACCGAAGAACATGATGTAGCCCATAATAACCCAATTAATTAAGATTTAAAAAGAATAACACTACTTTTTATGTATTGGTGTAATCAAATAACTTCAAAAAGTAATCTTCTGGAGAAATAAATCTTCATACTTTCATTAATCTTCTTACAGAGCTAACATAATGAGACTAAAAAGCATCACCCATTCAAAAAAAATTATTCCCAATGAAATCAGTTGAGATACTTAAGCATCTTTCTAATCTAATAACAACATCAAATCCCTACTCTAGGTAAGATCTCAAAAACTTCCAGAGGAATCTTTAACTATTTAATCTTATCAAAAAGCCCTTAATCAATCAGTATATATCATTCAATGAATCAAGAACAAGATACTAGATGATAAATCAAATCTGTGAACCATACCCAGACGCTAATTAAAGCCTGTCAACCCAATAATTACTGTTTGTTTACGACTCTCATGATGATATTCCGATAACTCTATGGCTGCACCTCCATTAGCTCATGACCTAAAATAAAAACGAAAGAAGGGTTAAAATAGCTGCGCCACAAGAGAGAACTGATTATAAATATAAAGAAAATCACAGAGCTCTATTTCATTATAATAGCCATGACCCAATATAATCTAAAACAAGAGGAAATCTGAAATCGAAAAGATGAACATGAATTAGGTTATTTAAAACTATTTCGTTTCATTAAAAAAAACTTTAATCAAAAATGAAATTAAACATATGTAAACAGGTTAGAATCACTTAAAGAACATGAAATTGTATTCAATAACCGAAGGAGATAACAAAATCAATCGAATGATCGAAGAGAAATTTCGAGTTTGACTAAGTCAGCGTCGCCATACTTTTCTTTCACCCGGCAGGTGTCTTTTAACTTTTCAATGCCACCCAAACTATGTAACTTGTTTATTTTCTTAAGGTTTATTTATTAATTTTTTTTTTTTTTTTGAAATATCACACCCGAATAATCCAAATTGAGCGCTAAAATGAGATGCAATTTGCAAGTTTCCAACATATGGTATACTCCAAAACCAATCAATCTCATCCTTGATGATCATCTTTAACGTCTCTTTTGATCCGGTACACACACGAGAAAAGTACGTAAACCCCAAGACCAGAACCGTACTTTTCCTGCTTCAATGTCTCTTTATTTGACTCGACGTCTCTTTTTCTGGTTTAAAAAGCCGGCACGTTAATCTTTGCTATTGCGCTACTGACCTAAACGATAAGAACGAGTCTTAACGCTACATAGCATGTATTGGTAGAGTGCCGCCCATGCTGTGGCTGTGCAACTAGCCATATCTATACAACATATCTATCCTAATGATATGTCATATCACTCGAACTTTGCATTTGCAGCGAAATTCAGACCATTTTGGATGGCGAGTGGAGACGGAGAGAACCAATTCCTTTCTCTGAACTTGAAATTTAGACCATTTTGGATGGTGTCGTACAGAATTTGGATTTGATTAGCATCCTCAAACTCCATCGTGATGTATTTCATCCGCGTCGTACGACTACTGAGATAAAGGTATTTGTAGTTATCTCTCTTCTGCTGTTGTATCTCTGCTGGTTAATTTTAGATCTGAGGATTCTGAATACTTGGATGATATCCCTGTTAACAGTACCAGAATGCTCGTTTGAATGCCTTATTTAATGGTTATCCATTGTTAATAATGTTATTGTGTCCAGTATTTCTCTTTATACTATCTATCAATTTCTGATTTATATTACGATTTTGTAGCATGGGATGAAATTGATGATGCATTTGATGGCGAGCATGATGAATTCGAGGGTGAACATGACGAACTTGAGGGTAATCTCGCTTATCGAATTTTGTTACTTCTTTAAGTGATTGTTTTCACTTTGTACTGATTACCGAAGTCCAGTATTGATTTACTTGTTATTTTTCTGTTGGACTCGCATGTGATTTTTTTTTACAATGAAGATAATATGCCTGTTAATGTTCCTCATGATGATGCTGAAAATGCTGGATTTGCTGCTTTTGGCGAGTTATCAGTAAATTAACCAGACTACCATAACTGACGTCAGTCAGATAATAGCAGTACAAAATAACCTACCTAAAAGAAAGCACGATATTTTACCGATTCTCTTTCAGTACTCAACCATCCCGCAGGTGGATTGCTTTTTTGAGATTTCGGAAACTCGGTATCATAGTACCTTCTAGTTTCTCCTCCCAGAGAATGAAAGTTTTCAGAGAGAAAGGATGCTTTCAAACTTGAACGTGCAAAATGACAATCCGTGTACAAAGCGATTACTATAACCATCATTGTCAATACCATTGAAGGGCGGAAATCCGCACAAATTACAAAAAAAAGTAAACTACTTTGCTTATCACAAGCAGAAGAGGATCCTACCACATCGAGATGTTTCGTCTCGCAAATTGTAAATTTTAAGACATTTTCCATCAAACCAAATAGTGCGTAATACCTCATCACAGATGCTCAGAATTCGCGTAGGAAAGCTAGCAGTAGTAGCGGTCGTAGTAGTAGTATCAAAGTAACAACAAAAGGGAGCTGGTGGCGAACCTAGATCACTGACTTGAACACTAAAAGTCTCCCTCTTGATCCACACTTGCTTTTCCTTGTCTTTCAACAAATACAGTTGAACCGTAAAGCAACAACAGCTACAACAAAAACTACTCTGACCATCACGGCAACGACATGCCATTGCCTTTTCGGACCGTGCAACACAAGGATATCCTTTATGCTCCAGAAGATGATGTTTGATCGCTGTCGTAAGCGACACAAATATAATTTCACTTTCTTACTACTCAAAATATAAATATAGCAAGGGCAAGAAAGGATCGATCCTAATACGAGAGGTCTAGGTTGTCAAATTGTTATGGTTTCCTATATAAAACACTGAGGATTTTCTGATTGTGTAAATAAAAATAAATAAAAAGTAAACAAAAGAAATAAATCACGCAAATCAAGGATGGGAAAATATTGGATAAAGGTTTCATCTTCAATTGCAAACAAGTTTATGAATGTATGAATAGAATTCGTATTTAATCTCGCTATCATCAAAAGCCATAGAATACCTTATTGCAAGAATACTCCAAATTTCCAAAGTTATCAACACACACATTAGGGTCAAGCGTATGTGAATTCTACCTAAAGAATAACCTAACGCCTTGCGCTAATCAAGTTCAATTCCTAGGAGCATTAAGTTCCAGAAATAGGCTAATCAATGCAATTGAAATACATTGCGCAAACAATTCGAACAAAGGTCAATTTCTACATATGATTACAAGGATGTATCACTACAACCTAGAATCATATCATGCTACTCGTATTCAAGGTTATCGCTCGATGAAAACCCTAAAATAGCTATAGATATGGATGTGAGTTCAATCAATTCTAGACTCGACTAAACAAACATTCAATCATATTGCAACACTTCAATCATGCAATTATTATAACCCGTAGAAATCAAACGATAATATTGAGAGAAAACTAATTCATAAAAATCATAACTTGGTTGCAAAATCCAACTACATCTTCAACCAATAATAAAAACTTAGTTCATATTCATGGAGTTCATCACAAGAAGAAAGAGAAAAGACTTCATGGTTCTAAACCCTAGAATAAAAGTAGAAGAGAGATAATAAAACGTCGTCAGTAATATATTCCCCAAAAAGATAGAAGTCCTCTCTTTTATATATTCCTCAATTTCCATAAAGGATACTCCTTCCAAAATTAGGTTTTGTCTTCAAGTCCATTAGTTGGAAATTCACCCGGCCCACGATGGAGAGAAACCCATGTAGAAATTATGTCCCAAAAACGCCGCCGAAAACTGGATTGTGGCTAGGATCCGGCCGGAATAGTCGCCGGAAAGTGTCTCGTGACCGGCAAAGTCAAACCGCCACCGGGTCAACGGGTCGACCGAGTCATCTCGGTCAACGAGTCAAACCGGTCGATCATTGAGTCGGGTGAGTCGTGGTCGTCGTGGTCACAAATCGGACTCGAATTGGCTGAGTGAGCTGAGTGGCTCAGGCCATTGCACAGGCTGTGTCAGTCATGCACCATGATGGTGCTCCAATTAAGCAATTCCAGCCATTCTGGCTCTTCCCTGCACATTTAATCCATCGTGTAACAGCGACGAACATCAACCTACACAAGCTTAAGCAAGAACTTCGGCTCCATTATTTCAGCAATTCGAACTCAAAACAACAATCAGCACAACCATCTGAGCATCAAATGTAGCATCCATTCACAAACCACCACCGCAAATGCTCATCATACTCAAGATTTCAAGACGGCTCATTCAAGACCATTACCAGTTCGAGAGACACTGCAATTTCAACACAACAGCCATTGCATTCCCCCGCTTCTTTAGCTCAACTCAAGACCTACACCGCCACGCCCGCAACCTTGTCAATCCAAATTCTTAGCACCCGACTATCACCCAACCTCAAATTATCAATCAATCAACAAAGATTTCAAGTTCATGCCTTGCCACACTTGAGCTTCACTTTCTCATTGAATTCCACCAAATACCCCTTCACCAAAGCATTCAAATGTACCACCAGACCCCGCAATCAATCCCGAGTTATCACAAAACCACCAGCAGCTTCGCTATCTCCATTTCTTCCCGCCTCATCTCTCCCCGCAATGTTCCATGGAAAACATACACCACTACCTTGTCACTCAAGGTTAACACAGCCAACACCACGTAACCCATTCAATTCATTCATCAGCCTCTATGCCACCAGCTGCAACTCAACCAAATCCACCGCAAAGACCAATTCAGCTCTAAATTCAAGTGCGGCTCTTGTATTCACCGCACCACCCGCAACTCCCTTCACCCGCCTCGTAATGAGCAACACCACCTGCAATTCACCCTAGGCCATCTCACTCTATCCTACACTTGCAATTCTAGTGACCATTGCTAACCACCATCTGTAGCTGGCACAAATCCTCCTCCATTTGCTTTACACTCAAATCAGCTCCATAGTCTCTGCAACATAACCAAAACTGCAGCAATCACAAGTTTAACCATGCCCTGTAATCTCCAACCTTGCTAGCAATTCCACCTACTGCAATGCTTCCCTGGAATGTATGATTGAATCCTAAACATTCATCTAATCTGCCAACTACTCCGAGCAACACAGCCGCAATTCCATTAACAATTTCTCCACCTCAGTTGCAACTCTCTCCTTATTCTTTTCCATTCCCTTACTCGGTCACAGCTGCCAATCAACGAGATCCACTCTCTCCCAAAGAACACTTCCAAGTTCTCGCTTCAAATCCCAAGGCGTAAAATCCATTGATTCCTTCTTCTCACCATCTCGCCATTCTCGATCTCCCCGTCTCTCGTGAATTCAAATCAATGTTACCGCACTCAACATCCTAACTCAATTACAAAGACTGGAGACTCTTATTCGTCCACCGCCTCAAGGTCTTTCCATTTCAATCACGTAACCAAAACAAACCCTAAGCGAGACCACTCGATGACCACAGATTCACTCCACAATCAAATCCGAGTAGAACCCATTTTCTTGTTATCGATTTCGAACTCAGTTATCTGATTCATCACACAATAATTTCACCCCTGAATTCCTCAACTAAAGCACAGCAGCAACAACTTCTCTTCACCCCAAAATTCATCCAAATCGATTCAATTAATCTTCTTCCCTTAACGATCTGCAACATCAGCGCCCGTCCGTCGACCTCTCCTTTCTCGCTTTCTCTTTCTCGATCTGGTTTCAGTGAAGAACTAATAATTGAGAAATGAATTTTCTCAATTTTTGGTCCATGTAAGAAGAGTCATTAGCTCTAAGCGCCCAGAATTGGATAAGGGCCACCTCAGTTTATCTTTGGCTTGTCAGTTTCGCAGAACCGACTGCCTAACTCTTCCTTGCTCAACTGTCAACCGGGGAATCGACAGCTTATTCTTCGCTGCCTTTGCGCAGCCTTAGCCTGCTCCAAGAATCGCTCGCCTATGAATTGACCTTCTAGCCCTTTACGCTTCAAATGGGTGATTTCTCCATCTTTTCGTCTGTGCGACTCCACAGTACCTAATAAACTCAAAAGCACACATAAGATACATAATTTACAAGAAAACTCGCAAAGAAAGCATAAATACTAGATATTAAATACGGTGTATTCTACACCTATCAATGTTCGACTACTACATTCATCATTGTCGGCATTGGGGCCGTCACATTACATTCAAATGGGAGTCGAATGAACTGAATCTTCTCCTTGTGAATGTCGAACGAGAGCAACAGGCCAATCCTATTATTATTATCACGAACTTCTTCAGATGATTATGAGTGACGACCGTCACCTCTTCTTCTACCGCACCATTACTTGATTATCTTCCGTAGAAGATCACCGGCGCAAAGAGTGGCTGCTCTGCGTGTTACCAATCGACTAGGAAAAGGAGAACAACCTGGTGGCGGGGAGATTTGAGCAACACTTGTAACACTCTTTCTCCATGATCTGGCACCCAAAGTAAAGACCATGCTTATAAAGTACTCCTCAATGTCTTTGGAAGTAAATATGATTACAACCTTGTATTCGTCTGTTGATGAATCAAAACCAAAACCATGACATAAATATTGGCATTCCCCTTCATCCTTAGGATACTTATAGGGGAGAGAAAGTATTTCCCTCCTGATAGGGTTGATGATATTCATAAAATTACAAGCAGACCCATTTTCCGAACTAGTGTAATACAAGGGAACCCATTACAGTAACCTACTAGTTCAGCTCTGCTTTGGTTTTTTACGCTCACTAATAATCTAAATTTGTAATCACTGTCTAGACTGAAAAAAGCAGTTCCTCCTTTAGAAAACCATACATTAAGTAAATTGAAGACTAGATTTAACTTACGATGATTTTTGTTATGAGCAAAGTGCGTCTTAGCAAACTGTGCATCATTTGAAATTGAATTGCACCATAACTTACCGACGCAAAATGTGATTGAGCTAGAGTCCGTAAAGGTAATCTGATGAGAATGTTTGCTATTACTAGTTCCTCAGGAAGATATGGTGACGCCGCATCAGCATCAATATTCATCTCCTCGGGAAGATATGGCTGAGCTGCAGCATCATCAATTTTCATCCTCTTTTTTACCCTTATCTTCAACTTCTGCCTTGGCATTCTCAATTTGTTCTCTTTGGATGTCATCTCCACAGATAATATGCAGCAAGATCAATATTCATCTCCTCTGAAGATATGGTGACGCAAAGAAGATCAATATTCATCTCCTGGGAAGATATGGCCGAGGCCGCAATGTCATCAATTTTCATCCTCTTTTTACCCTTATCTTCAACTTCGCCTTGGCATTCTCAATTCGTTCTCTTTGGATGTCATCTCCACAGGATAATATGCACGCAAGATGATCATTCACCGCCATCTCCATAACTTACACAAGAGTGAAATAAAAATCTGATTTTTTTTCTTCTGAACCTTCAGTCTTCAAAAATCAGAATATTTTTTTGAACCACATTAAAAATCGGAACTTTATTTATGCAGATGATCTGATCTGATGTTTCCAAATTAAAAAAGGGGAGAAGAAGAATAACCAGAAGGAAATTGGGTTAGTTGACAAAGGCCTAGATACCAAATCTCAATAAGAGTAAACTGATAAGGAAGGTAATTGATTAGGAAATTTTACAGCGGTGAATCCTAACACCCAAGTTTTTTTCTCCATTGTTGCAATTCGATATACCTAATATTATCCACAAAACACCCAAAAAAAAAATACTCCCTTTTATGCAGTATCCATTCTTGAAGATGAAGGCAATTCTATTTCTGCTGTTCTTTTTTTCTTGGTTACAGTTATAAACCTATCCATTCCTGGAAAAATATGGAGATTGAAACACCAACTGACCAATTCCCAACCAGATTTGATTAAACACTAGTTATGAAGAATAATGGATACCCAATCCATCAGTTCTAAAAACCCCAAAATTTTGACATAAACCCTAATCTTAAATTTAGATAGAAATTACAAAATCATGGTACCTGCAAGATATAAGACAATGAAAATCAACAACAGAACAATTACTTAATCAATTCTAATTAAATTTATCCAACTTACTTGAATTTTGAGTTTTTTTCTCTTTTTCTGTGGTTCCCTCGATATGGAACTGGAAAAGAGAAGGCATTTCGTGTTTTCTTTAGGAAGTTTAGTTGGCTAATAGGCTTCAGGGAGGCCTGGGCTTTGATAACTATACCTGTGAGTCAGGGGTGAGCATTTTATCCG
Organism: Papaver armeniacum; assembly: GCA_023531295.1. Taxonomy (NCBI): domain Eukaryota; kingdom Viridiplantae; phylum Streptophyta; class Magnoliopsida; order Ranunculales; family Papaveraceae; genus Papaver; species Papaver armeniacum. The sequence continues at coordinate 12,386 of JAJJWW010001219.1, read as the reverse complement.
TAATCCGTGGATTTAACCGGGACCAACCGTATTTGTGCGGATGAATACCCGGACCGTTCGCTAATGGGTTGGACGCGGATGGAATTTTTGTCCAACGGATTACGGATTGGACCCGGATGCAACCTTGAAAATCCGTTGGACATCCATATCCGTTAGATTAAAGGCATTTATATAGTATCTAAAAAATATATATATGGATAGTTTTAGAATTTTTAGGTGTTTGCTTGGAGTGTTGTCACTTCTATATTTATATACATATATATAAAATGTGTAGGTTTTATAAGAAGTCATCTATATAGGATTTATTTTTTCATCAACTCAAATCCATTGGATTATCCGCACTCAATCCGTTCATCCGTGCATCCATTGGATGCAAATCCGTTGGATGTTGGATTGGATGCGGATGCCAATTTTGAAATCCGTAGTGTATTGGATTGGATGCGATAGGAGTATTGCATACTTCATACGTGATCTCCACCACGATCTTGTAAAGCAATCAAATCCTGCAACTACGTTAAATGAATCGGTCATAGATTCAATTCTTATAGGTTGGATCGCACCAAACACAGATTGTTAGATTTTTCATGTTTGCCTGCTCTGATACCAATTGAAAAGGCGAGGGTACCCAAATATGCCTCAAGCTAAAACTTTTCCTACCTATAAGTCCTTTCTCCGAAAGTGATTGTCTATGGACTGAGTCGAGACAATACAACTAATCGGTTCACACTTCTTGTGATCGTCTATGGATACGAGATCGAGACAATACAACAACGTAGTATGTTTACTTGATACAATGGTTCGGACTTAACCAAACACAATAGGATTGCTTATCAAGTAAATAGGAATTGACGTTTGTGTGATTTACTTTAATTATAATAAAACAATTATAATGCGGAAAATAAAAGTAAATGACACAGCAAGATTTTGTTAACGAGGAAACCGCAAATGTAGAAAAACCCCGGACCTTGTCCGAATTGAACACTCTCGATTAAGCCGCTACACAAAATTACACCTAACTTCGTATAGTTGAGACCAAGTAACTAACCCTATAGTTCACTTAGTTCCGTCTGTATTCCCACGCCTCCGACTTGTGAATAAGTCACGTACTTGGAACAGTTCCTTTGGTTCGTATTCCAAACAGTAAAGGAATAACAAATTTGTTTGGTATAAACTATCTTCAACCAAGTGATATATGAGTCGGACAAAGGCTCTTCTGTTTATCTTAACATAAACTCCTTCGTCGGGTCCTTAGATCTATCTTATGTTCAATCACCCAAAGGTAATCATTTAAAATTAAGCCAATCAATACCTTTAATCACAAGGAAACATATTGATGCCGATCTACTCAATTAATCAATCCAATCTACCACAAGAATAAACCGATTATTAATTGAATCTTCTTTTACCGAAACAAGTATTGTGCACACCAAAGATTATAAAACCCAAGCCAGATCTCCAATATCTTCTTTGTCTTCAAATATTCTTAAATCTTCAATAAAAACCTGCACACAATCACTTGAATCTCTTGTGATCAATCACGCACAGAACGAAGTCTGTTAACAATGGATTATCACAAGATCGTCTTTAGAACTAACAACAGTCTAAAGATCCATGTCGAAACTCTGAACTAGTTTGAGTGAATATTATATCATAAGAGAAGATTCTCAAGAATAGACAAACTAGGTGCAATCAGATTTCAACCTCCGTTAGTCAATCAAATCAATCGAAAACAAAGATAAACCGCAATTATCTAGTTTCCCACCAACGGGTCGCGCTAGAGCTTCTCAATCCCAAAGAAGACTTTAAATTGAGCGTAGTAAGAGATTTTGCATAATTAGGTGTTTGAGGGTGAAAATGGTTTCTGCTGATTTTGGTAATTTCGGGTGTGTAGGTGAGAAACGAATTTAGACCCTAAATAATGTACTGCACGGGAGTACTTTAGATTCGAGAGATCAATCTGTACAAATCCGGCCTAAACCAAGAAATGTCCGTTCTAGACTTGCTTCGGTCACAAAGAGGGGGAGAATGGGTTGGTTTTTGGGAGGGAAGCGAAGAAAGTGTTGAGACCAGGTTGATTCTGAAAGAGTAGTGGTTTCACGACTTGTATCAGAAAATGGGAAGCTAACAGATGTGAGAGCTCAGCCAAACGTTTTTCTGAGTGTTGTCTGATCCTTGACCGAACTTATTCTCCTTTGTGGAAATAGGTAAGACCTGTTTATACAAGTCGGAGTGAAACGTACTCTGGTCTCATTAAGGAATGTAATAATGGGTGAGTAAATGGGAGGAGGTGGTAACCGTTAACGCATGGAATTGATGTTCCATAAAAGAAAAGCGTTTCACCATTACTTCCCTATTTACTTAACCGCTTCCTCCTTATTACACTTTCTTATTATGGGTGTAGTGTACGCCGCACGCTGTAAACCGCCAAACCAAAACCCAAATAAGATCCCCGGTTTGTGGTTTGATGTCTCGAATGTTTTCATGAAAACATGTAACATGGTTATTTCCTGGCAAGTCGAGCTTGGGAGACTTGCTAGCTTGCGACCTTAGACGGTCGAGATTTTGTATCTTAAGCAGAAAGGTAGCCGTTGATTGTTGCACGCTTCCGTTTTTGATAGCTGTGTAGGGAAGGCCAGCATGATGGCACGACAAAGTTGGCAGGTTGGCATGCCTTGGTGCGGTTTGGCATGGCCAAACTAGGGTTTTGGGTCAAAGGTTATCATGCGTTGTCTGGTAACCTTGGACGGCTAGGATTTGCTCTTCAGATTGAAGGGCGACCGTTGATGGCCGCACGCCTTCGTTTTAGAAACCCTAATTAGCGCCATTTACTAGAATCGCTGTAGAATTCTCGTAAGGACTCAGATTTTGACGGTCCGCCCCTCAAATCGACCGGAAAAGACTTTCATATCTCCTTAAGTGGGGATATTTAGGTTTTGAACTCGTTCGGGAGGTGAAAACAGCCCGACAATAAAATTCAGGAAGAATTCAGGAGGGATGTTGCGGGCCCGAGGAGGCATAGTTTAGGCGCGGCCAAAATTAGGGTTTTGGCATTGGGCCAAACGTTACCATGCGTTGGCTGACGACCTTGGACGACTAAGATTTGCATCTAAGGTGGAAGGGTGGCCGTTGATTGTTGCACGCCTTCGTTTTAGTGGTCGCATAGGGAAGGCCAGCGTGGTGGCGCGGCTAGGTTGGCATGCCGTTGGCATGGTATGGTTTGGCGTGGCCAAACTTAGGTTTTCGGTCCAAAGGTTACCATGCGTTGTCTGGTAACCTTGGATGGCTAGAATTTTCTCATGGTATTGAAGGGGGACCATTGATTGTCACACGCCTTCGTTTTGATAGCCGCGTAGGGAAGGCCAGTATGGTGGCGTGGCTAGGTGCGTTTGGCATGGTGGGGCCAAGGGTTTGGCATGCCGTTGGCACGTGGCGCGGCTAGCATGGCTAGGGACAAGGAAAGGTGCGGTTTGGATTAACATGGTGGGGCCAAGGGTTTGGCATACCGTTGGCACATGTCGCGGCTAGCATGGCTAGGGCCAAGGCAAGGTCCGGTTTGGCTTGGCATGGTGGGGCCAAGGGTTTGGCATGCCGTTGGCACATGGTGCGGTTTGGCTTGGCATGTGGCGCCAAGGGTTTGGCGTGACCAAGCTAGATTTTTGGGTCAAAGGTTACCATGTGTTGTCTGGTAACCTTGGACGGCTAGGATTTGCTCCTGTGATTGAAAGATGGTCGTTGATTGTTGCATGCCTTTGTTTTGGCAACCAGCGTTGTGCATGGCGTATTTGGAAGGCAAGCATGCTTGGTATGCTCTAGCGTGGAGATGTAGCTGGCACGGCTTGCCATTGGCACATGGGGTGCGGCTAGCATGGTCGGCATGCCTTGGCGCGGTAGGTGCGGCTGGCATGGTTTTCCATTGGCACAGGGGTGCGGCTAGCATGGTTGGCATGCCTTGGCGCGGTAGGTGTGGCTGGCACGGTTTTCCATTGGCACAGGGGGTGCGGCTAGCATGGTTGGCATGCCTTGGCGCTGTAGGTGTGGCTGGCACGGTTTTCCATTGGCACAGGGGTGCGTCTAACATGGTCGGCATGCCTTGGCGCGGTAGGTGTGGCTGGAATGGTTTGCCATTGGCACAGGGGGGTGCGGCTAGCATGGTTGGCATGCCTTGGCGCGGTAGGTGTGGCTGGAATGGTTTGCCATTGGCACAGGGGGTGCGGTTAGCATGGTTGGCATGCCTTGGCGTGGTAGGTGTGGTTGGCACGGTTTGCCATTGGCACAGGGGTGCGTCTAACATGGTTGGCATGCCTTGGCGCGGTAGGATGTGGCTGGCATGATGAGCCATTGGCACAGGGGTGCGGCTAACATGGTTGGCATGCCTTGGCACGGGAGGTGTGGCTGGCACGGTTTGCCATTGGCACAGGGGTGCGGCTAGCATGGTCGGCATGCCTCGGCGCGGTAGGTGTGGCTGGCACGGTTTTCCATTGGCACAGGGGGTGCGACTAGCATGGTTGGCATGCCTTGGCGCGGTAGGTGTAGCTGGCATGGTTTGCCATTGGCAAAAGGGTGCGGCTAGCATGGTTGGCATGCCTTGGCGCTGTAGGATGTGGCTGGCATGATGAGCCATTGGCACGTGCGGTGTGAGAATTAGGGTTTTGGCTTGTCGAAACCCTAATTAGCATTTAAAAAAAAAAAGGTACCCTGGTAATTTTCTCGCAGATAAATTAAAGGGTTCAATAAATGTGCTTGATTTGTACATTATTACTCAAGTTCGTCACTGTCTGACTAGGGTTTAATTACGACTTTACCTCTAAGTTAAAAACCACCATCATTATTAGGTTACTCTCCTCTCCGAATAAAGTGTACACCAAAAGAACAAAACTAAAGATTAAATCTGTTTATTACGAAGGATTAGTTTGCTAGAAAGGCAAACTTCGTGTATTTATAGACAAGGAAGTTTGGACACCAAGGAATTTCCAAAACCGAAAATATTCTCAAAATATTCATAAAAGCACAGATTTGGTTTTCATAATTCCTGGAAATGCTCTGTCCAAAAATAACGATCGAAATCTCTCGTAAAATCTACTAAATGCACATTAATAATTCTGTAATTTCCCTACAAAATGAAATTAATAACCTTAATTAAAAGATTCTTAACTTATTTATGTTTCGATCCTGGGATTCTCTTTCCTTAGCCGTTAAGGAATATCTTTGAACAATTATAGAAATAAACATTCACATAATCAACCCATTTGGTTTGCTCGAAATACAAACTTCAAGTATTTATAGACAAGGAAGTTTGGACACCAAGGAATTTCCAAAACCGAAAATATTCTCAAGATATTCATTAAAGAACAAATTCGGTTTCCATAATTCCTGGAAATTCTCTGTCCAAAATATTGACCGAAATCTCTTGGAAAATCTTTAATTAGTAAATACACATTACTAATTCTTATTTTTCCTAAAAATGAAATTAACAACCTTAATTAAAAGATTTTTAACTTATTTATGTTTCGATCCTGGGATTATCTTCCTTTAGCTATCAAGGAAATAACTTTGAACAATAAAAGATAAACATTATTGCACGTTTTTAAAGTATGTCGACATCCTTACTTTGTAAGTCCTCTTTCATACTTACAACCTTGAAACCCATTTACCACACTTCCAAACAAGTTTAGAATTGGTTCATCTGACTTTCAAGAACTATGAGATTAATCAAGAACACTCAATCACAAATCATGGGTGTAACGGTTCTACCAAATCAAGTTTCGGTTCTACCTCCATGTGAGTAATGTGCATAGTCACACTAGCTTTCCAAAATTCGGTTGACTAAGTACTAGGATCAGTTCCCCACATATATATGGTATCTAACTTATATGTATTGCACATATCCATAAGATCGGTTCCCCTTTGCCTAAAAAAGTATTGCACATGTCCATAGGATCTGTTCCCCTTTCTGCTATTAACTTGCTGCACCTCATACAAGGATCGATTCCCCTTTGTGATGTACTGCACCTCTTACTAGGATCGGTTCCCTTTCACCCAGATTTGGTCAGACACAAAACACAAACTCGATCATACCATTTCAGGTGATTACTTAAGATCGATTTCACTAATAAAAGTCATACCAATACATAAGTCAAGCCTTTGTGAATAGTTTTACCAAGAACACAAACAAGTCGTGAGCGGTTATACTAGATCACACATATTGGTTATTCACAAAATATACAATGAATAACAATACCAATAACGCCTGGCGATTTCCTTTTCGATTCACAAACAAGTTTATAAACTTACTTCCTTAGAACACATGTAAAACATTGTTCCCTAGAATGAAATCCTCACCTCATACCCATACATAATCGCAATAACATTTAAACGATTATGTCGATATCTTATCTACAAAGTTTAATGGTTAAGCAATAAACTTCGTATTGTATTCCTTAATACTATGTCTATCTACAGTTCAATCATGCTTCACAGTTATGTTTTCAATATGCACGACTTGAAAGATACGTTAGGGAATGAAACCGTTCAAGTCAAATATCACTAACCTCAAGTGCAAGGATGATGTTGTCGTTGTAGCTCCTTGCTTCTTCACATCTTCAAGTCTTCGCAATAATTGTAAAGTCTCAAATCCTAATACTTTCAAGCTAACCTATACGAAGTTGACTCTAGTACATAATCAAACGACTCTTAAAATGAGTTTTGATTCACTAAAATGTGACAACCAAACTTGACATACCAACGCTTGGTGGGTTCAACAGAGCCATGCTCTAACAATCTCCCCTTTGTCAATTTTAGTGACAAAACTCTTACAATCATATGGATAAACAAATTACAAGAATTCATTACACATACGCTTGATTCCCGATTCAACATCACAAAGAATCGTATACATTCAATCCTTAAAAATGCCGATGTTGACATTATAATAACAAAGCTAATACTCCACCTAAAGGTAAGATATGTAGATTTTCAATCCGCACGTCTTTGTTATTCACCAATATGATATGTTCTCCCCTTAGTCTATGCTTTCACTCTTTTCGTTTTAGATAAACGTTTAAGCACCAATTGTCCTTTCCTTTAGTGATACCAATCAATATAAAATCAACGCCAAGATCACTTGTTTACTCCATATATTTCTCCCCCTTTTTGTCACAAAATGACAAAGAAACGAAAAAATAAAGGACAAACCGAAAAGAATCTTACGAATCTCAATAGACTTGCAACCTATAGAGTTAAGCACAAGGGTTTCACACACCATTTTCTGATAACCAATATCAAAACCGAAACTACAAGTAGTTTTATTTTGATATGTTACCAAGGAAACAATTGTCCAAACAATTTTCCCAAAATAGTTTAGCAAACCAAAAATCAACTAAGCAACTTAGTTCCTTTGCTAAACCGATTTTACAAGTACAACAACGTCGCTCGATAAGACCAAAATAAAGATAACTCTATTTTTCTCATCGATCTAATTATCCATAAACTTAGACCTTTAAGTTTTAAACAAGACAAATACTAGGTTAGTTAACTAGAATTTCTTGTTAAGGAATTCGATTAGACTTGCATAATCGAAACCTCCACTTTGATAAGTTAACTAAGATAAACTTAGTTTCTCTTATCCGAAATCGAATTGGACTAAACAATCCATCCGGTAAACCTTTTCTTTCGTTAAGCCATAAATAATTCATAAAACCAAAATAAATCAACTTGCATAATTGTTCACCTCAACCGGAAGAAATTGAAACAACATAGACATTATAGCACCGCAATTGCACCGAAATTTTGTAAGCCTAAACAATTGATACCATACAATAAAGCAAGATAACAATAGTTTTTCTTAATCAGAAACAATTGAATCACACATTCATCCATACACACATCATGGAATAAAACATCAATTGTACTTAGAAATTTTGTTAAGCAAAAGCAATAAATATATGAAATAAAAATCAGTTTTTCTTAAACAGGAAAACAATTAACTAACAAGATTGTTACCTCAAATTTCGCATCCTCTTCTTCAATATGTTTGCATCTTCGTCCAGGAGAATCGATATCGAATATCATCATGTTGTCATCCTTATGCAAAACAAAAGAATAACAACATCCAACCTTTACCAGAGAAAGGTTGAAAATCGGTTTTAACAATTGCAAGCAAAAGTTGAAAACCGTCGAAACACATATGCTTTTATGCTAAACCAAAACCGATTCAACATATTGTGACTTTTTTAATTAACAACCCCTGTAATTGAAGCAACCAAATCATCAGCCACCGCTAAATCCGCACTACTCAAAAAATAATAATAAATTTCTCCATCGCCGTCCTACCACCGTCACCTCCAACTCCAACTCCACCACCACCACCACCACGCCACCAATCCACCGCACCCCTCCTCCAACTCCTCCTCCACCACCACCACCACCCCTACCTCCACCGCCACCGACACCAATACCACTACCGCCACCAATCCATCGTTGCCGCCACTAATCCACCACCACCACCACCGCCAATAATTTTCTTAATTCTTTTGGGTAGAAAAAATTCTTGCTAGAACCCCTACTCAAAAACACCCCAAATTGAAAAATAATTAGGGGTTCTATTTTCATGAAAAACCTAAAAAAAACTATAACGAAAACCAAACTAATTAGTAATGCACACATCAAAATCAAAATAAGAATCAAGTTAATTACAACCAAAATCAAAATAATTTGTAAGCATCAAATTCACCTTGAAAACTTTATTGTAAACATCAAAATAAGAATCAAGCTATTTACAACTTCATCGAAATAATTTGTAAGTATCAAATCAGTTTATTTTCCTTCTAAAATTAAACAATGAAGAAGAAGATGATGATGATGCAGAGTAATGTCTTGGTAACGAAAGTTGGAATTGGTGGTCATTGTCACTTGGAGTGAGTGACAGCTGAGAGAAGAGGCGCTAAAGTGAAGAGAAGATGAAGAGAAAAAGAAGAAGAAATTTAAACATACTCTCGTACGATAGATGAAGGGTTAAAATTAAAACTGATATTTTGATAAACTTTATAACTTAACTCTTATTAAAGGTTCGACTCGGTCTTTAGACCCCAAACCGTGCACCGAGACGAAGATCAACGGTTCTCATTTCATAAGTCGTCAACGATCGTTGGATGAATGGTTCGACTCGGGTTCTGTCCGGTCTTGCCAGTTTCAACTTGGTTTCATGTGCAACCCTAGTTATAAGGATTCATTACTTATAAGTGGGTAACACACACGCGTGTTTTCATATTGTAAGTGTGTCATTCACACGTGTTTTCTTCTGTCCAGAGTCTGTCTGTACTGAATCCTGTATCAAAAGTTTAATAAAAATATATTTTTTGGTTATCAATTCTTATACCTACCAACACCGAAAAGAAAAAATTAATAAACTTATTTTCTCCAACATTTGACACTTCCCTTTCTATATCTTGTATAGCACACATGTGCGATGCGCTTGCCGGTACATTTGTTTCGTAATTCTGTTGTCTTTGTACAATAATCAACGGTCAAAGTCAACACTCGATCAATGATGAGTGCCAAATATTGCATATTTATACACCTTTTTATTGGCATTTTACTCATCTTTTGTGCTCAAGAATCAGATATTATCCCATTCTCGTATTTTCTTTGTTTTCAAGAATAAATATTTGTACTAATTAACTTTGTGTTTTTAGGTAATAAATAAAGCTCGGAAACCGAGAGCCCAAAGAGCGAAGAAGTGGAGTCGAGCATCTATGGAGCAGTAAAGCCAAAGCTCATACGCAACAAGCTTGCAACCCAACAAGTAGCAACTCATCTACAAGACATGGGCTTGAGCTGGGCCCACCCGCACCCGATCCGAGCCCGTCCCACTCCCGGTCGTTGATATTTCACTCATTCGCATCCTACGCTCGGCGCCCACACGCACGAAGTTTGCCGCTCCCGCTCAACACCCGATCACGCCAAAACCGCCTATCACCCTTGGCCGTTCGGATCTCCATCAGCTCCATCCTACGCCGCTCGAGGCCTTCCCATCATCCTTGACGTCCCCGCTTCATATCGAAGCACCCTATACCTATACCACTCGAGTGACCCTCATTTCTCCCTCACCTTTCTCTTTCTTCACCCGCTACCTCCATCGAGAAAACCTTATCGCCCTCACCTCCACCTCCTTCTTCCATGCCTTTTTACAGTCATCACCACTCCATCCCCTAGCTACTCTATCACCAACAACCCCTCTAGCTTCTTATCCGCCACCCTTGCTTCATTTCTCTCTTTATATAGCTTCTTTTTTAACCTAGAAGCTAGGTTTGAGATGAGTGAAGCTAGGTTTTCATCAACCACCCCTTGCATGCTCGATTCAGCCGAGACGCGTCATGGGAGCCGTAGCAGTTTGGGTACTCGTGTAAAGGTTTATTGAGTGTTTGTTTCATATAAAAGGGAGATTTGAGAGGAAAGAGAAGGGTCAGTCAGTTTTTAGTTTTGAATTTAGGGTTCTTAGTTTCAGTTTGCTTTTGAGTTTTAATCTCTGTTTTAACATGTTTATTATGAGCTAAATTTACCATAGCTAGGATTGATATGAAACCCTAATTGAATGTTCTGGAAGTTTCAACTTGAATTGATTTGCTCTTGTATGCTTTAATTTATATGATAAGCTTAATTCTTAACATATCATTGCTCGCTCTCACAAGGAGTGCCTTGTACTCATTGTAGTTAGGCTTACATTGCATTGAGAGTGTTGCTGTTCCCTATTTTTATGCATTTTGGCTAACTCTCTGACTAGTTGTTCTTGAATAGACAACTAGTGCTCTAGTTTAGCACATTAGTTGTGAATTAAGTCATCTCATTGGTGAAACCTTCTAGGTAAGAGATATAGTTGTCACACTATCTTCAATTGCCCCAAGGAGCAATAGCAATCAAGTTAGTTGAAGCTCATAACTTGAAAACAGGTGGATTTGATAATCCTAGTGCCCGCTTATCATCAATTCTAGTTTTCCAAGTAGGTCACTCACAACATCACTTAGTCTTCAAGACTTTAAACAAAAAACTTTGTATCATCATCACTTACCCCCGAATTCGCTCAAGAAAGCTTAGAACAACATAGCACACCCTAGTTCCTCGTGGAAAGACTCGTGCTTGCCACGCTTTCACCGGGCTCGCACTTGCGTAATTAGAACATAGGAAAAGCATATTACTTTTGCTATCAAGTTTTTGCGCCGCTCCGGAACCGGTAGCGTGCTACTTGTTCATTAAAGCTTAATTTCATTGTTTTCAACCCCGCCCGTACATATCATCGCTATCATTGCTATCATTGTTCTCCAACTTTGCTATAATTTGCAACTCGTGCATAGCTCCGAGCTCGCCATAGTTTTCTTGCTTGTTGCTTTGAAGAGTTGGGAACCGAATCATTTTGCCGAGATACAGTACCAAGGGAGCAGCTGAGCAAACCACCGTGGAGTGCCTACAACCCAAGATTGCTCCGGTGGTATTGATTTATTAACCCTACTTCTACTCACCTTCTCGTATGCATGAACTAGTGCTAGGCCTTACATCTCGTGAGCTTGTCGAGCTTGTAACCGACCGCGCATCCCATCCGCCACTCGCAAGCCCCCAGTAGCCGCAGTCCTCGTAAGCATCTCTTTAATAGACCAAGGTTGAGATCAACCCCGAGTCGGCTTGAACCACCATTCCTCAGAAGCTTTGTTTTGCTTGACCCACTAACCCCGTGAAGCCTTGCCTTGTGTGTGCTAGAAATCCCCGAGCTCGAGAGTTTGACATCAACTCGGACTTTGCTATCTCGAGTGAGTTGATGCAACAAACTCAAAGTGAGCCCAGTACCCCTTTTGAAAACCAAGTGTGGACAGACCATGACACACCCCGGGTTGTGAGCATTGGAGTCATATAACCCCTGTATTGATCCCCAGAGCATGCTGTGAAGTTTTTATATTCTGCTAAGACCTGCACCCTTGTGAATTTGATCCCTCACAACTGAGGTCAACTGACCCAGTTGACATAAACTGTTAGCTTCATTTTTTGTGCAATCTGTGTGATCTTGTGACAAGAGCTTGAGTTGTTGAGTAGTAGTTTTATGATTAGCAGTTAGGTTGTTTTTCAAAACAACACAACCCTGCACAATGCTGCACCTTTGAGTGGGCACAACCTTTACCTTGTGCACAATTCACCAAATTTTTCTTTTTGCTTGTGCTGTGTAAATTGAGTCGAGCTTCTTGCTGTGCCGCTACCCATTGTTGATTACTCAGCCGTCTTTGTGCTCAATTGCAATCACAGGGCAATCACAGCCGTGCACAAAACCAATGCGTAGTTGCCATCTTCGCACCAACACACCCCGTGGCCCGCAAACTTTTTCACCACCGGCCTCGGCAATTTGCCTT
>JAJJWW010001218.1:285796-320191 GCA_023531295.1 Papaver armeniacum | reverse complement strand
GGTTGAGATCGGTTTGGTTGGGAGGTGTGTGACCACGCTAGTTTTGGGCGCGCGTCTTGGAACAACAGGCATGATATGCCTTGGCCGTCAGTGTGAGGGGATAGATGGGTCAGTGTAGTCATCTTTGTGGTAGGCAGTTCTCTGTGTGATCTAATCTTGAACCTCGATTAAGTCACAGGAGAAGATGGACGCCTCGTGATGCCTCAAACCCTAATTTGGGTTTTCACGACGTGCAACCATCTGCTCTGCTTAGGCGCATCGAATTAGGATAACCAACCATGGTCGGCCTGCACCGGCCGTCGAGGTATGTGAAGCGCCTTACCTGGGTGATTGTGTTGACATGCTACTGCGGGCCCTTTGAATCTTCACCTACACCCTCCATCTCATACCTGCCAAGATGGACGGTCGAGATCAAGCTTACGCACTATGTAATATGCCGCAAACCCCACTTAGGGTTTTCCGCCACACTGCTATAGGTTTGGACGTTTTTGGCAAGCTAGGCCAGTGTCAGAGGGGAGCCCGACCATGCTTGGGATCACGCGTTGGTTGCGGCAGCGGATAATTCCCTACCTGGCTTGGGGTGATGGAATTGACTGCGATCATCCGATCATGCTTGTGGAGGTTGGATGATCGGTGGATATCATATCCTGGGCCGAGCACGTGGTCGAGTCCGCATGCTCTAACTCCGAGCTAGTACCAACACACCGAGAGGGGATCAATTCCGGGCAGAGTGACACTGCCTGCAGAGTCAGCCCCGCTATCGCGTATGACCGTACATGGTTTCTACCATTGTTATAATGTAGCAGGAGGTTCGGTGTTTGCCTCGCGAAGAGCAACACTCGCCGCCATCGCACGTACCGATAATGAAGTACCACGAGAAAATTACAGGCCGACATCGCATTATTTAATAATGCTTAGAAATTCACAGGTATATGGGATTGTTGCTACATGCTCCAACTGATGAATTTGTGTATTCCACGGAATGGGATTGTTGCCACATGCTCCATTCTGGTGAATTAAGTGAGGGAGTATCCAACACTTATCAATGGCTTTATCTTTTACAAGATGTCAACGATAATTTTCCGGCGTTTACGATGTTAACCTTAAATGAAAATCCACCATCAACAAACCCATAATTAATCTAATCGAAATACACAACCAAATTAACCTACAAAAAGTAATCAATTTAATTGGTCAGTGCTCGAGCATAAGAGAACTTACTGAGCAACAACTAAATAACCAAACAAGGATGATTACATTTAGTTGAACCATGCTTCGACATAAAGTATCTCACGGAGCAACAACTAAGCAAAACAATCACTTTCAATCGATAGAGCTCAACATAAGACACCTTATGGAACAACACAAGTATATACACAAATTGTGGATCGGAGATCGACCTAATGAAGTCAGAATAGACAAGGATTCATTCTATTTTCCATCACCATTTGCACAATGACATATAATAGACATAATCCTTGTAACAAACAAAAGATTTTAACCTATCTTCCATCAATAATTGACACAATAGGCTTAACTTTTGTATTTGTCAAAAGTTCATTCCTTCTTTTATCAACACATGCATATCGACATATAAATGACTTAACTTTTGACAAGGTATGGGATAATCATAGTTCACGAGGACGCAAACACACTATATCCCATAACAAATTGCAATATATAAAACCATAAAGATTAGTACTGGCAAAAAATCATCTTCCAAACAATTTTAGAATTTAAACGAATAAATCTACAACATGAAGATGAAGAACGTTGGACATTGCTATGTGTAGTCACAATAATGGCTATTCCAAACTCTAGTTATTATTCTAAACAAAATAAGAAAATATAATATTTACTAGATGTGTAAACTCTATAGAGAACATGATCTGAAAATCACTAAACCTAGGCCAAAGAGCAGAGATTGAACATGGACGATCTCATCGGGCTTGCTTTCTTTAGTTCGTTTTTCAAAAACTCAAGATTCTTGTTGCAATTCCGAGTTGTTCACGATCTGACCTCAAAATATCAAGAAGATTTCCTACGCTTGTGAAGACATCTGAATCGGTAGTTTGTTTTCATGATCAATGGCATGATAGCATGTTATGAAAACGGGATTCTTGTGAAACTTCGATAGTCTTTCCCTTCTTAACTTCAACGATCTTTGTTTCTCTATTCATTGTGTGCACCAAAATTGGTAAAACCTTTCGACCCTACGTAACTATCGTATCAAAAGATGACACACAAGTGTATATAAATAAGTTCCATGAAAACCATAGGAAAGCTTGTATACGTCCGTGTGGGTCGGTGTTCGTGGCACTTGTGGTCACGGCCCTAAAGTGTGACCAAGAGGAGGAATCACGAACTTTGTGGAGTCAAGACTAATAGTTGAGAATCAACCATTTTGGAGGAAAGCTACACATAAACAGGGAATTTTTCTCAAAGGAGGATGATCATGATTATCTTCAAGAGAAGAAATGGAGAGAAGCTCAACAGATTTTATGATCGACAACAAATAAGGAAAGGAAAACACACACTTTGACAACACTCTCAAGACACACTTCTTGAGACTATGAGCATCCTCCTTCAGCTACAAGAAGAATGCTACATTGTGCAGCTTATCATGTTGTGTTTAGATGAGCATTTTTCTCACCAATATTGAATTCTTCTTTTTCTCCTTCAAGAGGATTTAGAGATAGATCACTTGACTAACCCAGGAAGTTTTATGTGAGAAGAAGAATAAGAAGTACAGTCGGCCGCTTTCCTTGTCTTTTGATGCTTTCAGTTTGGTCATTTATCTTTGATCTTAAGCTACGCTCGATTATTTATATGTGCATGTAATCTGGGCAGAAACATTTGATTTCATCTCCTTTAGAGAGAAAAGGCACCCGCTTTTCTTTCTTTCTCCAATGTCTTTCTCTCTTTTGAGCCATTCAAAGTGAGTTCTCCCTTACACCATCGTCGTATTTTTGTTTCAAAAACACAATTAAGAAATGTCTTATCCATGAAATTTTTCTTGATTGTAACAATTCCTTTTACTCAACGATATGAGAAGGCGGTTTAATAACTTCTTTGACATCCATGCAAGGAATGTTGTGTGAAGTTTCATTCCTTAGCGAAAACGACATCTTCGCTCGGAATGTCCCTTTATTCATATGTAATGGCGATTAAAGGAATTGTTCTTAACCATTCTCGTGTGAGTAGATTTAGAAGGAACAAAATTCTTGTTTCCCGAAAACGTTACATGCCTACAAAGGTTTCTCATGAAGAAGTATCATTGGCTTTAACAAAATTGATCTTACTCGTTTTGGAGCGTCTATTCCTTTATAGCCCAGACCACGTGTATCACGATGTTCTTTACATGCTCCAATCATAGAGGATAATTTTGTGGCTAGCAGTGAATCTCGAGATTCTCTTCCGGTGATTTCACTTTATCGAAGTGCGCGGCAAGTCAGGTCTCCGAGTTTTCTTTGGCGGGCGAGTTCTTTGTCATTAAAACATTTTTGTTGAGAGTCATATCTTGCTTGATTCTGGTTTTTCTTTCAACACAAAGAGATTTTGTAAGAAGATTATCACATTCGGAACTTTTCGGCGTATATCTTCGTCACGATCTTTAACAATAGATTGTAAGAGTTTTATCCTGATCCCCCCTTAAAGAGTTTTCTCAATTTTACATTTTCTTGACAAATAGGAGCCACATGTTTACTCAAGCAAGTTGTTGACTTTTTTTTTCAAGTCACGGTCAAACAACTTGATATCTTTGAGAAGACTTTCCTCGTCAAGACATCACTTCTTACGAATCACTTGTCATGCGAAAGGTCATCCCAGCCCCATTCATCAAGAGATTTCTCCCAGAGTCAAATGAAGATTCGGACAACGGACTAGAGACAAAGTCCTTTTAGGAGTTCCAATTTTGAAGCTCCAATGGTGACTCGGGCGATATTGCGTTATCGAGAGATATTCTTATTGTCCATAGAGTCGAGATCGCTACAAACACGAGACTTATAAGTCTTGAGCGTGTTTTCTGCTCACGATACCAATTGAAAAAGCGGGGTACAACAACCACACCCAATATTTCGCTTAGCAATCTGTATGGACAAACTCTAATATACTTTAAGAGAATCAACAAGACTCGATCTATAAAAAGTATATCGAGGAGTTTTATCTCTCTTTCTTGATTCAATTCTTTCTCAAGGAAATAGAAATCTGCGATTACAGTGAATACAAGACAAATCATGACGGTACCAAAGACCAATGTTGAGTTCAATCAATTTCAAATCAACAACCAAAGGTGGTTTCCAATTGATTGATTGATTGGCATTAACTTGTGATATTTCAATTATATAACAAAATATAATGCGGAATGAGAATAACACAAACACGAATTTTGTTAACGAAGGCAAATGTACGAGAAAAACCCAGGGACCTGGTCAGTTGAACACCACCTTGTATTAAAGGCTACTCCCGAGACACTAGCCTACTTGAGCTAACCGAGTCTGGGTGTGGTTGAACTCAATCTCACAATGATTCAAGTACGGTTGCGCTCCTTACATCTCTGATCCCGGCGGGATCTCACTTGATTCCCTTGGCCCGATCTCACCCACAACTAAGTTCTTCATTACCCAAAGTTGAAGACTTTTTTAATAAACAATCATCACACGGAAAAGTCTATGGAATGATAATGTCTCTCCACAGGAACCTACAAGTTTTGTTCCATCTTTTGATAAATCGAGTGAACAAGAACTAATTGATAACCCGAGACTTATATTCTTAGAAGAAAAGCTAGTATTATCAATCACCTCACAATAATCTTAATCGACGCGGCGAAAAGATATTGTGGAATCCTGTGATGAGGCAGATGTTTGTGACTACTTTTCTATCTTGCCTATCGGAGATATTAATCTCAAGCCAATCATTACGATTATACTCAAAATGATAGAATCGAATCGGATCACCTGTTATGAGTAGTATCGATGCAGGCTTCACAATCCCAATGAAGTCTTTAAGTGGTTAACACAGTTTCGAAGAAACCTAAGGTTAAGGAGAATCGACTCAAAGCTAATACAGTAGTATCCCTGCGAAAGGTGTGGGGATTGGGATTTCCCGATTGCTAGAGTTTTCCTTTATATAGTCTTTCAAATCGGGGTTTTGCAATCAATGTTAGCTTGTAATGCTCAAGCATTCAATATTCTTAGTTAGATGAAAACTTTTAGTTAGATTCAAGCTAATATCTTTCAACCGTTGGATCGAAACTTATCTTGTTACACACAAATGAAATGCATGATTTTAGGTTTGTGTAACCGTACCCAAACATGTATATTTTTTGAGTTTCAACAATAGTTAACAAATGGTTAGCCATATGAGCACTTTCATATCAACCATATTCTTCTTCACCATAATTAGTTAATTAGTTCAAATGACTCAAAAGAACTAGTTAGAGTTGTTGATTGCAAGTAAATCTTATGTAACTACAAGACACAATTGGAAGCAAAAGCGATTTTGATTCCCTCAATCGGTTCATGAACTTTATAGCCACGGTTTGCATTTCGCATTCCTTAGTTAATTTGAATGAGTTCACAAACAATCGTTTTAGATATAACGAACTTAAGTTCGCGAGCTTAGTTCGCGGACTTAAGTTCCAGAATTTCTCAAACTCCGGTAATTTCTCGGGTCGAGAACCCCATGGTTCGCTGCGAGTTCACGGCTCTTATTAGGTTCTCTTGAGTCAACAAAGTTGTGAAACCGGTTTAAGGAAAAAAGACTTATACATATGTGTTGCCACACAATGCTTATATCCACCATTGTGTTATATAATCTAAACTCTCATTTCAATCATTGGAAACATTCTTAGAGGGACATTATATAGTTGTTATTCACAAACCATTTTTGTCAAAGCAATTTTCAAAGTGATTGCAAACATAACATGACTTTCGTCACTAGGTAAAGATGAACTTGGCCAAAGTTAAAGCTTACCAACACATATTTCGAGAAATGATAGGCGAGATAAACTCGGCTCGAAATAGCAAAAATGTATAATCAAAGTCTATATAACAAAATGACTTTTGTCTCAAAATAGGAGATAGAGAGATAGACTTTTGAGTGATAGATAAGTTCAAGTCTCCACATAACTTTTAGTCGATGAAGTTCCACTAGTTCCTTGAATAGTCCTTCGTCCTGCATAATGATTGCCATGTGGAGTTCTTTAACTCAACTACACTTTCTAGTCGAGACTTAGCTACGGTAGACTAGAAATCAAGACTTATAGTTTTGATCACTAACATTGACAAACATGCTTGAGATAGCATGCATGCGCAGTTCGAGCGGTGAATGCTCTAATAAGGGTTTCATCCCCTCCTATCCCTACTCCATCCCTCAAAACCCAAAAACTCATGTGTTATGGTCTCTATATCCCTACATGGTAGGTATATTCACCCCCTTTCCCTACATGGAGGATTACATCGATCACACCCAAGTAGGGAAGAGAGAGCTCCTACACTATTTATTAAGTAGCCGTTTTGAAAAAATATTTGCTTGACTTTTTCTCGTTTACACCTCTCTCACACCCGATCCTAACCATCCATCATTAATAACGGCTCTATCTTCTCAATCAGCCGGATCCCAAATCTGGTCATTTTATTCAAAATCCTCTATAAATACCACTCTAATTATCTACTCAAACCACACCAAATCAATTTCTTCTTCTTCACATCAATTGATTTCTTCACTAAAATCTCTCCAATTTATTTTTTTGTTTAAGTAATAGATTTAAATTTTGTTTTGCTCAATAATGTCGGAGAATCGGACGCAAAAGGAAACATATAACGAGATTTAGTACTTTGGAAGATCATCATTCTTACTCAATACATTGGTCTCGGTTATAGCAGTTATCAAGATAAGGAAGAGTTTTGAAATCCTTTTCAAAAATTTGTGAAAGCTTGTGGTGGAATAGACAGAACGTCTTTTGCAAAAAGCATTTGTAATGCGGTATAGCAAAATCACATCAAGTGGATAAGTTTTCCATAAAAGTTGCAAGAGCTAATATAAGTAATCCAAGACTTGGACTCTATTAACCGGGTATGTTATTTAACTATGTTTTCATTATAGTTATTTGTATATGTTGTTTGTAAATAGTTTAATTTATCGTATCTTATTTATGGTTTGTTTACATTGGTGTAGATGTTAATTGCATGTAAAACACATGTTGAAATACACAAAAAAAAAAAACTTTGTTGCAATCACAGTATGAACCGATTAAAGATGTTCCTAATGTACAAGTGGGTGTAACTCAAGATATGGACCGAGATTTTAATCCCTCAAATCATCTCAAATTCATGGAAATTTCTCTAATACGTTTAGTTCTCAAACCCTTTTCTCAAAATCACCTACAATCCAATTCATCGTGACTCCATTTGCAAATCAATTTCAAACCCTTGTAATGTCCACCAGCGGTATCCCTATTTCATTAGGATATACCTGCAGTGCAACAAGTACAATGTGGGAACGTCGTCGGGTGGATTTACGGAGATAAACGATTTCTAGAGCAGCGAAAAAAAGCCCAAATTAATAAAAGGTCGGGGGTCAAGCAAACCCGCCACACCATCCTCCCCAAGACTCTAGATGAGCGACTTGGGCAAGTAAACTTGTTGATTTTCTAAAAGAATCCCGAATGACAGATGCACCTCCTGGTCATTAAGGAACAACAAAACCAAATTATGGAAAAGTTGCTAGAGACAACACAACAACAAATTGAAGTTTCTACTCGAGAGAAAAGAAGAAGGGAAATAATGCATTGGATCTCGAAAAGATGGCTCCAAATGCAAAAAGAGTACTTTAATTAAAACGAGAATGTCATATTGGCCAGCGAGATGGAGGCAAGGGAACAATAATTTTTTAATAGCTTAGTTTAAATGTTTATTTCTTTAAGTCAAGCCGTGTTTAGGTTCGGTAATGTAGTTTCCTTTTCTAACATTAACTTATATATTTTATTTCTAATTACGATAATTTGAATTATATTTTGTTATACCAACGCTAGTTTCCAACGACCACTTTCAATGCATATTATAAATTGACAAAAAGTTCCTCAACACAAACAATCCAAAATATAAGGCATTAGTATCATTTTGTCTCATTTTTGGGTTTTAATAGATAACATGGTAATGGTTGGGTATATAGTAGAAGAAAATGTTGCACTCACCACTGCCTTTTTTGTAAATGCTTTGCTACTCATTTCTTTGAAGATGTTCAAGATATCATCGCCTATGAAAAATGGACGCTGGTGTTTGGCCAGGTTTTGTACAAGCGTTTGAAAATGTTAATAGCCGAACCGACGACAACTTGAATAACGGATTTGTCAAATTCAAATCTGATTCGCAAGTATGTTAGAATTCAAAGAAAGATTCATGGTTACGCCCCAAACACATGACAACCTGCGATTACCGTAGGTGAAAATAAATAGTTACGAAATTTCGTATGTTGTCCACGTAGACACTAACCTATTGCTTTATGCTTGTTTTTCGTATAAGAAATGGAAAAATTTGTATATACCCGACTAGATCATCGTATTGAACTTACATGTTATGAGTGCTACTTAATCTTTAAGGCTAACATCCCTAACTTGGAATGTTACAATCCTAAATAATTATCTAGCGCTCCTCAGGAAGACGAACTTGTCGGAATAGTATATGCGGTTGTTGTTTAAGATTTTATGGGTAAATCTATGTGTAAACCCTCACGAGACTATAACTCTTCCGCCAAAGTGTCACTACGACAAGTAACCTGGTTTTTATTCAATAATTGTAAGTGTACTTTTATAACGGCTAATTTCCAACGACCATATCCCAACGCAAATTATAATGGCTAGTTTATATCGGTTTATTTTGACGGATATTATAAATTGTGTTATCTATCTCCAAACAACAAACACCTATTTTCACATGCGCTTTGGAAAACTTCTCGCATATTTTCGATACCTCTCATAAGTCTTTATACGAACAAAACCATGGGATCATTTTAATTCAATTGAAGATTTGGCAATCATCAAGCATGGTACACAGAAACTAGTAGTAGATCACTCCCACGTAATGCCAGCCCGAAACCTTTTGGGCGAAGGTATATAAATCAATATAGACAAGATTATAGGAATCGAAAGAAAAAGAAAGTATTCAACAAATTCATGATAGGTACCACATTATCAAAAATCCGTTTGCGATTTTATAGCTATTCAACAACGGATCTTCAATGCCAGCCATATTAGCTGTCCCCTCAACAATTTGTATGTATTTTAGAATTGCTTTGTACAAAACTAAATTGAATGATTTTAAATTACAACAATAAGTATATTGCGTTGTCTTATTGAAAGTACCTAAGTCGTTAAAGCGCGTTATTTTGAGGACAAGGGTGAAACATTCACATTTGATGAAAGCTATAATTTCATGGTATCCAAAATTCCCGCAGTATCAATCGCGGATAATTCATCCGCCATCCAAAGTGAAGATTGAAAGTTTAATAAATGTTAGTGTATATTTTGTGGGTAAATCTCTGTAAACCCTCACGAGACTATAACTCATCCAATAGGTTCACCCGAGGTTTAAGGCTTGTTGCGTGCTAAGTGCAATTTTAGTTTTATTCAGGTGGTTAAACTTATTTGTCTATTTTGTGGAATTTTAGTTTTTATTTATGTTAAACTTTAATTAAATAAAAAGATATAACATCGATCATATATAGATTGCAACAAGACTAAAAGATAAACGATTATATTAATTTAAGATAAAACATTCAAATATAATCATTCTTCAAGATTTTGTTCGAAGACTTGATTAACATCGATGCAGAACACACACACACAAAGACGAAAATTACATAAATATAAGATAAAACACTCATTTAATCATTCTTGGAAAGTTATTCCAAAGACTTGATCATATATGATGCGGAAAACACACACAAAAAGGCAATTACCTAAATATAAGATAAAACAATCACATTTAATAATTCTTGAAGGTTGTTATTCGAAGACTTGATCAACATATGATACGTGATTACGGGCGATAAACCTACATTTCGTTAGGATTGTAGGAAGGAAAGCTTGCTTTCATGAAATGATAACATCCATCATGCGGAAAATTGTCGTCTGTCAAGTTTAAGATAGTCTAAAAGAGCGACACTTTTACGAAATTTTAAAAATTAAACTGAGCTTAAAAAATAGTTAAGATTTTAGGAAATAAAATAAATTTGTTAATAATTTCTTACCTTTGTTCATATGACATTCCGGATTACGTATGTTAACTTCGGATGGATCGTGACAAAAGTGACGATGTCCTTCTGATCTTGCTCCACCTTGCTCTAAGACCTCCTTGGACTCTCGCATTTGGATTTCCGGTTATGTTATCAAAAGATTCAAATACACTCTTCCGCACTTGGTTGGTAGTGTTATGAGTTGCGTTCGAATATTTTGTTTTGCTTCAATCCATGCTTGTAAGAAAACATCTTCTTCTTTCTTGAATCTCATTGTTATAAAACACAAATATGATATAATGTTGGGATAGCTTCACTTTGGAAAGTGATTTGTTATATATAGAGATATGATGAGAGGATATAATTCAAAAAAATAAAAACCGTTATCAATAAATATTACCCGAAGACAAATAAAACAAAAAAAGTGGCCGTTATACGGTGAAAATGAGCATTGCATGAGATATAAAGATACCATTTAAAAAGTTAAAAAACTAGCCGTTTACATTTAAAACCATGGATCATTTTCGGGACCCAAACCATGGATCATTTTCAGGACCTTGATATTGGTACGTGGTTGTACTTTGATTGAGTGGCTCGAGGCAATTTATAAGGATGGTAGTTTTCTTGACTTGTTTGGAACAAAGAACCCATCGACGGACCAATCACGGGCACCGGCAGGTGTGACTCACTGTATGTGGTGGTAGATCTTTGTCTCACACATCCGTGATTGTATTACGCACCATATTTGATTTTTATTGCGGTTCCTTTGTGTGGTCAGAAAAAGAAATGTTGTTGAGCCATGAGTTGTTGTTCGAATCTCGATATGCCGACACCACATCTCATCGTACTGATAAACACGACATACGAGTTTATATTTTTTCACAAATAGAATATATAAGAAATAATGGACATATGATACTCACGAGTGTACCCGTTGACATTATAATTGGTTTGTGGGTACTCCATAAAATACTCCATACCAATAGGCATATGAATGACTTCAAAATCAGGGACGCATACTCGAGGCATGGCGGTTTTTGTTGGTATGGGAAGAGATGACGATCGGCAATTTTTGACTCTTGTGCGTATGTGCTTTTCGTTGCGGTCTTTGGTTTTGCGTACATAAGCATCATTATCACTATCCCGTACCATACAAATCCCCTTTTCCTTCATGTACAATTACACACAGTACTTACCAACCCGACCTCTCCTTCCACTACAACTTATACTCATGATGGGTACTTCAACATAATCAAGGAATTAAGTTGATTGTTGGTGTGACAAATAGGCATTGTTGATTTCTCTTGTTGAATCGGGAGGATTGCAGTATACTTGCATACCAAGAACTTGTTTGAGACACCGTTCGCCCGGGTCATAAGAGCATTGCGACCAAATGGATCGTAAAACCCTCCGTGTTACAGACATTTCTTTAGCCTCTACCACCTCGGGGTTAGTCTTCCATTCACTATCCTCCCATGGCGACCATCTTACCTACCGAATGGGAAGTTATCCAATGCAGTAGCATACAAAAGTCGCGAATGGAGTACTGTCACTCGCGTGCGCCTCTTTCCAGAATCTTTGCTCTCCATCATTTAACCTACCCATTTGGCCACGGCGGATCCATATTTTCATTCTCGCCTTTGTATAGGGGGAAATGAGCATCGGAAATATGCCCAAACAAATGCAACAATATTATTATAACAACTAATTGAATTATCGGTCACCAATAAAAAACAAGTAAGCAAAGTAAGATTAAATGGGTATGAATTCTTACCATCAATGGATCTGGCGCAAGTCGGGCTTGTTGCACATTACTCAATATTCAAGCCTATGTCATACCATCATGAAACGCCAAACCCCAATCATAATACCTCGGCACATTTAAATCCCTGACAACATTGTTCTTGTTTGGAAAAAGGATATTCCCAAAACACCAAATCGAAACCATCTTGCAATATTCTCCCATTCAAGAACATCATTTTCTAAAGTGAGTCTATGCTCAAGAAACAATTTAATCAGGCTCTTTGCTTGATCCCCTTCATTATCCACAACTACAACTCTCTTGGACTATGTTTTCTTAGCTAACTTCTTCTATTCTAAAGAATCACCATACCACCTTGTTTCCTTCTTCTTGTTGTAGCGCGGGCGTTAATATATAGGAGCAAACAATCTATGGTTTGAAGCCCGATCCTCATGCGGTTGGTCCATACTAATTTCTTCAGTGATGATGTGCGATTTCCTCGACGGTGGGAATTAGGTAATTTGGTGAATTCTAATGGGGTAAACCACATTTCAAAACTAGGGAAGTGAAATATGTATTGGTGGTATGCCACCACCTTTCAAATATACCCATTAGTTAGGCGGTTGTCTTGTAGTTTCGGATAAAATGTATCTTGAAAATTGAGAGGCTAAAACTGATCTTACAAGTTGGCTAACATGTGGAAATCTAGAAACTGAAATATACATTTCATGAAGTTGGCTTACACTATTTCTATGTTTGAGCTTTACTTCCTGTCAGGATGTGGAGATTGGGATTTTCGAGTTTATGATCACCATGCTCTTTAGAAGAAAGCAGGAATTGTATCATTCATAATTCGTTGAAAAGCATCAATTACATCTACAACACACACATATGCACGAAATCATCACAAAACAATCCATTTATGCAAAAATCTACAATGCATATATATTACAAAATAATCTATCAATACAGAACAAAATAATCAATCAATCCTAAATTATCCACTTCAAATACAATCTCTCCCATCAACAATCTGCCATGAACTTATAATACATATTCATTTAATCATCCATCAATCAAAAATTATCAATAACAATACCATATCTATATCAAGAATCATTCATAAACAACAATCACTTTGATTAAATCAACAATATACCATAAATTCAATCAACAAGGTGTCAAACGATCAAACAACATACAAGGACACATTATAATGAACCTAACATCACCAATTTAATCATAATCAAACTCAAATTAAATTTAAACCCTAAAATTTGAAACACTCACACTTGGACGATTTTGTTGATGAAACACGAAATTGAAAAAGGCAAATGCTTCACCGTATACTAAGGAACAAACCCATTGAATTTTAGCTCCTGAATCGCACCAAAGGGTCTTCAAATCAAAAGGGGTGTGGAGAGGAGAAAATAGAAGAAGAAGGAAGGAAGAAGAAGAAGTGGGGAGCCCGAGGTTCGCTTCGATGACTAAAACCTATAAAGCGGCTACTCGGCAGCTGTATTGGTCAAGTCAAGGAGTTGACTCATACGACTCATCGAGCAGCATAGTGCACCATCTTGATGATGACGACTCGAGTAGCCGGTATGGTGTAGGAAGGGATAACAAGCCACCATAGCGAGGTTGGCTTCCCGTGCCATCCCTTCCCTACATATGAAGGGATAGGAAGGGATGAACCCCTCCATAGTGCTCTAAGAGCATCTCCAGCAGAAGGTGCAAAAAAATCCTATGTGTATTTTTATTTAGTCCTTTTATTTGTGGGGTCTACACATAGGTAAATGTGGGACCTCATATCTAAAAAACCATCTCCAATCATAGAGAATTTTAACCACAGAATTAAAAGAAAATTAGTGAAAAGATGACGTGGAGGTGCAAACGGAGGTGTAAATAACACTTTCGTGAACACCTTCATATTTAGTAGAATTGGTCCCTTCTATCTCGTAGGGACTCTACCATTGGAGACGGATTTATGCATAAACAGGGTCTAAAAATCCCACTGTGTCACTAAAAATAAAAAATCCATACTCGTGTGGAGATGCTCTAAGAAGAAATATCCGAAGACACCAATGTTTGGGCCGTTAATTTGAATGGGCTTGGGTGCTAGATAGGGATAACTTAGTAGTCTCATTAGGCTCATTCTAAGGAGAAACCCTAATCTTTATATCAGTCGCGAGTTGTGACTACCACTATATCTTAGGTTTAGGGTTTTCATCGGGGAGTGTTGAGCGATTTCTTCATCTCCTGCTCTACTACTTTTGCTGTTGCAGCTGAGGTTCTTCTACTTGTAGTAATCATGGGTATGATTCATTTTCTCTCTGTTCTAATTCTCTTGTAGCTTTATACGAACATCTTAGGAAGGTTATAGAGTTCATTGTTTAAGATCTATTTTTGTTGTTAAGTTTTCTTAGTTCTTTATAGGGTTTTTCTTTGATGCTTAAATTTTGATTCCAGTATCTTTGTTTCATCGTAGTATTTTCCAAAACTTTAAGATATGCTTGTTTGTATGTTTTGAGTTCCTCACATGTGATAAAATCTGTTTATCCGCACTTCAATTATGAAGAAGTTCTTCGCAACTGATAATCGATGTATACTATTTATTTAGGAATATAATACTCTGTTGGTTCTGATGAATTTGGTTTAGATACTTCTTGGGTACTTGTTGATTGTTAACTGTTAGCCACAGGCGTTATTCTTCTAGTAGTTGCTTATTGGGTGTATTTTTTTGTGAATAAATGTGGAATTTGAGGTATTGCTTCATGAATGAAATTAGCTATGTGGAACTGGCTTGACTTTTGATTCATGTTAAAGACTTAGTTCATCTGTATCATAATTTGAGATTGGCGATGGGCATGGTAAGAATGCTGCTTGTATATATATTAGTTCCACAGATACTGGTAGCCAATTCCGGTAGGTATCGAAGAACCTGATCTCCGAAAAGGGCCGATACGGATTCGGATGGATACCGCATATGTAAATTTTGTAAATGCAGTTGTATGGGATTCAAGAATGTATTAGAGCACACGAATTCAATCTAATCCCCAAAACACTCATTGTACACCCATATCTCACAACATTTCAGTCCCACATTGCTAGCATACTTCGAATTGAGGGGAGTAAACTCCTTCATTTTCTTTTTAAGCGTTTCTCTATTTCACATGTACAAAAAAAAACTGAAGAAAAAACCTTTAGAAAAACTATTACATTTTTGATAAGCCTTTGGGAATTATCCGAGGGTATCGTATCCGATCCGAATCAATTCGGGTACCAACATAATCCTCAGGTATCGCGCAACCCAATAATATAAGAAGGGATCCTGTGAATGATAACATGTCTGGTGGCTGAGATTTCTGTTGTTTAACAAGATGTGGGGTGATAGTCTACTGGAAATGAAAATGCTTCAGAAGGATAGGTTTATTTGCTTATTGTGTATATTTGCCATGTCCTTAATAAGGCCTGCACATTCTTTATTGGTTTTGTTTGTTTGAATGAGTCTTTATTGGGTTTGTTTGTTTGAATGAGTCGTTAACCAGAGTGTTTGTTATACAGTAAGACACGTGGAATGGGAGCTGGTCGCAAGCTCAAGTCTCACCGTAGAAGACAAAGATGGGCTGACAAGTCATACAAGAAGTCCCATCTTGGTAATGAATGGAAGAAGCCTTTTGCCGGTTCTTCCCATGCCAAGGGTATTGTTCTAGAAAAGATGTGAGTATGCAACTTAAGTTTTAGATTCATGTTGCTTTTATTGTTTGTTGCTAATTGATTGCCAATTGATGTTTTACAATACCTTAAGAATGACTTACTTATTGTCACAGAGGTATTGAAGCTAAGCAGCCTAACTCTGCTATCCGTAAGTGTGCTCGTGTTCAGTTGATTAAGAACGGGAAGAAGATTGCTGCTTTCGTACTCAACGATGGTTGCTTAAACTACATTGAAGAAAACGTAAGAATAGGGTTGTTCGAATGATACATTTTAGTCTTTGTAATCATCGATTCTATTGCTTTTTAGGTTCAAACACTGGCAATGAAATATTGTTTCAATGTGGTTTTGCAGGATGAGGTGTTGATCGCCGGATTTGGACGTAAGGGGCATGCTGTGGGAGATATTCCTGGAGTCAGGTTCAAGGTTGTGAAAGTGTCAGGAGTTTCACTTTTGGCTCTCTTCAAGGAGAAGAAAGAGAAGCCAAGATCTTAATTACACTTTACACTGGGTGTTTAGAGATTTACCAATGTACCTCTTGGTTCATTATTGAATGTTTTACTGGAGTAATTTGGATTTCGGTAGTTGATAGTGAATTCTGTGATGAAGTAGTTTATGTTTTGCAGCTGCTATTATATGAAAATTTTGGATCCTCTTTTGTGCAATATATTTGGGTTAATTTGCGTTACCTCCCCCGGCCAAGATCATAATTAGCGTTACCTCCCCTACAAAAATTAAATTAGTGAAACCTCCCTCGTTACATTTTCCAGTCCAAGTCGGTTATCCGATCAGCAGTTTTGTACACGTGGACCAATTTTTACACGTGGACTTTGACTTTCCCACGTGTAAAAACTGGTAGAGTGCGCTGTTATGATCTTAGCCGGGAGGTATTTTCAGAAGAATCAAGTCACATTGTAAAGAATTGGTCACGTGTACAAAACTGTAGAAACCAGGATAACTTGACTTTGAATGGAAATGTAACGAGGGAAGTTTATTAATTTAATTTTTTAGGGGAAGTGCTTGTGAAATTATGATGTGTGGGGAGGTAGCGCTAATTATGATGTCAGAGGAGCTACCTTTAGCATTCTTTTCTAATCAGTATTCTTTGGTTCTTTTTCTTATTTCTTTGACCGTGTACAAGAACCAAACCTTGACATTTTTTCTGAACTTGTATCTTTGTGCAGGTTCTACTCCACTTGCAGATTCATTTTGAAAGCACCTTTTTGGATTGTTCATTTGAGTCCCTGTTATTGGGAGGGAAAAAACGGATTTGAGTAGGAAAGATATTGACATAAATCAGGTCAACACGGGTCCAGAAAAACGTAACTTAAATAGCCAAATTTTTGCCTTGATACCAACCCCACCCTTAATTTAACAGTTCATAATCCCATGTGTGTGATCTTCTTCCTCTAAACCTTAACTTTTTCTTCTAAACAATTAAATTTCGAATAACGTTGTTTAGTCCAAGTTCTTGATTAACATCTCCAAAAATCACGGAAAAAGAAGGCAAGGATAATGTGTAGCTGGGAAGTTAACGGCACAGACCAATCATCAATTGATCTCAGTCAATAGTATTTTTCAATAGTATTTCAGCAATCATCAATTGATCTCGGTCAATAGTATTTCAGCAATCATCCAATTGATCTCAGTCAATAGTATTTCAGCCTCTGCCATTACGGCATTAGTCGTTTTTCTCTACTAAGTCGTAGCTAGTTATGGTACAATGTTGCTTCATTTATGAGATTGTCTCTGCAATCTGCAAAGTCTTTTAAACATTAAATGATTAATAGTGGATACTAATTCGAGTGCACCAGTTACGTGTAGCAAAAACTAGTTTTGTAGCTTCCATTGCTAGCGCAACTCTATATTCTTTGACCTAAAATTTGCAGTGTTTGAGGATTTTTGAAATTATTGAGTGTAGGGTTAATCTGTACTTGCTGCGTATTTTCTGTTTCAAGAACATCATCAAATGTTAGTGAGGTATCCAGAGACCGGCCCTGGAGACAAGCAGACCATGCAAGGCATTGGGCCTCAAATAATTGGGGGGCACATTATGTAGTTAGACACTATGGACGTGTATAAATGAAGCAGTTTGGTTAGCTATAGAACTTGCAACAAACAGTAATGCCATTGCTGGACCATGCGTAAAATTTGATAACGTAAGTAATACTTTTAAGTTGTCAAAATCATGGTTGATGACCGGATGTTTTACTGATTTAATCTCTGCATATAATATAATTGGTTTGCACATTTTGCATATGTAAAATCGTTTTGCACTCGGCCTATTTCCATGCGTTGTAATGGCCATGGAGCGATGAAGTTTCTATCGCTTAATAAAGACTCAACCCCATATGCTTAAGTGACATATTTGTCCACTTTGCCTATTATGTTTGTCACTTTACCATACTCATAGACTCATAGTGGATGCAAGTGGCAAGCTTTTGATTTTAACTGGTGCATAAGGCATGTCTTAACCAAAAATAATAGTGGATGTAGAAGTGGCAAACTTTGATTTTTTCAAGTTGGTCCATAAGAACATGTCTTAACAAAAAAAAAGTTGGTTCACGATAAATTCTTTAGCTAGATTCTTTCATGTCTTTGGTGTTCACTTTTGATTTTATTTTCATCACACATACTAGTTGCTCCAAAATAAACTAAATCAACCTTAGAAATTATTTTCATTGAGCCGAAACATGACTCTAAAATATTGATGGATTATTGATCTACCTAAAAGCCGTAAAACTCATAGCTTAGTCACAAACTAGAAAAAGTAAGATCAAAATTTAGGAAAATATGGATACATATTTTTGCTATTTATGGGGCCACAAATTTTGGTTTGCATCGAGTGCAAAATCTCAGGACCGGGCCTGGGTATCCGTTTGGTTAGTAAAATCAATTATTAGGACATTTTAGACATTTCATTCATCTAGTGAGTCAATCCCTCCCTAAAAATGTTATTCCCTCCCCACCGTCCTTCCCTCCTCGAATCCATTTTTTCCCTCAATAACAGTACTCAATTTGCCTGGTTTAGCCACCTCGGTTGAGAACCAATTCTGCATCTTTTGGTAAACAGCTCTGATTCCATCAAATATGTATGTACTGTAAATAGTTAAAGCTGTCAGTAATATTTAGGCCTAAATTATCAGGCAAGAAATTCCATCCTGAAAATGAGGTGCCTAATGCTCACCTTTATTTCAAACTTCACATCAGCAGTACATGTAGTTATCCTTTTGAGGTTACAGAGTAATGATAAGAGTGTTGGAGCATGATACCTCTGAGTCTATGGTCAAACATGCTAATTGATACCACTATAGGTCTATGGTCGTATCTTGATTATCATCTACCCTATTACACACTTACTACTGTGGATTTCTGGAAATTAGAAAATTGAAGAAAAATCTCACATCATTTACTTCATAGAAATAAAAACATGCCTTACGGTTTATTTTGTACTCTGAATATAAAGACTAAGCTCAACATAGCAAAATCTACATCAAAGATTGTTAATCGGTCAAACCAAGAAGACCCAAGTCCTCCATTGGAGTACAACTCTTTTCCCAGACAATGGCACTACTCATATTACTTTCTTCATTCACTTGCCATGGAAAGTTACCAAACAGAAGTATTATTCTCACCGTCAATATCTTTATAAAACTCTTGTTTTCCTTGTTATGGTTGTTACTGTCGCTGTGGTTTGTTGTTGCTGCGATCTCTTTTGTGCCGTTCATTTGAATACGAGGCAGCATGCCTTCTCCATCTCTTTGACCACTGAAACTATGATTTCCACTTTGAGTCTCAAGAAAACCACTTTTAAGTGCTTCAAAAAGTAATATTGGATTACTATTGCTGTTGTTGGTTGTGGATGTGGAGGTACTACTTCGATTAAGTATCAAACTGTGTGTTACCATGGCTTCAAAGACAGGTACTCATGGGTTCAATGTCAGGCTCTAGTCTAAAATATGTTCACTGGTAAGTGGTAGTAGTGAGTTGTTTGTGATTTTGGTGTCCAGAAAATGTAAGTGTCACATCATTTGAAACAGAAGTTAAAGATGGGACTGGATTACAGTTGGTAGTAGATACCGATTCATGTTTGGATTTTTTAGTAGACACTGATGATGATTTCTTGTTGCTCTTCTTCTTACAACTCCCACCAACTGGAATTTTTCTTATAGAACCACCTTGTGTCCAGTACCTTTTACATGACTTGCAGAAATACCTTGGTTGTGAGAGACTATAGTTGTTGTAGTAACAGAATTTTTTTGTGTTTGTAGAATCACATCTTGGGCATTTTAAAAGGAGGAGCTTGTTCTTGTTGAGGTCTCGCCTTCTTTTCAACCAGAGTATATATATGGCTGATGAAGCCATATATCTTCTAGTTGCGTAGGCGTAATCTGCATCATTTATGAACCAAATATAAACTTTTTTAAAACAAATGAAACAATGAGAAAGGGGGAGAAAAAATACTAAGGTTTATGAGATTCATAGGCATTAATTTGTAGCTTGTGATCTTAAATCTACTTTCAACCACAATCATGGATTCATTAGTAAGCCTTTAAAAAGAACATAGATGAAAATGCCGAGACCACAATATCAATCAAAAGTAGAAATAGAAAATATACCTGATGGTGATGCAAAGTTGCAGGATTATCCATGCACTGAAATTTGATGTTGCAAATTGGATGTTGCATTAACAGCAACCGAAGAATCTAGAGATTAATCATGTATACGCAACAAAGAGTTATTCTCTGAGATTATAAACTGAGAGATGAGACGGTAATGATTACAGATGCAGTTTAAGTGGGAGATGATTGATCAGTGTTTGGCTTGCACGCAGAAAAAAGAAGCATGAAAAGGTAAGAAATTCAGCTGATCTTGCAACATTCATTCCACTCATGAGATAGGATTACTGTACGTGGAAGTTGGAACCCACTAACTCACTCCTTTCTTGTTTAGCAAAAAAAAAAATAAAAAAAAAAAAGACAGAGGGAGACTTACTTATGTGGGTCCCATGCTAACTTCTTTCATTTGTCTTGGGTCCCACATTAAGTTACAACGTACTTTAATGAGTCGCTTAGAGCATCCACAGTCATCGACCAAAACTAAAAATTTGGTCGAAAACACAGACACTATCGAGTGGAGTAAAGACTAAATCCTAGAGTAAAACTAAAATAAACCAAATTTGGTCTTTGGTTTAGTTATAGTCTGGCGTAATTTGACACTACGCCTGATTCGGGCGTAGCTGTAATTTGCGTCACATTAATGAGGGCATGTAACTTTAATGTGTGATTGAAGCATAACTTTAGACTGCCGGTGGGGCGTAATTAACATTTGCGCCTGATACCAAGCGGCACCATAATATTCCCTCACTCAAGCGTAGTCACAAGTTACGTCTGACCAGGCCGTGATTTTAAAGTCCGCTTGTAGTCGAGCGCAATTACTAGATACTTGCTTTGTTGAATCTTTGGTAGCAATTATAAATAACTTTGTTGAATGCATGGGCGCAATTGTAAATGCCCCTGTTGAATGCATGGGGCGGATTCTAGGCCACCGCCTGTTATGAAAAGGCAACAAACAAGATGTCATGTTCCATATATGAAAAGGCTTTGTTATCAACTTCTCTCTCATCCGTTTCCCATAATGTGACTTTCGCCATTAGCGGAACCAACTATACAAAGACACCGCAAGTCAGTCAGAAGTCTTATCCAATCATAGCTAAACCATTTAGAAGAATCTTTGGATTAGTATGGAGAAAAAGTGTAATAAGATCATATATTTCGTACCAAGTATCAATGTTTGGTGAGGAAGGATGGAAATCCATGGTGGTGACATCCGAGCCTTGATGAAAGGTTACTAGCCACCATTCTTGGGAGATCATCTGGGAACCACAGGGATTGTGCAAGTGGTTGGATAAGTGACCTGCACAAAAAGCAAGAGGAAATAAGACATGAGATTGGACATTAATGGATGAATGCACACCAGAAATATCCGGTGCTTGATAGTGTAGCGACAAAACTATTAAAACCATAGTATAGTGGTGTTCGATCCTATTGACGTGAAGACTCATTATTTCCCAAGATTACCTCATCAACAGGATGTCCGGAGGATCTTAATCGTTTCATTAGCTGTTCGTGATCAACCCCTTGGTAGCCCACCATACCTAAAGCATCTGGAGGTGTTCTTGGGCGGCTTGAGAATGGAACTATAAGACAAGGAAAGGATATGGTATCAGTAGAAATTCCTCGGATATTTGAAAAATATGAAAAGAAAACCTGTTTGTGATCATAAACAAATGTGGAACAACTGACCTTGGTTTGGAGGAATAGGTACTGATGATGGAGCAACAACGTGACTGAACTAGTGAGGGAGCAGTTGAGTTTTCATATATCTCGCCCCAAATTCACGCCCCATCAGCGTAGTTCAGAAGTGCGCCCCATTAGGCGGTGTAGTATTTGCGTCCCATTCCAGGCGTATTTTGTGTTTGCCCATTCAGGCGTAATTCTGGATTACGTTCCACACCAAACAAAATTTAAACACCGCCCAACATCGTGGCAAGTTCGTCAACCCAAGCGCCCAACTACGCCCCATACTCCAGATGAACCATTCTAACTCAGCTCCACAAATTTACTCCTCCAACGTGGTGTCTCACCACGGACTAAAACCATATCTTTAACTTTTTTTGGTTTTAATGTCGATAGTTTTACTCGTCCCACTGCAGTTGCTCTTAGAGCATTACCCATGGGTAGTCTCATTTTTGAGACTAACTCGTTCATTTGATGGAGTAATCCTATTATGGGAAATTTGGTAAAAGCACACTACACGGGGGACAGTCCCCCGTATAGATTTTTTTTTTCCAAAATTTATATTAAAAAATGAAGCGGAGGGAAATTTTATGTTTAAAAATATTAAAAAAAAATCAGATTTGTTTTGGATGGGGGACAGTCCCCCGTCTACCATTTTCTTTCTCAAAACTTTTAATATAAAATGTGATGGAGGGAAACATTATATTTAAAAACATTAAAAGTAAAACAAAATCTTAAACGGGGGACAGTCCCCCGTCTAGTGTCAACTACCGACCACTCGTTCATGTGAGCGAGAGTGTATGAAATTTTGGGGTGGAAGTGGGGTGAAGACCCCATAGTAGCACCTAATAAGAGCTAATTGGTAGTCCCTCCTTCATTTTGAAAGAGTGACATACCCATAGGATTTGCTCTAATGACTCACACCACTAATGTTGACTTGTTCTCGTGTCATCCCAATCCCGGCTTCTTAATTGTCTTATGCATCTTTGTTTCTTGATTATGTACACATGCATATATCATGACGTGATTGCTTATCGTTTGTGGTTCAGGGTTCATTTCGTAACATGGAAGCAACTTACACTTGTCTGGTCTCCCCGGTCATGGTTAGAGACGCATACAGTTGCATTATGTGGTGCCTCTCCGCAGCTATACTAAACAATAGTTATATTTGCCCCGGGTTCTATTCGTGATCATGTAGATCACTTGGTAGAACCTTTTTCAATGGAAGTCCCCTAAGCTAGTTGAGAGGATATGTTTGAATTAGAAATAGTGACAAATCAATTAGAAATGGAATGAATTATTGATTTTGATAAAGTGATTCTTCCCAACCTCCCACCCACTAAGATAATCAATTATCACAACAACTAGAATCTATGCACAATGATTTTCTCTTCGGTTCCAATCCAAATCCATATCTCCAAATACCTCTATCACAGAATGACAGTGGCATGTGCAGGACCAAATATACCAATACCTAACATGTGTGGTGGATTCCAACCAAACTAGTCAAGTTTGTTTACTGAATCAAACTTACCAGTCAAAGTTACCAGTTTCAGGTACATAGAAGAAGCCAAAAGAAAACCAGAGCAAAAAACAAAGGTTTAGCCTTTGGGGGGAAGATTGAGAGTTTGAAATTCAACTTCAATTCACAGTAGCAGTTAAAAAATGGTTTCAATAAACCAGATACTATATTGTGTAAAACATTGAGGCATTATGGATTTATGTCCACATTCTAAAGATCTGGTGCAGTTGTTTCGTGAGGGGGAACAAAACCTTCTCTCTACATTCTCACTCGCACCATAAGATATTACCTCTATGCTTTATTTTGTGACCTTGCCTCAAGGAATCAACACTAGACGAATTTAGCGTCAGTATACTGATATGGTTTGCTTTTTTATGCTCCATCCAAAGAATCCCAAGAAACTCATTTCTTGGCCATCAAATCCTGAATAAGCATTATTATATCACTTCTCATGTTAGATACCATCTGCGGTTTAACTTCCTTCAAAGCAGAAAACCACAACTCTTCATTATTTGTGGAACCACCATTTTTATGCCAATCACATACGAGTTTTGCAATTGCAGTAACATATAAAAACCACAATCATAAACCATTCATCTGTTGTGGCATAGTTGACACTCCGAAAAGGCTAATTTCTGAAGACCCTGATTCAGAATCACCCATAAATCCCACAACAGCTCTGTAAAGTTTCTCAGCATATCTCTGATTAGAATTTCCCATGCTATCGTGGTGTACAAATACCTTGGAATTCTTCTCGTACGCAAGTAAGCTCCAGTGAGTACCACCCTGAGCTTGGGCCACATCTGTATTATTGTTGATTGAAAAGATTACTACTTTCTTCTCAGGCAGTTTAAGAGGTTCAACAAAATCTTTGAGGGTGTCTGGAAACGGCCAGTTCGTAATCCAAAATGAGATGGAAGGTGGAACTAGCAAGATGTCTTGAGAGGAACAACCAGAATCAAGATAACTGAAATAGAACTCAATGATACGGTCATTTAGGAAGTCCTGACCCCTGAGGATCCCCAAATCTGATCTTCTCAATGCAACATCCTTGTAGCTGAGGATCTTATCATCCTCCATGAACAAACACTGTTGCACAAAATTGTTAAATATTTGCAACATAGTTGTAACAGAAGCTTACAAATAAATATGAACATGTGCATATAAATACAACAGTACATCAAGAACATAACGAGCTACGTATAATAAACTCGAGAAACTTCCAGGCAACTACACATGAGGAAAGATTATAACAGGAAAGGTTTCCCTCACTGGCAGAACAATGATTTCAACAATATTACAGAACTCGATGAAGTTTAAGATACTCAAGGAATTACAGCCATTGATCAAACTAGACTCAATAAGTAAAATAAACAACAACAAAACAAGGAAAGTAAATAGAACTAAGGCAATTGCTGAGTAGGGAATGCAAATTATATTCCTTTGACGACATAGGAATAGAATTATGTTCAAGGTCTTCTTTATTTTCTTGTCTGAATCAGGAAATGGAACTTCTAGCTTCCTCCTAGCAAAAGAATTCCTAATGTAAATCTGTGGATAATTAAATCATGAACAAGAGAAAATTAAACACTCGATATGCACCATGTTAGATAACAAGACTATAAAACATCATACCACCTAAGGTCTTGCTGAAATCAAAAAGCAGATAGATGTGCTTTCGATTATAAACCTAATCGAAAGTTCAAATACAAATTACAAATTACAATTTCCTAAGAAAGCGGTAAAGTCTTAACTCTTAAGACAATCTCTAACTCTGAACTTCGTGTCTCTCTATTAATAAGAATATCGTAAAACAAAAATCCGCTCAAAATTAAACGCTGAGTTACTGTTTTTTTCTTCGAAGCCCTAGAATTTTGTTTTTAACATCCAAGGAAATTATGACCAAATTCAACCAAACGATGTTAAAAGGTTCATACCTGGAATATATCAACTGCAGAATGTTGTAAATATTTGTAATGGATGTTCTTAAGATGTGGAATCAGCCCTAGATGAGGGTTTTTCTTGGCGGTTCGTACATAATAAGTATATCCTGCAACCTCAAGCTTCAATTCATCGCACTCGCACCGCTTTGGATTACATAACGATCGACGGCATCATTTCATTTTTCTGTCTTTTTGCTGGGACCTTGGCAATACGTGTGAGCAAACAGATTGGTGGATGTGCATTTGTATCTAAAGAGTTAAAGGCCTAGACAAAAAAAGCTCCTGAAATTCTTGTTTATTGGCCAAAATAAGCCTTTGTCGTTGAAATTTTATGGATGTACAAATTCAATTGAAGTCGAGTACCTAGGATTTCCAAACTAATACATACATGGAAATAAAAAAAAAACACATATTTCACGATATTTTCAGAAAATAAAAAGGAATAAGTAATAAACTTTGATATTCCAGCTCTTTTTCACTCTATTTAAATTTATTCGCCCCACCACACCAAATCAAAAACGCCGCTATCGCGCATGGAGAAGCCCCGGCAAGCATACCAAATCGGGACCAGTATCGCTACTATGCAGGTGAAGCCCGCGCACACCAAGTTAAAAGGAAAATGCCCAAAGGTACAAGACGGCACAAATCCTGGGCTTCAGATTAATGTTGAACATGAGTGATACTCTTCCCAAAAGACCTACTTAGTTTTAAATTTTGTCCCAAAATAGATGACCTATATCATCAAATATGGGATATTTCTAAAATTATCATTTTAATCGATTATTGTTAGTATAGGAAATATGTATAATTTGATAGTCATGTTTATACTGTTATGGTGTTTTAGAATGCTTTTCAATGGTATAAAGTTTACGAATATCCTACTGTATAGCCTGAGAGATAGATCATTTCTAAATTTTATTAGTAATTATCCATATGGGTATAATTGTAAGAAATATTTAAAATTTCTCCTCTCTCCGTCCTTAAAAATAGTGCAAACTTGAACTAGGTCATCTATTTTGGGATGGAGGGAGTATAATTTAGTTTTAAAACTTTTATTATTACTAAAATCTTCCCCCTTAAAGGCCTTGACAAAATAAGCTTCCACGTTGAACGGTGATGAAACTCTCGCTTCTTATTAGTCGAAATATGCCTTTTCTAATACAGAAGCTATGGTGGGGACACTTGGCGAAACTTTATTGGTCAGAATATTAAAATTTGGGTTACACTTTGTTTACATCAAGTATTTAACCTAGCCGTTAGTAATGCTAGTCTACAAAAAGGTGGGTGGACAACACTTTCAGTCGAGTTAAAACCTAATTAATTTCGTTACACCGTGTTTACACCAAATACTTAAATGTACGTTAGTAACACCGTTTCGTGTGGATAATACTTCTGTCAAACCACGGATAACTTGGCCTAAACAAAATCACGTCAATAAAAAAACATTTTTTTTCTCCAATTGTTTCGTTAACAAGTAAACCAACTTATTATGGAAATCCTGAAATCGTTTATTATGGAAATCGCGTTAGTAAAGAAATCGTGTTAA
Organism: Papaver armeniacum; assembly: GCA_023531295.1. NCBI lineage: Eukaryota > Viridiplantae > Streptophyta > Magnoliopsida > Ranunculales > Papaveraceae > Papaver > Papaver armeniacum. Next base: position 293,193 of record JAJJWW010001218.1, on the reverse strand, counting down.
GTAAACTGTTAATCTAGGTGTTATTTATCTGTGGAGCAGCTGGAGCAATTACTGCGGTGCACTTATCTAGATGAAATGTCATAAGTTTAGGTTTGCAGCATTGGTAAAGTTCCTGATGCTTGATATTTGGGTGTTTGATAATTTGTTTTCCTCTTAGTAGCACATGAGTTTCATAAAATAGGGATTTCCATGCTGTACGAGTAAGTTTTCTCTATACTTCAATGATTTCCTTCACTTTGATTGGATTTTGTGTTTTTGCATAATTAGGCATGAAAAGTTTATGACACACACAGAAATCCGATAATTGTTGTAATTTTATGCTTTTGGAACAGATTTGTTGAATGAAATTCTCTTACAGATACATGGATGTCTTGAAAATTGAATATAGGATGAACCAGTTGACGATGTTTTGGCAAGTATATGAGTCGATTATTTTTTTTTGAATTTTTGGTTATTGATTGCGATTGTGATATTGGGTGGAAGGAGAAGAAGATTATTTAACATACTTTGGCTTACAGATCACTTAGAGCAAGGGCTATGGAGTGAGTGCTCTCATTCAATATGAATGAGTATCACTTGATTTGCTCAAATTAGGCTACTATGTAGTGAGAATACTCACCCATTCATCAATAATCACTCATACACTCATTGGATTGAATGAGTGGGCGAAAGGGGACACTAAGCGGCTGATTTTCAGCCGTTTGGAAAAAAACATATTGAGCAGCTGAAAATCTTCCTCTCAAACCTATTTTTAGAGTTTTCTTAATTTAAAACTCTTAGATGCGGGACCCATAATTATGTTTTATTATTAAAAAAAACAAAAAAAAGCTACTGAGAAGGCATATATTTAACCGCTTGGAGAGAAAAATTCCCCCCAAAAGGATAAACATCAGCCGCTTAGTCTATTAATTTAGACTCCCATGGTCTAAAAACACTCTTTCACTCAGTCCTCTCTCAATTGGCAGTGAATGAATGTTAAAAACACTCATTCCATAGCCTTGCACTTAGGACAATAACAACTCTTTTTCATCCAACTTAAGTTGGTTGAACATTTTTTCAGCAAGTTCCCAAAACTTTAAATGTAAGAATTCATGAACAATTATTCAATGGTATATGTGATAAGATTTTTGAATGATTGTTATGTAAAGACCATCATTCTGCGAGTAGGTCGTGATCTTGATGCTAAGCATGATGTGAAATCTCGGGAGGAAGATAGAAAGCTTAGGTTTCACTTCCAATCATTTGTGTCATTCGATGTGGCAGCAGGTATAATGTCCTTTCTGAAGTCAATATAGATGAATGATGCATAAAAATTTGTATTCATATTCAATACCCTTAAACCTTAACTAGGTCGTCGTTCTAATAGCACAATCACGATATTGTGGAGAAAACGAGCCTTAGATTGAAGATACAGGATTTTGTTTGGGTGTCGATGATGATTCCAATATGTCAAAAGTTTACTCTACAGAACTTTCCAAGCCTTTGTTTAGGAGACTTCCCAAGCTTCCCAAGGTAAGAAGGAAATTGTATTCTTAAACATATTCATTGCACCATAAATTTGTATTTTGGTTGTTCTCTCCAAGCTTTTACTTCCTGCTGACTCGGGTATACTTTGGCGTTCTTTTATCTTCTAATTTTTCAGGGGACTTCCGATTTTGCAAAAGAGCAAATGGCCATCAGAGGGAAATCATTCAAAATTATTGATGAGGTGTTTAAACACAGAGAGCGATGACCCTTATTGATTTTGAGATTATGAGCGAAAGCTTTGAAACCAAGTCTAGAGAGCAAGTGACTATTCTGGCAGAAGCTCAATCCAACGATCGATAATCTTATTATTTAGTCTTAAAACTCATTAGAAATATTTTTGGCACTTAAATCTCTAAACATACCTCTCACAAAACATTCATACTCCACTCTTTAATAACACCATCACTCACCCTCACTCACCCTTACAGAACTCATCTGTAAGGTAAGATTAGCTCCCTCTTACTATCTACTTAATCTTGATACGTATGGAGAGCTTTGCTCACATGTTCTAGATGTTTACATCTACTATAGGTACTTGACGACTTTACTATATGTTTATTATTTAGTACTTGAAGCTTATTTATAACTATCATTCTCTAGATTACATGCTAAGTTGCATTCTAAAGATCCACTAAACAATTTAGATTATACTTCTTAGACTTTGTTGGGATTTTCTTATGAAGTCGATGCTGGATCTCAAGTCTAACACTTGACACTCCATCTTTTGAATTGAGAGAACTGATGGGAAAATACAACGACGAGTCGAAGCTGGTTTATGACTTTGCCGACCAAATAATAGTTACGTCTGTTTTCTGGCGAATCCTCTATTTTGGCATTCTGATTTTGATTATCTTTGTATTTACTATTTTACCAATGATCATGGGTTTGGTTGATCAAAGAGAGTGATGATAAATAAATCTTGTTGTCTGGAATCCTTGCAAGCATATATTGATTTTTCATGTTTTTTTTTTTTTTTTGAATTTCATTCTTTGAAAGTAGAAATTGATTTTTTATATACATGTGTGGAAAGCCTGCAGTGTTCAAAAAGAAAATAGTATGGATCAAACTCATGCATATGTAGGGAAACCTTATGTTCCTAAAGTGTAGATAAACCTTATGTTCCTGAAGAAACATTGGCTGTCAATCATGTACTCCTATTTGTTAGCCATGGCCTGCCTTTGGCTATTCAACATATTTTTTGCGAAAATAAAAGAAAAAAAAGTAAAATCCGCACATATTTCCTATATTTTTTTCCACCTATATAATGTATTCGTCCGGCCACATCAAATCAAAAATACATCGCCATGGGACGGGGCGAATCCATGTGCACACCAAATCAAATATGCGTCGCCATTGGCAGGACAATGCCCCGCGCACACCAAGTTAAAAGAAAAAAATTATCCGGTGCGTAGCACGGGCACATATCTAGTACAAGTAATTAACATAACAAGAGCAACACAATCTCATTCCAACAACCAAAATTATATTATGTATTGATATGAAGGCCTCCGATCAATTAAAGATTCATACTTTTGAAATATCATTGAGGATCTTCAATGCTTGTCAATAACAAACGGTATATATTGTGTACCAATTTTTTCTATAATAACCTTCATATATGTATAACATTAACATTATCGTTAGGATCGGGCGTAAAATGATGTTCCACCGCGTCTAACCACGTGAACACGTCCGGTTCCATAAATTCACTCTTTTGCAATCCGCGAGAAGCAGTTGGGTGTCCACCAGTCAAAACGCGGATTGGTTTGGGTAAAATCCGCGAATTTGGGTATTTTTGCTCACCCCTAGAAATATGGCTCTTGTTTGTTTTCTTTTGGGGGGATTTTGTTTGTATTACCAGCATTTTTTGGGGCGACCCAAAAGGAATTAGAGGCGACTTATGTATACCCATCCAAGGGCAGTGGTTATGGAATGTCCTAATGGTTGGTAAAATATCCATTTAACTAATCAAGGTATAAATACTTAACGAAGTTTTGGAACATAATTTGACAACCAAAATTGACATAAACGATTGGTGGTTCAACAGAGTAATGCTCCAACTCTCTTAGTTCCATTTTTTCATTTTCCTTATGTCCAAGTAAAAGTAACCCATTAAGGGTTTATTTTGGAGTAACCAATGATCCACACGGCAAATAGAAAGCTAGGTGTCATGGTATATATATACCCCTCCGTTTTAGGAAAAGAGATACTTTCACTTTTTCAATTTGGCCTATTTTTAGGCTAAAATGAAAAAGTGAAAGTATTTCTTTTCCTAAAACAGGGGGAGTATATATCTTAAATACATGCACGCTTTCGCTTCATAAAGTTGGACCCCATGGCTATGGACATAGGCATCCACGAACTAATTAGTTCATAGAACTCTTAATTGACTTGTCAAAAAAATAAAAAATCATAAAACTCTTAGATTCCAATAAAAATGTGTTCCAAGGGATGTTAGAATTCTGGAAGGGCACCTTTAGGATTAATATGTACTAGTTTGCACCCGTGCTACGCACGGGTATGTTTCTCACTTATGAATTAATAAATATACTACATATTTTGAAATTAATTTCATTATTATTTAATAAATATTATTATAAAGAGTTCTGTTATATTGTGTACCCATGCAAAAGATAACAACAAATCACAGCATAAGAAAATATAAAATAAATGAAAAGTGATGTTAATTTGCTCGGAGAATGCAAATTTTAGTGGATTTTCCAAATTTGCATACATAGAGAGTGAGTTCGGAGAGCTCATGATTCTAACAAATAACAAAATATATTATAAAATCTAATAAAAAACTAATGCTGATGAGTTTGTATTCTAACATCTTCATATAACACACTTACCGTAAAATTCATAGATAGACTAATGCTGCTCTAATCCTCCAAAATTTTGATGTTCTTTAAATTTTTTATATTGAAGAGTTGAGTCTAATTTGGGTGCAACAAAAAAAATGGATCAAATTAAGTGATTATATTTAGATGAGTGAGTGTATTTACGTATACGTACCATGGAACTATAAGATGGATCCCCAAATGATCACAAGAACCCTTGAATTAATATGTGCTAACAAAATATAAGAGTGCCCCTAAATTACACAACGAACCCGTGTATTACAGAGTGAAATATATACAGAAGGAAGTGAATATCGCGATAGTAAATATAGGATGGCTCGTGGAGCTATAAAAAATGACATGCGGACCAAAGTTGTATTATTTGGTGTTTATGTTGATACTCAGGTAAGCGCACTTGGGCCGCGAGATATCCAGTTTTTACGGTCTCTTCTAGAGTAATCGAACTCTTTTTCCTATATATGGATATGGATGCGCAAACAAATGGGTCCTCGTTATTTTTTTTGATAAAGGAAATATTTATAAAACTAAAGGAAAGATAATACATTGTTTTGTATACATATAACATTTAACCAACTTTCCTTTCTAGATTTATCCCATGATCTAGAATCTATATGCACATTCGCATATTTAATAAGAAACTTGGCAAGATTGTCTGCTAGATTATTACATGATCTCCGAATATAAACAAAGGAAGTACTATTAAGAAATTTCATGGAATTCTGAGCTTGTTGCAAAATAGCTTTCGAAACCCAATTAACAGCAAAATCGTTCTTCCTTAGACTGTTGACTACATTCAGGTTGTCGTTGAGGAAAACTAGTCTTTCATTTCTGCGGAACTGCACCCATCTTGTTGCTGCTCTACATGCTCTGGATTAAGCTTCCTCTGCACTTGAGCACCATCCTGAACCTCTTGAAAAATTGATAAGATAACCCTCATTATTCATTTCAACTATACCATACGCAAATTCCTTAGTTTTGTTATTAAAAGCCGCATCAAAGTATATGAACGCAGCCTCTTCCAGATTAGTTCTGCTATCATGCATACAGTTAGGATGAAATTCATCACCCTGAGTAGAGATCTGTTGACTTTCTAAATACTGAATCTTCACGCCTGAGATATTGTGGACTATCCTTTTTTAATGAACTCAATTAAATCATAAGGGTTAGGACAAACATTGTCGAAAACCACTTTACACCTATATTTCCAAATATACCAGAGAATATAAGAAAAATAATCTCTATTAAAACTATCCTTAAGCCAAATAAGATACCAATTTTTGTAAGACATGTTAGAAGCTTTGTAAAAAATAGCATCAGTGGATAAGCCCCTCCAAATAGCTTCAGTAAAAAATATTTAATGAACGAGATGATCTATGCTTTCACTAACCAAATCATTACACAGGGGACACTGAGTATCGATAGGGGTATATCTACCCAGAATTTCCCTAACAGGAAGACAATCACTTAAAGTTTTCCATAAAAAGATCTTAACTCTCGGCATAATATTAAGTTTCCAGATACCTTTCCAAGCAACAAGAGTGTTTACAAGATTCCTATCACATAAGAAATTATAGGCGGATGTAACAGAGCCAAGACCATCCCTAGTACCTATCCATTTCATGGAATCTTTTGTTAGTGCAATCACTAACCATATCAAGCATTCTTATTTTACTGATAGTATCATTATCAAAAACATCTTGTATCAGATTGTAGTTCCAAGTACCTTGGCCATCTATTATATCAGAGACTTTTGAAACTAAGTGCACACAATTACTGTTTTTTGGTTTAGGACATTCACCACCAGGCAAATTTGGAAGATATTTTATTAACAATTAAGAGATACTTTTATGTTGTGAACAAAGGTCAATTTAGTTTTCTTCCACACAAAAATACACAAAAAAGAATTCTTACCATAGAGAAAGGTTGAGATTTTTAAAATAAAATAAAAAATACACAAAATCATTAACTTGAAGGTATTTTTTTTAACTACCATAGGATCCTTCGATTCCTTCCCTATAGATGTAAATTTGGAAAATCCACTAAAATTTGTATCTCATGGAAAATCCACTATAAGGATTCTATGGAAAATTCAATTCATAAAAATGATGTATCTCATGGATAGCAATAATACCATAGTCAACGAGAAGGTTTCTGTCCTTTTCTAAACAATAGGAAAATTCAATGAATAAAAATGATGCATCTCATGGTAGTTATCTATTTTCTAACTTTCACTGCATTGATGATCAACAAAGTTGTTTTTGGACTCTTATTGTAGTTCCATTGAGGTGGGTACACAAATAAGTGGAACAATTCGTTCTTCGAGTCTCACACAAAATATTTCTTCTCATTTACCTTTAATTTGTCTCATGTATTTCAAATGCGGGTTAGAAGTTCTTGACATTTATTGGAAACGAAGTTTTCTTAGGCTGGTGTCTTGACCATGACATTGTTTAAAGGACATGAAATAAGAAAGGGACTTATGGGTACAGATAATTCACATCAAGAGGAACAACATCGACCATGAGGATTGGTTGAAGGGTTCACTCTTAGCTACTTAGTAGATCATGCGGTGTATGTAGACTAGTTAATATACATGTGAATTATCTTAGATACTCGATGTATGCAAGATACCATTGCAGATTTTTTAGGCCATTATGTTCTGAAATATACTTCTCGCACACCTTTCAATTCATTAACTGCATGGAAAGATAATCACCATTCTTCGCACTCAAAACATACTTAAGGTGCAGAGAAAGTGGAATTATGTGGAACTCTGACTCCTTATTTATGACAGGAGCCTACTATAAACTAAGTATTATTGAACTCTAAATTATCAATGATTTCATGGCATAGAGTGGTTTTCCTGAGCTGATAATTTAGTACAACTACAGTGCACCTGACTGTATTTTGGCTTACTTTGCTATTTAATTGACTTATCTATACTGAGAATCAAGGCTTCTCACCAACATGTTCACTGTAGTTGTACTAAATTATCACTCTAGAAAACCA
>JAJJWW010001218.1:0-285773 GCA_023531295.1 Papaver armeniacum | reverse complement strand
CTCCTTCACTTTGTGACCGAAACGAGTCTGGAACAACCATTTCTTGGTTTAGTCCGGACTTGCACAGATTGATTTCCGAATCTACAAGCACTCACCGCGCAGTGCATTTGTTTAGGGTTTAGATTCATTCCTCATCCACACACCCCAAATTACCAAATCCGGCAGGAATAGTTTTCACCCATAAACAGGGTTCTCTTGTGATTAATCTAGTTGAGTATTTTTTGAGTCTCCATAAGTTCACTTATGTTGAGCATTTCCGATTAAATTAATCATGGGTTCTCTTGTGGTTAATTTAATTGAGTATTTTGGATTCAAATTCATACTTGTATGTGATTTGTTATGTCCAAAGAAATCCTTCTTTTCTTTTGAAATTAAGGTCGCTCTTGTTGTTCTCTCGGGAATGACATATTATGGGGGAGAGTTCTTAATTGAACCTGTGCTTAATTGACAAATCTTTGTGGGGAGTGCGGCTGTGGAATATTATAGGGGTCATCTTGTATCTTTATAGACTCCTTGATGAATGCATTTAGCTTCGGCTATATGATTCCATCTAAATAAGATGATATGTGCTTTCTTTTGGTCATGAAATGTCTCTTTCGGAAATTTCATTAGGATCCCGTTTCGTACCTTTGCCAATTTTATTGACAAAAAGGGGGAGAATTAATATGTAGTTCACATTACAAATACATATGGTTTTCGGATCATTATGTAAGGGGGAGTGGTTTCCATGTGAGATGGAGTATTGACTAAGGGGGAGTGATACATATCACCATAGTATTATTGTCGAAGTTATGATACAATTGAACTTTGATACTATATAATGATACTATGACACTGTATAACAATGATTGAGAACTCTTGTTTTCTCGTTATTATAGCTACGGATTTTCTACAACGATGATGCTGAACTTACAACCTTTGGGATCATTGGAGTACTTGGAAGTGACGAAGATTTCGAGTAATGTTGAAGATTAGGCATGTGGAATAGGAGCTACAAAAGTTAATTCATTTATTTTTGTATTCCATATGTATTGATAGTTTTGTCACTAAAATTGACAAAGGGGGAGATTGTTAGAGCATTGCTCGGTCGAACTCGCATGCGTTGCTATCTCAAGCATGTTTGTCAATGTTAGTGATCAAAACTATAAGTCTTGATTTCTAGTCTACTATAGCTAAGTCTCGGACTAGGATAGAAAGTGTAGTTGAGCTCAAGAACTCCATGGCAATCATCATACAAGACGAAGGACTACTCAAGGAACTGGTGGAACTTCATCGACTAAAAGGTATGTGGAGACTTGAACTTATCTATCACTCAAAAGTCTATCTACTCTATCTCCTATTTTGAGACAAAAGTCGTTTTTCTATATAGACTTTGATTATACACATTTGCTATTTCGAGCCGAGTTTATCTCGCCTATCTATTTCTCGAAATATGTGTTGGTAAGCTTTCGCTTTGGCCAAGTTCATCTTTACCTAGTGACGAAATTCATGTTATGTTTCAATCACTTTGAAAATTGCTTTGACGAAAAATGGTTTGTGAATAACAACTATATAACGTCCTCGAAGAATGTTTCAATGATTGAAATGAGAGTTTAGATTATATAACCAATGGTGGATATAAGCATTGTATGGCAACACATATATGTATAAATCCTTTTTCCTTGAACCGAAGTTTGCGAACTTTGTTGATCAAGAGAACCGGAATAAGAGACGTGAACTCAGTCTGCGAACTCAGTCCGCGAAACCAGTCCGCGAACTGGCGGAAGTTCTCGACCCGAGAAATTCTACTGGAGTTTGAGAACTCCTTCCGGGAACTTAAGTCCGCGAACTAAGTCTGAGAACTTAAGTTGGTTATATCTAAAAACGATTGTTTGTGAACTCATTCATATTAACTAAGGAATGCTAAATGCAAACCGTGGTTATAAAATTCATGAACCGATTCGAGTGAATCAAATCGTTTTTGCTTCGATTGTGTCTTGTGTAGTTACATAAGATTTCCTTGCAATTGAACAACTGTCTAACTAGTTCATTTGAGTCATTTGAACTAGTTATGGTGAAGAAGAATATGGTTGTTATGAAAGTGCTCATATGGCTAACCATTTGGTTAACTATTGTTGAACCAACAAATGTACATGTTTCGGTTCAGTTACACAAACCTAAAATCGAGCATTTCATTTGTGTGTAACAAGCTAAGTTTTTGATCCAACGGTTGAAAGATATTAGCTTGAATCTAATCAGTTTTTCATCTAACGTTGAATATTGAATTCTTTGTTACTAAGCTAACATTGATTGCAAACCCTGATTTGAAAGACTATATAAGGGAGAACTCTAGCAACTGGGAAACTTAATCCCCACACCTTCCGTGTGATACTAGTTGTATTAGCTAGAGTCGATTCTCCTTTAACCTTAGGTTTCTTCTTGAAAACCAGGTTAACGACTTAAAGAATTCATTGGGATTGTGAAGCCAGACCGATACTACTTTCTCGTAGTTGTGTGATCTGATCTTGTTGGTCTATCGTTTTTTGTACAATCATAACGATTGGCTTGAGATTAATATCTCCGATAGGCAAGATAGAAAAGTAGTCACAAACATCTTCGTCTCATCGTTTGTGATTCCACAATATCGTCTTTCGCCGCGTCGATTAAGATTATTGTGAGGTGATTGATAATACTAGGTTGTTATTCGGGAATATAAGTCTGGGTTATCAATTGGTTCCTGTTCACCTTGATTTATCAAAAGACGGAACAAAACTTGTAGGTATTTCTGTGGGAGACAGATTTATCTATTCCATAGACTTTTCTGTGTGATACATATTTGTTTATTAAAGTCTTCGACTTTGGGTCGTAACAACTCTTAGTTGTGGGTGAGATCAGCTAAGGGAATCAAGTGGGTAGTATCCTGCTGGGATCAGAGATGTAAGGAGCGCAATTGTACCTTGAATCAGTGTGAGATTGATTGGGGTTCAACTAAAGTCCAGACCGAAGTTAGTTTGTAGTAGGCTAGTGTCTGTAGCGGCTTAATACAGTGTGGTGTTCAATCTGGACTAGGTCCCGGGGTTTTTCTGCATTTGTGGTTCTGTGTTATTTCTATTTCGCATTATATTTTGTTATATAATTGAAATATCACAGGTTGTGCGTTTGAATCAATCAATTGGAAATCTGACCTTTGGTTGTTGATTGGAAATTGATTGATCCTTGAACATTGGTCTTTGGTACTGTTCAAGTGATTTCTCTTGTATTCAATTAGACTCACAGATTTCTATTTGCTTGAGAAAGAATTGAATCAAGAAAGAGAGATAAAACTCCTTGATATAATTTTTATAGACTGAGTCTTGTTGATTCTCTTAAAAGTATATTAGAGTTTGTCCATACAGATTGCTAAGCGAAATATTGGGTGTGATTGTTGTACCCCCCGCTTTTTCACCCCTCCATAGTGCTAGCTCTTACAAAAACAAATGTGTTTTGCCTGATCCGACGGCTCTGGATGGGATTTTTAAGGTGATCGACGGCTCCTATTCCTTTTGAAATGTGGAAAACTGCAGAACATAAATCGTGGCTGAGAATTCTTCCCCCTTATATGCCTTGATCCGACGTCTTTGCGTGTGTGAAGCTTATAAACTCATCTGTTACGCCAAAAAAAAAAAATACATTCAATGGTATTAACGAAAGCCACCATAATTTATCCATCCGAAACCAAAGGGTCTAAATACATTTCTAAACTATGTTAACCTCCTGTTAGTGATAGACAAGTAAGTTTTTTGTACTTTTTTACAAATGATATCTTTGATTTTGTTAATCAGTTCAAGTTGTTTTTCTTAGATATAGTTTTATATAATTATTCTTACGAATAATTTCTTTGATTTTGTGGTTCATTTCGGCATATATTTTTACATTTTTTTGATGTAAGTTTGCTTTAAGGATCTAATGTGTTAAGAATAAAATTTTCTTGTTAGGTTTAGAATGAGGAATGGATGTTTTTATGTTTGAGAGTGCTTCACATCCAATTCCGTCGTTTTGTTTAAGTTGCTTCATTCTGTGCTGAATAAAATTTGGTTTTGTATGCTCGGGCGAGTTTTAGCATGCCAATATTTCCAAGAGCTTGGTTTCTAAGTTTTTTCGCTCAAAATTTGATTTGACTTCAGGTATTGCCTTACATCTCTATCTCTGATTCTTTAGAAATTTAATCCCTATTTTACCCTTGCTTGTTGTGATTCCCTAGTTTATTTCACGTACAGTTTGCGATATCCTTGTGTTGATGGTGGGTTTTAGCTTAGGGTTAAAATCGTAAAACTGTACAACTGACATGACGTCACTATGACCATTTATTGAATCGATCAGCATGCCTACGTAAGAATTACCAGGTGTTTATGGGTGAAAACTACTCCTGCGGAATTTGGTAATTTGGGGTGTGGATGAGGAATGAATTTAAACCTTTAAACAAATGCACTGCGCGGTGAGTGCTTGTAGATTCGAGAGATCAATCTGTGCAAGTCCGGCCTAAACCAAGAAATGGCCGTTCCAGACTTGTTTCGGTCACAAAGTGAAGGAGATGGGGTTGATCTTAGGGAGGAAAGCGAAGAAGGTGTTGAGATTGTGAAGGTGTTGGCTTGCTTATGACTTGTAACAGAAAGATGAGCAAGCTCACGGTTGATGCAAGCAGGCTCTGGGTGTTTGAATACGATTTGTATTAACACTTGGTTTTCTGTCTCGCCTGAACTTGTGTTGTTGTGTGAAATAGGGCGGAGAACCTATTTATACAAGTCATTGAGCCTTATTCACGTCTCTCGTGGGAAGTAGAGGAAGTGGAGTGATGGAGTAGTGGAGTTGTGCGTCGGTGCCACACGACCAGTCTTGCCCACTTCTCCTGTTCATCTCTAACCGTCCATGACTTCCTAACACGTTCTTGTAATGGCGCATTGCACGCTGTAAACCGCCAGACCAATACCCCAGTATGTATCCCCCAGTTTGTGACATGCTTGATGTCTGGAATGTGTGGATCGTGGATCCACGAAATATAGCATGTAATGCTGAATTGAATAACGTCATGTTATTCAGAAGTCGATACTTGTGAAGTATCGTGTGTATTTTATGCATCGCATTACGGTGTGGTAAAGTGATGGGTAATGACTCCTCACTAACCAAATAACTCCTGACCAGAGTTGTATAACCAAGCTGGTGAAGTTGGACGGATGAGATGATCTTTGAGTCACTCATCTGCGACCGTTAATGAATATTAGGGTTTTTGAAGAGGAGCGCAAGCATGACTCTTCAGCTTGGTCGAAACCAAGCATGGGAAGAATTTTGGAGAGGACCGACCGGTCGTGCATGTTGATGGCATGCTGGTGTACACGTCCATGTCACACCGTCCCATGAAGGTGCGATCTAGGACACTCAATTTGACCGGCAAAGAGGAGTGGTTGAGATCGGTTTGCGGCAGAAATCCTTGCCGCAAAGGAGTTGGAAACCGCATGACATTCCTGCACGCGTTTCGAGACGACCAATCTTGGTCGGTCTTGGTCGATCACTCCAACATGTAGATGGTAGGCTGGTGTTCACGTCTATACCTGACTATCCCATGAAAACGTGATCTAAGCCACTCAAATCATCCGGTGAAGTTGAGCGGTCGAGATTAGTTTGCAATTTGGGAAGTGTAACCACGCATGTTTGGGCGGGCGTTTTGGATTAGCCGGGCATGATATGCCTTGGCCGACCGCATGAGGAGGTAGATGGGCCCACGGTGGTCATGCTTTGGTATGACCAGGTCTGCTAATTTAATCTGGGACCCTCCATTCATGCCGGAGAAGATGGACGCGCGTGATGGCTTGAAACCCTAATTTGGCTTTCAAAGCCGTGCGCCACCTCTTGTTTGGGTGACGATTTTGTCACGGCCAAACATTGTTGGTCTTTGACCGATTGGTCAAGTGTGTAGGCGGTCCCACGGTGATCGTGTTGACATGCTCTGGGCCCTTTGAGTCTACATCTACACCCTTCGTCTGCACCTGCGAAGATGGATGGATGAGACTGTTTTGCGACACATGTAATATGCCGCAAACCCTAATTTAGGGTTTTCCGTCATAATGCTTGGTATGAACGGTTTTCTTTTGGCAAGCTAAGGCTGTGGGTATTCCATACCATGCTTGGGGTGATGGAATTGATCTGGGGTCATCCAATCATGCTTATGGAGTTGGATGACTGCGATCGAATCATATCCGACCGATACATACAGATCAAGTCGGATGCTCAATCGGGCTAATATAACACACCGAGAGGGGCTCAATCGGGCTAGTATAACACACCGAGAGGGCTCGGGCTAGTATAACACACCGAGAGTCACCTGTCACGGGTATTTCGTACATGGTTTCATTATAGTGCTTGGAGGTTCGTGTTACTCTATAAGAGTAACACTCGGTCGTCATGCCACACGATAATGATTCATTATAGTGCTTGGAGGTTCGTGTTACTCTATAAGAGTAACACTCGTCGTCATGCCACACCGATAATGAGTACAGAAATACAAGGCCGATATGAAATTCACAGGAAGGGATTGTTGCTACATGCTCCAACCTGGAGGAATTTCATGTATTCACGAGAATGGGATTGTTGCTACATGCTCCATTCTTGGTGAATTAAGTGAGGAATATCCAACACTTATAAATGGCTTTATCTTTTACAAGATGTCGCGCATGATTTTTTTCCGGTTTTTACAAATTTAACCTTAAACGAAAATCCACCATCAACATTAAGTCCCCCCGCCTAGCACATAATGGTTACACTATTGTGTGGTAGGCATGAGATGGTGACAGTTAAAGATAAAACTTATGAGGCAAAGTTAGATGTTACCAGGAGAGACGGGTTATCCTGTCCTTGGAGTATGTTACGTTTAAAAGGCATATAGGAGAGCGTTCCCCTAGTATGATGTCGGTCTTGCTCGCTTCGATCGACCTTTCTATGCCTCGGCGGTCGAGGGCCGCTCCGCTCGATCGTGGGTTGTGCCTAATCGACGGACTGCTGTGCCTGCTTCGTTGGTGGGGCTACTGCGCCTGCTTGATCGAACGTGGGCTTGAATTTCGTGAACATGATTCCCATGACATGAGAGAACCGTGTTGTGCAAATAAATGTGGTCCCGCCATATATGCTTGATTGAACGTGGGTCCCATATCGTGTATGCCTGACTGAATGTCAACTTTATACCAGCCTCATGCCCTTGACCAACACCGGTCTTGAAACTTGAGCAATACCGGACTTGAAACTTGAGTGATACCGGACTCGTCACTTGATCAATACTAGGACTTGAAGCTTGAGCAATACTAGGACTTGTAACTTGAGTGATATCTGGACTTGAAACTTATACTGGACTTGAAACTTGTACCTGGATCGAAACTTGCACCGACTTGAAATCAATACCAGATCAAACTTGCACCGACTTGAAATCAATACTGCCGATCAAACTTGCACCCGACCAAAACTTGCACCGGACTTGAAAACTAATACCGATCTTGAAATCCGTCATCGAATTTGTGTCGGACCCGATTTTGTGTGCTCCGATGTGAGTTGTGTCTTGCCGTGTGTGACTACATCTCTCATGTGCTTTCATACAAGCTCTAACTCCTGCCTTTTATTTCATTGTGGAAGAAAAGAATCCCCGTTGAGATGTCTTACGGAGATAATGCTGGTACCAAGTCGGGAAGTGTTGGCGACTTCAAGGATATGCCGAACATTGATGATGAGTTGTTCACCGCGCCCTTCCAACTATATGAAAATATCCGTTCCACAGAATAGCCCTCCTCCTATCGACTTCGGGGTTTTTCATGCTCATTTGGTCCTCATGAAGGATGGATGAGACGTATGTTGAGCAATGAGTACATCAAAGATAACTTGACCGAGGCGCAGATTGTTGATGTAGCTTGAGTGTTGAAACGACTTGAGAGGATGTTAAAGTGGCTTCAGTGCGAACCTTGAGGTGGATCCTGGAGAGGGTGTTGAAGTAGGATTATGAAGCGAAAAGGGGTCCGGAGAGAGAGCATTGAGGCGGCTCTTGAATAGACCATTGAAGCGGCTTACGCTAGAGGGAGTGTTGAAGTGTTTCCCTCTTGATTCAATTTACCCTTGCGAATTCCATGTTTCTTGACGACCACATCTCTCATGTTGAAGAATTCCTTGGTGACGGTGAAGGAACTTCATGCTGAGCCTCGATCCCCAAGTGTGGTTCGTTATCTTCTTGAGGCTGCTCCCTTGAGGTATCGGCTCCGGTGGAAGATTACCGTCATAGAGCGTTGATACGTTGCACCGTATTCCTTAAACTAAATGGCGGTATGGTATAATAAAATTTTCCGAGAGGAGTTCGAAAAGATATCTTACTTGCATCATGCTCGTACATTCTTATCTCGGTTGTAGCCGCCGCATCCATCCATGGAGGAGAACATGCTTGTGTCCATTGTTTGCATCTACTAACATGTCGATGTCGGGTAGAGGAGGATTGTTTTTGGAGCAGCAGACTGTTCAAGTTTTTGAAGTCTATGCAGACCTGATCTATCCATTTTCCTCGTGTCTAAACTGCAATTTGTTTAACCGACTTGGATCCAGGTATGACATGTAGATGATGGATGACCAATTTTCATCTAAATCCGGCATTTCTTCATATCTCCAAGCGAACATGTCCCGATACTCTTTGAGAAGTTCCACGAGCTTCGTGCGTTTATCCGTACACAAGGTTGAGTGATGGAGATAGGCCTAGGAGATTCCTCAACGATTTCAATCTCATCGGTTGTGGAGTTGGTGCCCTCTTGCACTTGTTGTGGAGCATCTAGCACTTGTTTTTGTGGTTCGTTCTTTGTCGTAGCATTCCATTGGGTGGAGAGACTGGGTAGTAGTATCCCCCGCTAATTGATAATGGCAGTATCGGTATACCGTTTTCCCTTTTTGGTCACGACTCGCCACAAAAGTGCGTTCCCTCTTCGTGTGAACGTGGGTCGTGGCTTTACAGGAAGAAGAAGAATGCTTCGTCAGCAAAGATACATTGTGGGTTTTACCTCTCAATGATGCAAGCCGGTCTTCTTCTGAATTGACGCCCACGTGGGGAGTGGGATGCAACGAACTTGTCTCGATTCTTTCGGCGGAGCTCCTCCGTATGTGCTTTGGTTTGGTTTCCTTGAAGTCCGTCACCGTGGTAGGATTCCGTGCGACCTTGCACAGGAGAACCTTGGATGTCCCGAGAGTCTTGAGAGTAATCACATTCGAAGACGCTCCCGTGTAGATAAGGGCCGTCTTGAACTCTGAATCCTTGATGTGTGCGGTGACATGTAGAGACACAGTCGTGACCTTCCTCTCAGTTGATTGCGGCAAAACGTCTCCGCGCGCCGATTCTTTGAGAGGTGTGAAAGTTTGCATAAACTTTCCACTAGAGAAACCGCTTCCCGATCCACCGGCCTTTGGTTCATAGTGAAACTATTGACTTGAGGAAGATCGTTGTGAGGATCGGTCCCAGTGTAGGAGTCTACATGACAGACCGCTCATATCTGATGTCGCTTCTTTGATCAGGTCCATGAAGGTCCGCGCCGCTGAAGTACCTTCTCCGGTGCGTTGAATGCGTTCCTTTTTTGCTCCAGGGGCTTTCGCGGCTCTTGTGGAAATCGATCAGTTAATGTCTTAAGAAAAGTAAAGTGAGTACCTCTTTATGAGTTGCGGCCATATCCGTTTGAGTCTTAGCAAGAACTTCCTCTTTCTCCATCGGGTCCGCAATGGTAATGAGGAATGGTCCTCCTCTCGTCCCTCCGGCTCCTCGTCCCGATGAAGGAGTGGAAGTTGTTTCTCTCGGTGACTACCGGAGGTGTTACACTGATGAGATGCCGGGACTTGCAGCTGCTCGCTCGTGATGGGAGGTGTTGTAATATCACTGCCGAGAGTGATCGAATTGAACGTTCCCATCCTCTGTACTCACGTGTTCCTTGATTGATCTCTCCTTCCTCAAGCATTTCTTCACGGCTTCGACAAGGGTCTTGAGATATAAATCTTCCAGCAGGATCCGTAAGGCTGCAGGCTCCATTTCTTTATTCGGTAGACGTTGTAGTACTCGGACAAGTCCTCTCCTCTATGGAGTTGCCTCGGTTCTTCATTGTTGACTGTACCATGTTGTTCATCTTTCCCGAGTCACCTGCGGTTCGCGCTCTTTTTGCCTCTCCACCGGTAAAGGTGTGACTTCGAGTAAGGATTCGACATTTCTTGCCTTTGCTTGAGTAGATGCTGCGCCGATCCTTCTTGTAATTGTGCTTTGCTATGTCATTCAAAAGCCGAAATGTCTCGCTCTGTCTTCTCGGTGATACCCGACTTGATTTGCCAAGACATCCTCCAAAGCATTCTATCTACACTTCCCATGGTATCCGAACCGCCCGTGGTTTCTGATGAGGATGCATCGTGAGCCTAAAACCGAAGAATTGAGAATTCAATTTTTGCAACCAATAGATCAACCTCCCACCGTGGTCGCCAATTGTTTATGGGTGAAAACTACTCCTGCAGAATTTGGTAATTTGGGGTGTGGATGAGGAATGAATTCAAACCTTTAAACAAATGCACTTTATGCGGTGAGTGCTTGTAGATTCGAGAGATCAATCTATGCAAGTCCGGCCTAAACCAAGAAATGGCCGTTCCCAGACTTGTTTCGGTCACAAAGTGAAGGAGATGGGGTTGATCTTAGGGAGGGAAGCGAAGAAGGTGTTGAGATTGTGAAGGTGTTGGCTTGCTTATGACTTGTAATGAAAGATGAGCAAGCTCACGGTTGATGCAAGCAGTGCTCGGGTGTTTGAATACGATTTGTATTAACACTTGGTTTTCTCTCTGTCTCGAACTTGTGTTGTTGTGTGAAATAGGGCGGAGAACCTATTTATACAAGTCATTGAGCCTTATTCACGTCTCTCGTGGGAAGTGGAGGAAGTGGAGTGATGGAGTAGTGGAGTTGTGCGTCGGTGCCACACGACCAGTCTTACCCACTTCTCCTGTTCATCTCTAACCGTCAATGACTTCCTAACACGTTCTTGTAATGGCGCATTGCACGCTGCACGCTGTAAACCGCCAGACCAATACCCCAGTATGTATCCCCCAGTTTGTGACATGATTGATGTCTGGAATGTGTGGATCGTGGATCCACGAAAGATAGCATGTAATGCTGAATTGAATAACTGTGTTATTCGGGAAGTCGATACTTGTGAAGTATCGTGTGTATTTTATGCGGGTACTGCATTATGGTGTGGTAAAGTGATGGGTAATGACTCCTCACTAACCAAATAACTCGACCAGTTGTATAACCAAGCTGGTGAAGTTGGACGGATGAGATGATCTTTGAGTCACTCATCTGCGACCAGTTAATGAATATTAGGGTTTTTGAAGAGGAGCGCAAGCATGACTCTTGACTTGGTCGAAACCAAGCATGGGAAGAATTTTGGAGAGGACCGACCGGTCGTGCATGTTGATGGCATCTTTGGTGTACACGTCCATGTCTCACCGTCCCATGAAGGTGCGATCTAGGCCACTCAATTTGACCGGCAAAGAGGAGTGGTTGAGATCGGTTTGCGGCAAATCCTTGCCGCAAAGGAGTTGGAAACCGCATGACATTCCAGCACGCGTTTCGAGATGACCAATCTTGGTCGGTCTTGGTCGATCACTCCAACATGTAGATGGTAGGCTGGTGTTCACGCCTATACCTGACTATCCCATGAAAACGTGATCTAAGCCACTCAAATCATCCGGTGAAGTTGAGCGGTCGAGATTAGTTTGCAATTTGGGAAGTGTAACCACGCATGTTTGGGCGGGCGTTTTGGATTAGCCGGGCATGATATGCCTTGGCCGACCGCATGAGGAGGTAGATGGGCCCACGGTGGTCATGCTGGTATGACCGGTCCTGCTTAATTTAATCTGGGACCCTCCATTCATGCCGGAGAAGATGGACGCGCGTGATGGCTTGAAACCCTAATTTGGCTTTCAAAGCCGTGCGCCACCTCTTGTTTGGGTGACGATTTTGTCACGGCCAAACATTGTTGGTCTTTGACCGATTGGTCAAGTGTGTAGGCAGTCCCACGGTGATCGTGTTGACATGCTCTGGGCCCTTTGAGTCTACATCTACACCCTTCGTCTGCACCTGCGAAGATGGATGGATGAGACTATTTTGCGACACATGTAATATGCCGCAAACCCTAATTTAGGGTTTTCCGTCATAATGCTTGGTATGAACGGTTTTCTTTTGGAAAGCTAAGGCCGTGGGTATTCCATACCATGCTTGGGGTGATGGAATTGATCTGGGGTCATCCAATCATGCTTATGGAGTTGGATGACTGCGATCGAATCATATCCGGACCGATCATGATCAAGTCGGATGCTCAATCGGGCTAATATAACACACCGAGAGAGGGCTCAATCGGGCTAGTATAACACACCGAGAGGGCTCGGGCTAGTATAACACACCGAGAGTCACCATGCGGGTATTTCGTACATGGTTTCATTATAGTGCTTGGAGGTTCGTGTTACTCTATAAGAGTAACACTCGGTCGTCATGCCACATGATAATGATTCATTATAGTGCTTGGAGGTTCGTGTTACTCTATAAGAGTAACACTCGGTAGTCATGCCACACTCGATAATGAGTACGAAATACAAAGGCTGATATGAAATTCATAGGAAGGGATTGTTGCTACATGCTCCAACCTGGAGGAATTTCATGTATTCACAGAATGGGATTGTTGCTACATGCTCCATTCTTGGTGAATTAAGTGAGGGAATATCCAACACTTATAAATGGCTTTATCTTTTACAAGATGTCAGCGCATGATTTTTCTGGTTTTTTACAAATTTAACCTTAAACGAAAATCCACCATCAACACCAGGGTACCTTTTTTTTCACGTGTCATGTTCCACGGCAGAACCCTTAACATGACCGACATCATCTATGCCAAACCCTAATTCTCATGCTACCGCGCCAAGGCATTCCAACCATGCCAGCCGCACCACTGTGCCAAAGGCAAACCATGCCAGCCACATCTCCGCGCCAAGGCATGCCAACCATGCCAGCCGCACCACTGTGCCAATGGCAAACCATGCCAGCCACGTCCAATGGCAAACCATGCCGCGCCAAGGCATGCCAACCATGCTAGCCACACCATGCGCCAATGGCATGCCAAACCCTTGGCCCCACCATGCCAAGCCAACCGCACCTTGCCTTGGCCCCAACCATACTAGCCGCACCATGCGCCAATGGCATGCCAAACCCTTGGCCCCACCATGCCAAGCCAACCGCACCTTGCCTTGGCCCCACCATGCCGGCCTTCCCTATTGCGGCTACCAAAACGAAGGCGTGCGACGATCGACGACCACCCTTCCATACTAAATGCAAACCTTAGCCGTCCAAGGTCGCCAAACAACGCATGGTAACCTTTGGCCCAAAACCCTAGTTTTGGCCACGCCAAACTGCGCCAAAGCATACCATACCACATGTGCCAATGGCATGCCTTGCCGCGCCATACCATGTCAGCCTTCCCTATGCGGCTACCAAAACGAAGGCGTGCGACGATCAACGGCCACCCTTCCATCCTAAATGCAAATCCTAGCCGTCCAAGGTCGCCAAACAACGCATGGTAACCTTTGGCCCAAAACCCTAGTTTTGGCCACGCCAAACCGCGCCAAAGCATACCATACCACATGTGCCAATGGCATGCCTTTCCGTGCCATACCATGTCAGCCTTCCCTATGCGGCTACCAAAACGAAGGTGTGCGACGATCAACGGCCACCCTTCCATCCTAGATGCGAATCCTAGCCGTCCAAGGTTGCCAAACAACGCATGGTAACCTTTGGCCCAAAATCCTAGTTTTGGCCACGCCAAACCGCGCCAAGGCATACTATACCACGTGTTCCAATGGCATGCCAACCACCTTGCCGCGTCACGCCACACCGGCCTTCCCTATGCGGCTACCAAAACGAAGGCCTGCAACAATCAACGGCCACTTTTTCATCTAAGATGCAGATCTTAGCCATCCAAGGTTACCAGCTAACGCATGGCAACCTTTGGCCCTAGTTTGATCACGCCTAAACAAAGCCAAAACCCTAACTTTTGGCCGCGCCTAAACCAGTCCATAGTAAAGCCATATTGATCATGCTTTCATGCCACTGGCTACCAAACGAAGGGTTGAAATAATCAACGACTAGCTTTCCTCTTAAGATGCAAAATCTCGACCGTCGAGGGTCACCACCGAGCTGGCAAGTCTCCCAAGCTCAACTTGCCAGACAACAACAACGTGCTACGCGTTTTCCATGAAAACACTCGAGACATCAACGCATTCACAAACTGGGGGATGCTCATTGGGTATTGGTTTGGCGGTCTACAGCGTGCGGCGTACACTACGCCCGTTATAAGAAAGTGTCATAAGGATGAGGCGGTTAGTAAATACAGGGAGTAATGGTGAAACGCTTTCTTTTATGGAACATCAATCCAGGCGTTACCGATTACCACCTCCTCCCATTACTCACCCGTTTTCCATTTCTTAATGAGACCAGAGTACTTTTCACTTCGACTTGTATAAATAGGCATTACATATTTCCACCGAACAAAAAGTTCAGGTCAGGAGCATACAACACTCAGAAAATATTTGCTAGCTCTCCATCTGTGAGCTTCCCACTTTCTGATACAAGTCGTAAAACAACTACCCTTCCAGAATCAACTATTCTGGTCTCAACACTTTCTTCGCTTCCCTCCCCAAAACCAACCCTTCTCCTTCACTTTGTGACCGAAGCAAGTTTGGAACGGCCTGTAGTTGCAGGAAATCCTACACTACACCCCTCACGAGAATCTATACAATCAAATCATTTTTAAGATGAGCAATTATAATTTTTATTGATTAAATTCTTAAAATGCTTACAAGATGAAATGGAAATCAGTTAAAGAATTACAATCACTCCAAACTTTCTCTCTCTTAATGACTTGCCAAACACTCGAAAAAGATCTCTCTCTCAACAGACTTGTTCAACTCTTTATATAGGGTAGTACATAGTGGATGACAGCTAAGCTATCCTTTATTTTCGGGAATGACTTGCGAAATATCGCAAGTGTACAAATATATAATCTCGCAGCTCTCCTAGATCTCGCTAGGTATTCATATCTTTCTCGTGTTGTGGCTGTCGTCATTCATTGCGTCATTTATATTACTCATCTGCGACACCTTCGCAACCCTGTTGTTTATTGATCTCGTAAGGTATTGCTGTCGCGATATTATGATCCTACATCTTGCCTCTTCTCATGTCTTCTCTGCGAAGAAGAGAATGTCATGAGAACCAGTGTCCCTGAAATGCCGCAACCATTTGTTTTCCATCAATTTTTGCCGACAAGATTCCGTGAATTAGGGATGACTGCTTACACGTGTCTAAAATTTCCCCTTTTTACCGGCACATTTAATGCTATCCGGTTACCCTTTTCTTGCCTATTTAAGGAGGAGTTCCTTATGAAAGTGTTTCTTTTCTTTTACTTCGTCTTCTTCATTGTCTGCAACTTTTTAGTGTTGTTTTTCTTTCTTACGCTCTTTATTCTCATCTCTTTTACTACTCTTTGTTTCTATGGAGCCATCAAGGTTTGTTAGTTTTTTGAATTTGATCTTTTTGTGATTGATCTCTCCTATTAAAGTTGTTTTGTTTTGACATTGTTCTTCTTTTAATGATTCCTATGCTGTTTTTGTTTCAGTAAGAACAAATCTAACACCAAGTTCACCGTCCTGAACCCTGCTATTCCCCTAACTTCGCAATCGAAAGTTACCATTACTAAAACAAAGCCTGCGAATGACAAGGTATTTAAGAAACATCTACTCTTCCAATAACAATATTGTTGCCTCTGTTTCTTATTTAACTTGTAATTCGCAGGATGACAAAAATGTTGATAACTCTCCTAAGAGACCTCGCCTTTCTAAGCCTGTTGCATCTTCTATTTCCTTTCCTTCATTCAAACTCACAACTCCTCCTGCAGTATCTTCGCAGGATAAACCATCTTGTCTTGCGATATCTTCGCAGGATAAATCAATCCCTTCTTCGCAAAATAAACCCTCTTCTCCTGCGATATCTTCGCAGGATAAATCAATTCCTCCTATTCTCACCACCTCTTAAAATCCCACTGTCGATATTCCTGAATTTTCCATCAACGAAGTTCCTCAAGATGGACCCCTTTCTACTTTTACCATCAATGCCTCTGTCTCACCCCCACTCATTAATCTTCATCAAATTTCTTCTTCTGGAATTTCTATGACCAAGGATGACTCAATTCTTCCTTCTTCTCCCACCATTACCTCTTCATCTGGGTCTGTCCCTCTTACCAAAGAAAACCTGGAGGGGATGGATGTAGCTTTCAAAGTTTTATCAGACATCATGAATGATGTCAAGAAGACCTCCGTTGATCCCATCAGGTTTAGCGTTTACGAGTCTTTGAGTAAATATTTCGGTTCTGACAAAATGTCGCAAATGTCTTTAGAACAAGAGGTTAAGACATTGAAGAATAATCTTCAAAATATTTCGCTGGATCGTGATAATCTTCGCAAGAAGAATGAAGAATTAAAAGGTATTATCTCCCTCACACATTTTCATTTTATTTTTTTATTTTTTTTATTTTTTTTTTAAGACCTTGTTCGCCTTTCAAGCTTTAAACCAAAAACGAAAAATGGAGATATATCAGTTGGAATCTGTCATTGAAGAAACTCGAATGGATAGAGATGTTTGGATGGAGCAATATAATCAGTTAGATAATCTTCATACATATTCTGTTGATCAAATAGATAATCTTACCCAAGAGAATGTTCACTTAGTTCAGAAGCAAGACTCGTTGACTAATGAATTGTCTCATCTCTCTTATTCTTTGAGTAAATCTAATTTGGAGTTGGAAACCTTATCAAATGAGAATGGAACTCTATCTCAAGAGAAGCGAGTTTTGTTAAACAAGATGGCGATTGCTTCGCAACAGCTTGATGTCTGTCAGAAAATATGTAATGAACAAGAACAATCTCTCTGTTCGCTGAGAAGTAAACTTCAAGAAGTCACTATTGAGAGGGATAAACTTATTCAGGGTAGAATAACTTTAAGTGTGAAAACCAGCCAACTGAAAGATCAATAGTCCAAGTTAAAAGAATCCTACTCTTCTCTTGCTAAGGAAAATAACTTGTTTGTTTCCAACGAAAAGAGTTTGCGCGCTCAATTAAAAGGTTTGGTTGGAGATAATTTTGACAATGCCATGGATCACTTGGAGAATAGTTGCTTGGCTTTGACCCAACATCTTATTTCGCAAAAGGAAGGTAGTCATAGAAATTACCTGCCTCATCTATTCTTCCTTTATCAAGTCTTCAAATCTTTTGTATATATAACTCCTTTTGTTCTTTGTTTTTGCAGAGTCTGAGAGAGATCTTCGCTCCTCCCTTTCTATTCTGGAGTCTAACTATGCCAAGATTCGCAAGGAGAATGCGTCACTTACTTCTACTCTTGCTAAGTCTCGCGACCGGGCCGAAAGAAGATTGGATTACCTTATTCACTCCAAAGGCATCCAGAGTAGAAATCACTAGAAGGCACTCCTTCGCCAATTTCATCTCAAAGAAGAAGTCATTGTGAATAATATACTATTGTCTAAATCTCTCAATCCTGTATCTATCGAACCTCTGGAAGTTGAAGAAGATGAAATCCCTAATTTGCCTGATAGTGATTATGAATACGAAAGTGGCGAGGATGTCGCAAATGAAACGGTGATCCCCTCTAATAATGAAGCTATCAATAATGACCCAAATGAAGGGGTTTCTGGCGAGAATCAATCAACTGGCGAAAATGTGAAAATTGTTGAAGCTGATAAAATTGTTGAAGAGTGTTTTACATCTTCTGCTGGCGAGAAGAATGATGTAGAGAGTTAAACTTCTTTATAACTTTGTATTTTCTAGCTTCTTTATCTTCATTACTTTTTGCATAAGACACTTTTCAATTCCTTCTGAAGCGCACTTTTTGATAAGAAAGATTAAGTCTATTGTTGAACAATTCTCTTATTTCCTCTTACTATCTTATGATTGACTTTTTCTTTTGTGGTTTTGCTTATATTCAAATGATTAAGCAAGTCGTTCTGAATTAATATTTGCAAGTTCAGTCTCGCAAGCTTGTTTGCTTACTCTTTTTGTGTGGTCTTATTTTGCCTTCCTAGTTAAAGGTCTTATTTTGCCACCCCTCGTTATTACGACAAAATCGCAGGACATCTGTACACTTTCATGTAAAGACCCATTGATCTTGCCTTATCGCTTTCTTAGTATTATGGCCTCTGCAGGATATTTTCGTTGCGACAATATGACAGGCCTATAAGTTCTTGCGAATTTAAGACCCATGACATTGCCGTCTTGCGACGAAATCGCATGACGTCTTTACACTTTCATGTAAAGACCCATTGATCTCGTCTTATCCTCGCGTTAGTATTATTGCCTCTTCAGGATCATCGCACAAATATGACAAGTCTAAATTTTCTTGCGAAAATAGAGCCTCATGACATTTGCGTCTTAAGACACTTATCGGCTCCCTAATGGAGGGTGCCGCCCTTATCATCTCCTTGGTTGCCCCTTAAAGGAGGCGTACATCGGCCATACAAGACTAGCTCCTCCCATCCGGTCTTAACAACAACCAGTTGTTTTCGCAGCCTCTTATCCCTTATACCTATAGGGCTTATGGTTACGAGACTGCACCCTAAGTGGAGTTTTCTTCGGGCCGAGTGCAGCATGTGCCAAGACTTGCCAAGAATGGCCGAGACACTTCAAATGCCCCAGGCACTCTTGGCTCAACCGTGTACCTCGGCGCCTTGGTCATACAATGACTCCTTGGAAGAGACCCCCGGTCGTCCAACCAGGGTATAACCTTATATAGTTGGAAATCCAAGGTATCTCCCCCGGATGGGCTTTATTGACCCCAAATCTCCATGACTCAGGTTCCAGGGGCGGTGTAACCTTTTCCCTGAGCCATGTCAAGAGATACCCCCTTATATGACGCACTTTAGGTCTTATATTTGCCTCTTGCGAAATATAATTCGCGAACTAGGGTGTACGCCATAAAGGTTCGTCCCGTTTGTATATATCATTCATTTTTGATTATCTTTTTGGTTGCGAGATATTCGCACATTCCTTCTTTATTTTATGCAATTTCGGAATCATTCTTTTGCAAAAAAACTTTTATATGAATTCATTTCATTTTATTCATTTAGTTCTTCGCAGTCTAATCTTTTTCCCCCAATCTTTTATGGGTAATATCTCTTCAGATATAATCTATTCCATGGTCTATCCAATTTATGGCCCACATCTTTGCCCTCAGGATCCATCAATCTATATGCCCCTGTTCCAACTATCTCCTTAATGATATAAGGTCCATCCCATTTTTTCGCTAGCTTGCTACCACTTTCTCGATGATATCTTTGGCGTTTCTCTCAATACTAGATCGCTTTGGTTGAAATTCTCGTGTCTTGACACGTTTGTTATATTCTCTGGCTAATCTTCGCTGATAATTCTCCATATGTTGTAGTGCTCTTTCTCTTTTCTCTTCTAATTCATCTAGCTTGATTAAAATGTTACCCACACTAAGATTTTTCTCCCAAGCTTCTTTCTTTGTGGTTGGAATCATAATTTCTATTGGAAGTACAACTTCAACTCCATATGTTAAACAAAAAGGTGACATTCCCGTAGCTTCTCGCCTGGTTGTATTGTAAGCCCAGACTGCATTATGCACTTGTTCACACCATGCTCTATTATGTCCTTCTAACTTTTTCTTCAATATGTCTGCGATTGTTTTGTTTGTGGCTTCTGCCTGTCCATTAGCCTACGGGTATAAAGGAGTTGATTTCCCACATTTTATCTAAAACGCATTAAGCAACAATTCTATATTTTGTCCTTCAAACTGTTTCCCATTATCAGATACCAACTGTGCGGGGATTCCAAATCTGCATATAATATTCTCGAATATGAAGGTAAAGATATCTTTATCGCGAATGTATTGTACCGCTTTTACTTCGCCCATTTTGTGAAATAATCAGTAGCGACAATTAGATATCTTCTCCGCCTTTGTTCTGGTAAAAATGGTCCCACAATGTCTAAACCCCACTTTCCAAAAGGCCATACACTTGTTGAAGAATTTAATGGTGCCCCTGGTGCATGTATTTTCTATCCGTGCCTTTGGAAATCTTCGCAACGCCTTGATATTTGTTTCGCATCCTCATGCATATACGACCAATAATAGCCTTGCATTTTTGCCTTATGTGCTAAAGATCTTCCGCCACCGTGATTGCCGCATCCCCAGCGTGCAACATCTTTAATATTGTTTCTCCTTCTCTTCGTGTTAAACATCTAAGCGAGGGTCCATTGAAGGATCTTCGGTATAATACCCCATCTCTTAGTTCATAATTTGTTGCACGGCTTTTTAATTTGTGTGTCTCTAATATGTTTCTTGGTGTTTCCCCTTTCATCAGATATGCATGAAGTTCTGCTCTCCAATCTTCATCGCAGAGTATTCGTGTTCCATCTTCTATTAGCATCACATCTGTTTTTTGCTCTTCCTCTTTATTAATTGATGGTGATAGAAGTGTCTGTATTTTTATGCATCTCGCAGCTGGATCCGTCATCATACTTGATATAAAGGCAAAAGCATCTGCGAGTCTATTATCTCTCCTTGATATATGTCTCCATTTTATTTTTGGTATTCAGATTGACAACTCTTCAACAAGTTTCTTGTACCTTTTCAAAGATGGTTCATTTGTAGTATATTCTTCTTTTATTTGGAGAATAGCTAATTGTGAATCACTGGTGATTCTCACATTTTCCAACTTCATTTTTATTGCGAATCGCAGAGCATGTATTATAGCTTCATATTCTGTTTCATTTTTGGTAGATGCAAACTCCAGTCTGAAAGAAAAAGCTATTTTATTGCCTTCTGGCGAAATCAAAATGATCCCAATTCCATTGCCTTCCCCATTTGACGATCCATCTACCAATATTTCCCACCTGTTTGGCTCAGTTAACAAATATTTTGGATCTCCGTGGTCTTCTTCTATATCCATCATTTCTTCCACTGCTTCATCCTCTTCCAAAGGAAACTCTGCTAAAAAGTCTGCAACAACTTGTGATTTTGGTGAAGATAGTATTTCATATTTGAGTTTACAACGACTTACTTGAGCATTCCATCTCTCAACCCTTCCTGATCTTTTTGAATTTTTCATTACCGACTCAATCGGTACTTTTGTCATTACCTTAACTGTGTGTGCTTGGAAGTATATGTGAAGTTTAAATGTTGCATAAACTAATGCCAAAATTAGTTTTTCAATTTTTGAATAATTCCTCTCCGCGGCATTGAATGTTTTGGTGATGTAATAGATTGGCTTTTCCACTCCTGCGTCTATTCGCAATAATACTGCACTTAGTGCATGCGAGGTTGTCGCAAGGTAGATTAATAATTCCTCTCCTGGTTTTGCTTTTTGTAAAATTGATATATCCATTAGATGTTCTTTTATTCCTTGTAAATCTTTCTCACATTCATCGGTCCATCTAAATTTCGTTCCCTTTTTGAGTATGTTGAAAAAATGCTTACATTTGTCGGACGATCGCGAGATGAATCTTCCTAGCGAAGCTAATAGTCCATTTAACTTCTGCACATCTTTTACCGTCGCTGGTGTTGGCATATCGCGAATCGCTTGTACTGTAGGATCTGAATATCGCAACATCAGTATTTCGCAACATTAGTAAACGACAGCACCGCGAAAGCGTCGCAGAAGAGTAATATAAATGACGCAATGAATGACGACAGCCAAAACATGAGAAAGGTGTGAAGATCTAGCGAAGTTTAGGAAATCTGCGAGAATGAATACTTGTACACTTGCGATATTTCGCAAGTCATTCCCGAAAATAAAGGATAGCTTAGCTGTCATCCATTGTATATTACCCTATATAAAGAGTCGAATGAGCATGTTGTAAATGAGGATTTTTTTTCAGAGTGTTAGACAAGTCATTAGGAGAGAGAAAGTTGGTGGTGATTGTAATTTCTTTAAATCTTTTCTATTTTATCTTGTGAACCTTCAAGGAAATAATCAATAAAATCATTGTTATTCATCTTAAAAATGTCTTAGTTGTGTGGATTATTGTGAGGGGTGTAGTGTAGGATTTCCTGCAACTACATAATGGCGCTAGAAACAGGGAGAGAGTAAGGATCGACATCGTGATTTGAAGGAATTTGGAGTAGTAGGGAAGAAATTTCATATAATTTTCAACAGTTTACCAAAATTAAGAAATGGCTAGAAGAAGAAATGCATCCGAACAACCAATAACTGTGAGAAGAAGTAAGAGACTTGCTGGAGAAGGGAGAAATGAAATGGGAGAATCATCAAGAATGAACATGAGGAATAATGAAGAAAATCTAACTCAATCACCAATTCAACCAGTAGTAAATAGAACTGTGGATTATGATAGAGTAAGCGTGCATACTTGGAGATCAGATTCTGTAGACGAAAGGGGAGAAAAACAACAATTGGAAAACAATGAACAAGTGGAGAGAAATCGAGAAGGGAATGGAGAAATAATTCATGGAAATGAAGAGATCGCAGCATTAGAGGCATTGAGACAAACAATACATGAAGAGAGACGATTAGAGGCAGAGGAACGAGCAAATTTGACAAGACAGAATCATGAGCTAAGGATGGAAAATATCAGATTACAAAACAGAAGGTCGAGAAGCACTACAAGGTCAAGTTCAAGATCAGTTAGAGAGGAAAGAAGGAGAATTTTACCTACAGAAAATGCTGATGGAGAAAACCAAGAAGAAGCACAAAATCCAGGCATAGAACATCGCGAGAGAAGAGAAATGATGGAAGATCGTTATATCCCACGTCCCGAGAATCTTCAAAATGAGCAGGATGGTGGAAATCAAGGTAATAGGCAGCTTCAGAGGCGGAATAATCCAGTTGATGAAGAAAATCAAGAAGAAGGAAGAAGAATATTGCATGGGAGAGAAGCACGGAGGAAGCAAAAAGAGATTGAAGATGACATTGAAAGACATTATGCTGAACAAGCACGTCTGGCTTGCGAGAGGGAAAGATTAAGAACAGAAATGGAAAATCAAGAATTAGAAGAGGCAATTCGCTTAATAATCATGATAATCGAGAAAGAAGGCGAGAACAAAATCGCAACAATGAAAATATTAATGAAGAATATGAAAGAGCACAAAGGAGAGCTGATAGGCAACAAAGAAGAGAAATTGATAGATATAACGGTGTGCGAATTCGTGAAAGAAGTTAAGGAGAATATCGCAGAGAAAGACGAGAAGAGAATGATGAACAAGAAATCCAAAGTAGACATGAACGCAGGAGAAGAGAAGCGGAACTAAAAAGACCACTGGATTCAAATTCTGATGCAAATGAGCAAATCTTGAGAGAATTGGCAGAAATGAGAGGGATGATGAACACTAAAAGGGGAGGAGGAAAGAGACAGCTGGATGAAGCCATAGAAGAAGCTGCAAAAACTCCATTCACACAAGAGATACAATTAAGAGGAATACCACCAAAGTGCAACTTACCTACATTAACCAGCATTTTCGATGGAACAACTTGTGCGATACA
The DNA here is from genome assembly GCA_023531295.1 of Papaver armeniacum. Classification (NCBI taxonomy): domain Eukaryota; kingdom Viridiplantae; phylum Streptophyta; class Magnoliopsida; order Ranunculales; family Papaveraceae; genus Papaver; species Papaver armeniacum. Next base: position 262,158 of record JAJJWW010001218.1, on the reverse strand, counting down.
ACATATCAAAGCTTACATGAGGTGTATGTTACAATGGGAGAATCATGATGCCATATTATGCAAATATTTTGCATCGAGTTTGACAGAGAAGCTTTGAAATGGTTTGAAGGACTACCAAGAACACAATAACATCTTTCGATCACTTGCAGGCTATATTTTTAGGGGCATATCTAAGTAATAATTCCTCGCGACCTGGTATTGAAGATGTATTTGGGTTAAAACAAAGGGTTGGTGAAAGTTTGAGGCATCTAACTGTGAGATGGAAGACAATGTGTAGCGAAATGGCTGGTCGTGTGGAAGAGAGATATCTCATCTTATCATTCATTAATGCTATGTTCGCAACAAATCTGTTATATATTCAAATTTCTAGAGTCAAAAATACAATCACAATGACTGAGTTGCGAGAGCTTCAGGAAGAGTATATTGCTTTAGAGGAAAAACAAAATGAGATGGAATCATACCCTGTCGCGAATACAAATTCAGGAGCTGCGAACGCAAGTTTGTTACCCAAATTGATAAACACTGTAGCGAGTACCTCGCAAGGTCAGCAAGGAATGATGATACCAGATGATGGTCAGCAAAAGTTGGTAGCCATGGGAAGCCGCGATCAGGAAGAATTTGAAAGAGAAAGAAATTTCTACAACCGTGGCAGGAATAATAAAATTCAAAGACTTGATCAGCCGCAAGAGACTTATGGAGGCTAGAGGCAGAATTATCATAGAGGGCAACGAAGTCATAGAGTCGTATGGGAAGAAATCAAGATGCCACCGCTAAACGCTAGCGTGGAGAAGATATGGGAAGCTATAATCCTGATGGAAAACATACCTACACCATGGAACATGGGGAATGAACCACCTCCAGGTGACAGAAGTCATGAATTCTGTTCCTACTACCATTTTCATGGACACCAAACGAATGATTGCAGGAATATAAAAAGAATCATCCTCAGAATGATAGATCAAGGGAAGCTAAATCAATTCTTAAAATGTGAAGAGAAGACTCAACAACTACCGCCACCTCCACCACATCAAGTTCACAGAGTAAATACAACAAAAGGGAAAGAGACATTTGTAATAGAAGTTGGGGCGAAGGCCAAAAATTTGTTCTGCAATTCTATCGTTCATTCATACAGGACAATCGAGGATTTTCATGATAGTGTTCTCAGTAGGGTTTTCGCGAGGGATGTTGATGATAGAGAAGTAATGAACATCGCGAAAACATCGCCACTAAAAGAATGGCAAACACAGATTATTTCTTTCACTGCAGAAGAGGTACCTGAGGGTGGCGAGTTGCATGACAATCCATTAGTGGTAAGATTAGAAACTTATCCAAAACCTGTTGATGATGAAAGTGATGGTGCAGAAAATTCATGGGCAATAAATAGAATCTTAATTGATACTAGAAGCTCAGTGAACATCCTTTTTTACCATACCTACAAGACTATGGGGGGAAAAGATGAAGATTTGATACCATCAACCTATAAGATTTATGGTTTTAATGGTACTGCTAATAAACCCAAAGGAGAAGCTCGCATGCGAATACCATTGAATGGATTATCAATCAAATCTTGTTTTGCATAGTCGATGTGGAATCCCCTATAATGCATTAATTGGGCGACCTTGGTTGCATGAAATCTTGGGCGTAGCATCAACTTACCACCAGTGCATCAAATTTCCACATCCTAGTGGTGTTGGAGTTATAAAAGGAGATTGGGCTGAGGGACAAAAATGCTATGAAGTCGAAGTGGAATATTGCGAGGAAAGGGCTACTTAAAAGAAGAATTGGAAGCGGAATATCAAAGAAGAACAAAGAAGAGAGAAACTAATGGTGGACACATTAGAAGTGAGAGATGAAGATATGTTGCGAGAACGATGCTTGAAAACAGTTGGAAATTGCGATTCTCTCGCAAAAGGGAAGGAAATAGCAGGGAATTTGAATGAAGAAATAGAGAGCAATAAGAGTAAGAAATGTAAGAAAAAAATAGAAGGAATACGCGAAAATCTCGCGATTCATTAATTTGATGATCGAAGAAGGACAAAGACATGTCAAAAGTACAAAGAATATGATGATCAAAGGAGGAGTACGCAAAAATCTCGCGATTTGTAAATTTGATGAAAGTATGGTTAAATAATTGTAGCGAAATCTCAGAAAATGAAGCAAAGCAAGACTATGTGATAATTTCGCAAAGAAGATGAGAAGAAATAATCAAAAAGCAATGAATGATTACAAGAATTGACAGAAATGAATGAGTGAATGGGACGAACCTTTATGGCGTACACCCTAGTTCGCGAATGATATTTCGTAAGAGGCAAATGTAAGACCTAAAGTGCGTCATATAAGGGGGTATCTCTTGACATGGCTCAGGGAAAAGGTTACACCGCCCGGAACCTGAGTCATGAAAATTTGGGGCCCATGAAAGCCTATCCGGAGAGATACCTTGGATTTCCAACTATATATATAAGGTTATACCCTGGTTGGACGACCGAGGGTCTCTTCCAAGGAGTCGAGTGTATGACCAAGGCGCCGAGGTACACGGTTGAGCCAAGAGTGCCTGGGCATTTGAAGTGTCTCGGCCATTCTTGGCAAGTCTTGGCACATCTTTTCGGCCCAAAAAAACTCCACTTAGGGTGCAGTCTCGTAACCATAAACCCTATAGGTATAAGGGATAAGAGGCTGCGAAATAACTGGTTGTTGTTAAGACCGGATGGGAGGAGCTAGTCTTGTATGGCCGATGTACGCCTCCTTGAAGGGGCAACCAGGGAGATGATAAGGGCGGCACCCTCCATTAGGGAGCTGATAAGTGTCTTAAGACGCAAATGTCACGAGGCTCTATTTTCGCAAGAAAATTTAGACTTGTCATATTTGTGCGATGATCCTGCAGAGGCAATAATACTAACGCGAGGGTAAGACGAGATCAATGGGTCGTTACATGCAAGTGTAAAGACGTCCTGCGATTTCGTCGCAAGACGGCAATGTCATGTGACTTTAAGTTCGCAAGAATTTTTAGGCCTGTCATATTGTCGCAACAAAAACATCTTGCGAGGCAAAAATACTAAGAAAATGATAAGACAAGATCAATGGGTCGTTACATGAAAGTGTAACGACGTCCTGCGATTTTGTCGCAAGACGGCAATGTCATGGGGCTTCAAGTTCGCAAGAATTTTTAGGCCTGTCATATTGTCGCAAAATAGGGGGTGGCAAAATAAGACCTTTAACTAGGAAGGCAAAATAAGACCACACACAAACTATGATAAGGCAAGATCAATGGGTCATTACATGAAAATGTAAAGACGTCCTGCGATCTTGCCGCGATGATGAATTTCAACATAAGTAAAGGTAAGATAACACAAAAAATCGAGTAAGCAAATAAGCTTGCGAATACAACTATATTTCTTCATTTATTTGTGAAGAGTTAACAACAGCAGTTGCGAAAATAAGGAATAATATTACTTGAAGATTATCGACATAATCTCTCATATGAAAATAAATAACAGAGGAAAGTATGGGAATGATTAGAGTAAAAATTTGTTATTTATTTCCATATGATAGATTTACAGTGAGAAGTTACAAAAATGGAAGACTAAAAGGATAAATGTACAAATATCACAAGAAGAGAAAAAGGAAAATGGATCTATCTCTCAATTCATTCTTCTTTGTCATCAGATTCTTTATCAGATTCTTCCTCTTCGCTAGCTTCACTATCAGAAACATCTGAGGAAGGCATATTTTCAGGAACTTCATCAAGAAGACAAGGATATGAAGAAAGAGGAATGCGATGGTCATTACAAACTGTCTCAATAGTTTGATTGCGAAAACGGACAACATCATTATTGAAATTCGCTACAGTAGTTTGTAGTTGCTTCTTCAGCTTAGAATACTTGTCATTGCGAAGAGATAAGTCTTTTGCAAGTTGTGCTTTCTCAGATTCAAGTTCCTTGATTCTAGTTTGAAACCTCTTCTCGGTTCTCGCGAACAAATGACAATGAGTTAGCAACTTAATAGCAGATTTCACAAAAAGAAGCGGTAAAGTAATGAAGAATAGTAAACAACCTTGTCCATCGGAAATCATATCTTTAACCAAGGCAAGTATGCTCGGATGAAGACCGACGTTAACACCTAAGTTATTTCTCGGCATTATCTAGAACTTTCGCAGCCCAAGCGAATTCATCATCATTATTTATGACAAGAAGTGAGCAAATTTGATTTTCTCGCTCATTAAGTATGGCATTTTGGCGAAGAGATTCATCTCGTTCAATTTGGACTTCAAGAAGAGGTTTTTGGAATTTCGCTAATGCTTGTGCACCTTGATTAGCAATGCGATCCTTATCATCTATGTGGCTGCTAATTTTCTTCCTTAGAATATTATTATTCTCGTGGGAGCTAAGATATAAACATTTAAATCGGTTGGCTAAACCTAAACTAGATCTATGCTCAATTTCTAAGAGATGAAATTTGGTTCAAGTTCATTTAATGAGAGAGAATTAATCTTGTTTGAAGAACTACTTAAAGATTCATTGAGATGAGCGAGAAGAGCATCATCATCCATAGGTTCGGGGAATGAATGGAGAAGGATGGCTTCTTCGGAAAGATTATAAATGTCTGCGAAAAATGATAAGTCAGGCAAAGAAAAATAAATGACAAAGTAAAAACGAAGAAAAGAGAAGGGTATTATACCATAAAGCTGCTGATTAGCACTTTGAAGAGTAGATATTTTGTTCTTTTGGGTAGATGACTCAACTTCCAGCTGTTGATTTTTTTCGCGAAGAGCGGCAGTCTCACTTTCATCCTTCTTGCGAGATGTCGCAACTTCAACTTCTAGTTCTTTGTTCTTCTCCTTAAGTTGGAGATTTTTCTTTTCAAGATTGTTGCGCCTCTTCTCAATATCCGAGGCAACGACAAAGGAAGCTCTCCCAGACTATAAAGGAAAATAAAGAAATTGTTAAGATAAGGTTTATAATCGAAATCACAAAGAAGTAAAGAAATGTGAACATACCAAGGCACTAAGTGCATTTAAGAAACTGGGAGTCATTGTTCGGGAAACTCCACGAAAAGAATCATTATCCACTAGCAGGGGGGCATCGCAGATATTTGTGAGAGCTTCGCAAGTAGCAGAAAAACGATCATCCCCCATTCCTTGCATAGAATCAGAGAAAACACTAGACAATTGCGCCATAGCAGATTCGACCGAATGATTCTCCTTCACAAAAGAAGTATTAACCTCATTTTCATCTTTATCGGAATTTTCGCTGGTTTGAGAATTAGAATGAGAAGAGAGATGGATTTTCCGTTTTTTAGAAGATGGAGCAGAAGATTTATCCTTGCGAAGAGTGATTTTATTCTTGCCTTTAGCCTTCGCAACTTCAGGAATGTCAATTTCTTCAACGCCAACCTTCGCACACGAATGAAGATAAGAAACAGAGGTAACAATATTGTTAAAAATAATAAGGAAAAATATTTCTTACTTCATCCGTGATCGAACGAAGTATCGCCAGAGTACTCGCTTTTAGATTTCTTTTGTAGCTCTTTCTTAATTTGGTGATCTGAAAAATTCGCAAGATTAGATATAAGAGGGAGTGAAGATTGTAAAATAAGTAAAAGTTAGGAAATATACCTCTTTTGCCTTTTCGGGCCAATTAAATGCCCAAGGCTGATAATTTGCGAGATTCACAGGGAGTATATTGGAACCTGAAATATAAGGTCCACTCAAAAATAGTAGAAAGACAGACCACCTCTCATCTTTAGAGTAGCGAGGAACATTGTTCTTTCCAGAATGCCAGTCAATATCTAGCATGAGTATCTTATCGTCGGAAACGTTCTCTTTTCTTTTCAATCGGGCACCCCAGCGTGATTTATCATTCTTCATGTTTATTACTTCATAATTTTCAAAAAAGTTTTCTACAGTGTACTTTTCAGCGACTATCTTTAAGCTTGCGAAGTTAGGATCTTTAACGTTATCAGGATATAGAGATCCCTTACCAGCGCCGCGATTGGCGAATTCAAGCATTAGACGGATGCAATCACCACTTAATTGATAAATAGCTCGCGAGAATTTCTCATGAGCAAGGATTTCATAGAACAAGGGCAATTCGGGATCGTACAGAGGAATGGGAAGACTTGCGAGGATTTGACCTAGCGAGATTATGATTTTCTGATCATCACACTGATGATCAGTAAACAATTTTGCAGAAAGAATAGATGAAGATTCTTGATTGGGAATAGTAGATAAGGTGAAACCCTTATCTTGTAATTTCTTTTGAGTTTCATCAAAAAGGGTTTCATATTTACGACCAGGAGGAGCCATTCTTAGAATATGGGAATGATTAGAGAATTGAAGATCAAGAGAAAGAAGAAAAGGAAGGTTTACAGTAGCAGAAACGCAAATTACGGAGGAAGAGAGTTGAAGAAAAGTTGCAGAGGGAAAGTAAAAGAGAAGAAGAAGAGGATGAGAAAACTATATATAGAGAGAAGAATTCTCGAGAAAACAAATGCATTTAATGCGAGATGGGACGTGAATGGTCAAGAAAAAATGGTTGAAAGAGACGTGTCAAGAAAAGAGTGGAAGAAGAAACGTGTGTAATAAATTCCGTGTAAAAGTACGGGTGATAGGTGTCTAAAACACCTAATTTACTATCTAGTAGTTACGCTTTCTTTGCTATTTTTCTTGTGAATTATGTACTTTACGCGTGTTTTTGAGTTATTAGGTACTCTGGAGTCGCACGGAGGAAAAGAAGAAGAAATTACTCTAATTGAGCCAAAAGGACAGAATTATCATTTCACGGGCGAACACTATCCGGAGCCCAGTCAAGGTTAAGAGGCAACTCTATTGGGAGGAGTACTAAATACAGTCGAGCTGAGGTTAAGGGGGTTGTCATCTGGTTGGCCCTTATCCGCTTTACATGGGGTGGTGATATCCAACCTAATTTCCTACACCAAACCTAAAATCATAGAAAATTCATTTCTCTCCGTCTGGTGTTATTTTCATCTTTGTCTGAATCTATGAGGGCTCAATAAGCTCTGAGAAAGATAGGCGTTGTTAATGGTGAGATCGGGAGAAGAAGACGAGGAACTTAAGAACTGAATAGCTCATGGAGATAAGAGTCCGCAGATGAAAAGAAATTGGGGATTGTTCTTGATTTGAGGTTCTATGAGTAACGGGTTCAAGTTTGTGTGTTCACTGAAGAAGAAGATGATGCCGTTCGAATCAGAGAAGTCAGAGAACAAGAGTATGGTGATGTTATTGTTGGTCTCAGGAAGAAGAACCAGAAATCGTGTCACCGAAATGAGAATCTTCTGGTGAATCGAGAAGAAATTGAGATTTATGAAACTTAGGGTTTCAAGCTCAGATCTCAGAAATTGATAGAAGAGAGCAGGCAGGAATTGATGGTGTTTTGGGGGTTGTTAACAGAACAAGGAAACATGGGTTTGCTGGAAATGATCGAGACATGGGATTGTTGATGCTGATTGAAGAGCGAGATATAGGGTTACAAGGTGCTAATGCCGTGATGAAGACACATAGAAGATGTTGCATCTGGTGGAGTTGTAGCTTTCAATTGAAGCAACAGAGAAGGTAGCACTGGTGGTGGAATGAATGGCTTGGCAGGAGTGGAAGAGGAAGGATGGGTTCAATTTGTGGCCAATTGATGTTTACAGGGTGGAATTGAAGCTTGAAGGGCTAACAGGTGAAGGAGATGATTGAAGTTCTCTGTGAAGAATATGAAGAATGGGTTCTTGGGAAGATAGATTGAGAGGGCAGAGTCTTAGATGGAGCTGTTATGTGAGAATAGATGTATGTCTAGGCTGTATGACAGGGGAGAACGATTGAAGCTGGGATGGACCTGGTGATGACTGTGGAGATGCAATTGAGCTGAAATTGGATTGCGAAGGTTGGAAGTAATGTCGTTGCTGTGTGATATGAGTTACAGGGGGATATTGGAGCTGAAACAAGGTGGTACTGGTGATGGTCCATAGACATTGCAGATGGCTTTAATTGTGCGAGAGATGGCTCAATGGAGATGTCGCAGGAAGTTGTGAAGCTGCAAATGATAATGAGATGATGAGAGATGCGAACATTGCGGGGTATTGAGTAAAGCGGATCGGTGGAATTGATGGTGGTAGTATGAGGCGAGAGCAAGGGCATACCAGAATCAGTCAAGTTACGAGGGAGTAGCGAGAGGAGCTGGTACTAACTAATGGCTAGAATTGAATATAGATGTATGGTTAGGAAAAGGTTGCAGTGTGGCATGAACTGAAATTGATGTCGCAGTTCCGATGGCTTGAGTTCATTGCAGGCGAGAGCTGTTGGTGATGAAAGAATGAAGCTGAGGCAAAGAAGTGACCTGATTGGCAAAAGCTGTTGGTGTTGCTTTTAGTTTGAATACAAGACTCTCTCAGGGAATGAAATGTGCATTGTTGATGCTGTAATGAGGCAATAAATGGTGTTTTAGAATTGCAGTTGCGGGTTCAGTACAGACTGGCAGAGGATGAGAGCTGAGACTATGGCGAAATTGTATTGGTGATGGAGTCTGAGTATGGCTGTTCTGGTGGTGCAGCTACAGGTGATACCATGGAGACAATAGTGGTAACTGAGGTGCAAGGAACTGAAACGGTAGCTGTGATTGGTAGTTATATTTGAGCTGCATTAGGAGACAGGGAATGGCGGATTACTGAAGCTCAAATGGAGCAATTTTATGAGTTGGATGAAGCTGCAAGAGAGCCACAGATGCAGAGTTATGCATAGTGTTATATGGTTTTTAAATGATATGAATTGCAAGCTGCTGATGCTGAGAATTGCACAGCCATTTTGGCTGGTTATGAGTTGGTGATGCACAATGATTGTGCTGCAGAAGTTCAGACCTGCAATGGCTCATGCCAAGTCTAGTCAGACCAGTTAGACCTGATTCCATCTGACTCCACCCTGACTCAGGTCTGACTCTGAGTTGAGTCATCTGACATTTGACTCGGTCTGACCGAGTTGACCCGTTAACCCGACCGAGTTGACCCGTTGACCGGTGACCGGGTGGACTTTGCCGGTCACTTGAGATACTTTCCGGCGACTTTTCCGGCCAATTTCCGGCCATAATCCCATTTTTCCGGCGACGGTTTTTGGACATAATTTCACATGGGTATTTGCACACACATGAGCTTGGTGGACCACATGGGTTTTGGACTATGAAGACATAATTTTAGAAGTTGGAGAAAAGCTATAAAAAGGAAAAGTCTTCTACAACTTGGATATCTTTTTCTATTCTTTTGCCTCTACTCTTGTTCTAGGGTTTAGAACCATGAAGTATTTTCTCTTTCTTCTTGTAATGAACTTCTATGCCATGAGTAACTAAGTTTTTATTATTGGTTAAAGATGTAGTTGGATTTTGGAAAACAAGTTATGATTTTTATGAATTAGTTTTCTCTCAATATTATCGTTTGATTTCTACGGGTTATAATAATTGCATGATTGATGTATTGCAATATGATTGAATGTTTGTTTAGTTAAGTCTAGAATTGATTGAACTCACATCCATATCTATAGCTATTTTAGGGTTCATCATCGAGCGATAACCTTGAATACGAGTAGCATGATATGATTCTAGGTTGTAGTGATACATCCTTGTATTCATATGTAGAAATTGACCTTTGTTCGAATTGTTTGCGCAATGTATTTCAATTGCATTGATTAGCCTATTTAAAACTTAATGCTCCTAGGAATTGAACTTGATTAGCGCAAGGCGTTAGGTTATTCTTTAGGTAGATTTCACATACGCAGCTCTAATGTGTGTGTTGATGACTTAAGAAATTTACGGAGTATTCTTGCAATAAGGTATTCTATGGCTTTTGATGATAGCGAGATTAAATACGAATTCTATTCATATATTCATAAACTTGTTTACAATTGAAGATGAAACCTTTATCCAATATTTTCACCTCCTTGATTTGCGTGTGTACTATTATTTGTTTTGCTTTTATTTATTTCCGTCTATAAAAATCAGAAAATCCTCGGTGTTTTATATAGGAAACCATAACATATTGACAACCAAGACCTCTCTGTGGGAACGATCCTTTCTTGCCCTTGCTATATTTATATTTTGAGTAGTAAGAAAGTGTAATTTATTTTTGACGCTTACGACAACGGTCAAATTTTGGCGCCGTTGCCGGGGAGGCAGCGGTTGTTAATTGTTTTTGGTTTCTTATTTTTGTTTTCAGTTTTGTTTTACTTTTTCTTATTCTTTGGTTCTTAACCGAGTTTGGAGAATCTCGTTTCAGGTACCAATTTCTATGGACGGAGCATATTGGAGCAATCAATACGGCTTTCAACCTCAACAACATGAAAACTATCACCCTTACGGGGATTACAATCAAAATCAATCCTTTGGTTATGATCCATACTCCACGTACCCTTTTAGTTACTCTCATACATTCCAACCTTCTTACGGTGGGTATGTAAGTGAGCAACCACAAAGAGGGGATGATACTTGTGCTCCTATCAATTTTTCCTCTAGTTTGGTAGATGAAATGCAACAATTTATGGTCGACATGGAGTCAATTCGTAGACAACCCAAAGATGGAACCATTTTCATCGACCGAATGTGCTCATAGTATGTTTGGCCCAATTTCGATCGTAGTTATGATCATTCACCCATTCAAAGGGAAGATAATTGGCCTAACAATACCGAAGTAAGTAATTCTAATTTTGCCTTGTCGAATGAGCTTTACAAACAAATGGAACACTATATTCGAAATTTGGATGGATCACTCCAAGAGCTTCAAAGAGGTGTTTCCGACGTAAGAAAGGGCATTGATGAATACATAGAGGAAATGAATAATTATGTTGAAAAAGGCGAACCTTTGGGGACTTTCGTTGATATTTGTGTAGTTAACTCAACTCTTGATCGTAATAATGATCATTCACCTATTCAAAAGGATGAGTTCGAGATTAGCAACACTAAATTCAGCGAGGACCAATCTTATGTTGACTATGATAGTGATGATGATTATTATGTAAATACATCATTTGAACCAATTTATGGTGACATCCCCGAGGAGTGTACAATGGAGTCTTTTTGCGATCAAGGTGAAGTTGAAAAGGAATATGATGACACTAGTGTAGCTTACTCGAGCATTGATCTTTATAATGATCAAGAACCTATTCAAAAGGTAGAGCTTGAGGAAAATGCAATGAGTGGTCTAAAAAAGTTCCTTATGGACAATATTGCATCCGCAAAGGAGTATGTGCCTTACAACAAGGAGGAGTATGTTGAGAATGTGACCAGAGACCAACATTGTGGAAGACCCAATTGAGCTTGCATATGATTGTAATGATGATGTTAATGTCGAAACTTTGGTTAAGGCAGAAACGGACGAAGAATGGTTGCAAGGTTTGATAGAGGACCATGATATACATGAGGTGAATTATTCACGTGAGTTTTTCAAGGATGAAGAGGATTCCGCGATACAAGAGATTGTGCAAGGTTTGTCTAACCCTTTGCCTATTGTTTCTTCTCCTTTACCTCTTATTGGTTTGAATGTATGTGCTTCGAGAATATTGTTGAATGACTTTGTTTCTCGTTTTCCGCCATTAGAGATACTTGATTCTCATACTATGCGAGGTTATGGAACAAGAAACCGTGGAAGTACCCGACTTCTATATTCTTTATACACTTCCAAGTGTGGACAAGAATAAGTGTGGGGAAGCTTTTATCGGTTCATAGCTTCACTTTTGCTTTATATTACTAATATTTGTGTGAAGTCGGTGTTTCCAAAACAGTTCTATGGAAGGATCCCCAACTTTTCGATTGTTGGGTATATGGGGAATGAATCTTGCAAGGATATAGTCGGGCGACGACTTTAAACCAAGCGCTACATGGGAGGCAACCCATAGGTTTTGTATCTCTTCTCTTTTAATTTTTCTTTTCTTGTTTTTAGCTTTTTCTTGTCGCATATTGTTATAAAATTTCCCAACTTGACTTTCTTTGGACGATTCAATTTACATTGAGGACAATGTAAAGTTTAAGTGTGGGGGAGTGGTTAAGCATTTGCGTTGTAAATTTTTCAATTTTTTCAACTTTTGTGTAAATTAGTGAATAAGAAAACTCCAACTTGTAGTTAGTTTAGAGTCACATAGTATACATGTCGCTAAGATTACATCGAGAATCTCATAAGAGTGACTGAACTTAGAGATGACAGAGAACATGATCGGGTTTCTTACTTGTATGAGAGTTAAAGTTTGGGATTTAACCATGCCGGTGGCAAATAAGGTGCAGATCGAATTCGGTATTAGAGTAGTGATCCCCTATAGTGGAGACTACCCATGTTACATAATGTGAGGCACCGACCTTCAATTCTTTGTACTGTCTAAATTTGTGCTTTTAAAGTGTGTGTCACCGTACGTTAATTCCGGCAGAATGGTGAGCTGCCCAACCTCCCACCATAGAAGCACTATTTTGATCTCTTGAGTGCTATTTTTATCAACCATGATGGTGACATCGAATTGCTAACTTACATACCACTTGTAATCTTGTTCGCAGTTAGCACCATCCACCTTATCTCTCTCTACACCAACAGGTCCATAGAAACACCATCATCATCAACAAGAGGAGCATCACAAATTCGAAGGAAAGTTGAAGACGTTCAAGGTTTACAAGCAACAACACAAAAATGAGCAGAATTTTTACAAGTTGAAGACTATTGTGCAAGAGTGAAAATTATCAAGGATGAGAGTTCGAGAAGTCTATGATATCAAGACATACAAGTTGTGAAGAATCGAGTGGTAAAGTACTTACACCATGGCCTTTGTACTTACGTTTTTATTTTATCTTATGTGTATTTTGTTTTCTCTTGTCTCAAAAAAAAAAAAAAAAAAAAAAAAAAATTTGAAAAAAAAAAAAAAAAATTAAATTAAATTAAATCTTGGGTTTGTATAGTTCGTTTTTAGTTTTGTATTCTTTCAATAAAGCCAATGGAAAGAAGGAATATTTATAATGAAGTTTCAAGCAACGAGGATTTAGCGGAAAGAATTACATTGTCGAGATTCTACGAAGTTCAAGAGTTATCATCAAGGGTTGAAGACCGAAGACGAAGATGAAGACACCGATTGAAGACCGAAGACGTTTCTATGGATGCTGTGAGAGTGGTGCTAGCTGCACGCCGAACGGATAACGAGGTAAGTAAGCATATTCCCACTTTCGTTAAATGGTTGATTTCCTTTCGAAGAGATCGTCAAAAAAATGGGTTTTCAAAAATGATAAAAGATGTGGGTTTTCAAAATACTTCGGAGGGTTTTTACCTTCCTACCATTCAACGTGTCGCAGATTCCCTCTTCATTCCAACCTGGACACATGTGTGACCCATAAAAAGTCATTTATTATTGAGTCAAATTCATAAAACCCTTTCTTGTGATGCGAGTCGAGAATTTTGATCACTCCGAACCCGAATTTCTTTCGAGAAGGGATGGTTATTTCTCTCTCAACTTTTAAGAATGAGATTGTGTTCATTTATGTGTCTAACTTCTTATGACTAGTGTGCAGAATTTCTATGTCTTCTTAGCGCTTGGATACTATCATTTTGGAGAACTAGTAAGTTGGAAAAATAGGTTTTGTGGGTATATCTCTAGTAAACCCTCACGAGACTATAACTCGTCCACTAGGGACACCTATTGGTTTAAAGGCTTGTTATTTATGCTAAAAGTGACCGTAGCCTCGACGACACGGAGTTGTATGTATTCTTTAAAATTGTTTTGTTTGATTTGCTCGAGGACTAGCAAAGTCTAAGTGTGGGGGGGAATCTGATAGGTGTCATAAACACCTAATTTACTATCCAGTAGTTACGCTTTCTTTGCTATTTTTCTTGTGAATTATGTACTTTACGCGTGTTTTTGAGTTATTAGGTACTCACGGAGTCGCACGGAGGAAAAGAAGAAGAAATTACTCTAATTGAGCCAAAAGGACAGAATTATCATTTCACGGGCGAACACTATCCGGAGCCCAGTCAAGGTTAAGAGGCAACTCTATTGGGAGGAGTACTAAATACAGTCGAGCTGAGGTTAAGGGGATTGTCATCTGGTTGGCCCTTATCTGCTTTACCTGGGTGGTGATATCCAACCTAATTTCCTACACCAAACCTAAAATCAGAGAAAATTCATTTCTCTTCGTCTGGTGTTATTTTCATCTTTGTCTGAATCTATGAGGGCTCAATAAGCTCTGAGAAAGATAAGCGTTGTTAATGGTGAGATCGGGAGAAGAAGACGAGGAACTTAAGAACTGAATAGCTCATGGAGATAAGAGTCCGCAGATGAAAAGAAATTGGGGATTGTTCTTGATTTGAGGTTCTATGAGTAACGGGTTCAAGTTTGTGTGTTCACTGAAGGAGATGATGCCGTTCGAATCAGAGAAGTCAGAGAACAAGAGTATGGTGATGTTATTGTTGGTCTCAGGAAGAAGAACCAGAAATCGTGTCACCGAAATGAGAATCTTGGGTGAATCGAGAAGAAATTGAGATTTATGAAACTTAGGGTTTCAAGCTCGGATCTCGAAATTGATAGAAGAGAGCGAGCGGGAATTGATGGTGTTTTGGGGGTTGTTAACGAAACAAGGAAACATGGGTTTCTTTGGAAATGATCGAGACATGGGATTGTTGATGCCGATTGAAGAGCGAGATATAGGGTTACAATGCTAATGCCGTGATGAAGACACAGAGAAGATGTTGCATCTGGTGGAGTTGTAGCTTTCAATTGAAGCAACAGAGAAGGTAGCACCGGGTGGTGGAATGAATGGCTTGGCGGGAGTGGAAGAGGAAGGATGGGTTCAATTTGTGGCCAATTGATGTTTACGAGGGTGGAATTGAAGCTTGAAGGGCTAACAGGTGAAGGAGATGATTGAAGTTCTCTGTGAAGAATATGAAGAATGGGTTCTTGGGTAGATAGATTGAGAGGCGAGTCTTAGATGGAGTCATTATGTGAGAATAGATGTATGTCTAGGGTCAGTATGACAGGGAGAACGATTGAAGCCGGGATGGACACAGTGATGACTGTGGAGATGCAATTGAGCCGAAATTGGATTGCGAAGGTTGGAAGTAATGTCGTTCTTTGTGTGATATGAGTTACTGGGGGATATTGGAGCCTGAAACAAGGTGGTACTGGTGATGGTCCATAGACATTGCAGATGGCTTTAATTGTGCAGAGATGGCTCAATGGAGATGTCGCAGGAAGTTGTGAAGCTGCAAATGATACTGAGATGATGAGAGATGCAGCATTGCAGGGGGTATTGAGTAAAGCGGATCAGGTGGAATTGATGGTGGTAGTATGAGGCAGAGCAAGGGCATACCAGGAATCAGGCTGAAGTTACTGGGAGTAGCAGAGGAGCTGGTACTAACTAATGGCTAGAATTGAATATAGATGTATGGTTAGGAAAAGGTTGCAGTGTGGCATGAACTGAAATTGATGTCGCAGTTCCGATGGCTTGAGTTCATTGCAGGCAAGAGCTATTGGTGATGAAAGAATGAAGCTGAGGCAAAGAAGTGACCTGATTGGCAAAAGATGTTGGTGTTGCTTGTAGTTTGAATACAAGACTCTCTCAGGGAATGAAATGTGCATTGTTGATGCTGTAATGAGGCAATAAAGGGTGTTTTAGAATTGCGATTGCGGGTTCAATCTGATGCGGCAGGATGAGAGCTGAGACTATGGCGAAATTGTATTGGTGCTGGAGTCTGAGTATGGCTGTTCTGGTGGTGCAGCTACAGGTGATGCCATGGAGACAATAGTGGTAACTGAGGTGCAAGGAACTGAAACGGTAGCTGTGATTGGTAGTTATATTTGAGCTGCATTAGGAGACAGGGAATGGCGGATTACTGAAGCTCAAATGGAGCAATTTTATGAGTTGGATGAAGCTGCAAGAGAGCCACAGACGCAGAGTTATGCATAGTTTTATCTGGTTTTTAAATGATATGAATTGCAAGCTGCTGATGCTGAGAATTGCACAGCCATTTTGGCTGGTTATGAGTTGGTGATGCACAATGATTGTCTTTGCGAGAGTTCGACACTGCAATGGCTCATGCCAAGTCTAGTCGACCCGATTAGACTCGATTCCATCTGACTCCACCCTGACTCAGGTCTGAATCTGAGTTGAGTCATCTGACATTTGACTCAGTCTGACCGAGTTGACCCGAGTTGACCCGTTAACCCGACCGAGTTGACCCGTTGACCGGTGACCGGGTGGACTTTGCCGGTCACCGAGATACTTTTCGCCGACTTTTCCCAATTTAAATATAATCCCGCTTTTCCTGCGACGGTTTTGGACATAATTTCACATGGGTATTTGCACACACATGGGCTTGGTGGACCACATGGGTTTTGGACTATGAAGACATAATTTTAGAAGTTGGAGAAAAGCTATAAAAAGGAAAAGTCTTCTACAACTTGGATATCTTTTTCTATTCTTTTGCCTCTACTCTTGTTCTAGGGTTTAGAACCATGAAGTATTTTCTCTTTCTTCTAGTTATGAACTTCTATGCCATGAGTAACTAAGTTTTTATTATTGGTTAAAGATGTAGTTGGATTTTGGAAAACAAGTTATGATTTTTATGAATTAGTTTTCTCTCAATATTATCGTTTGATTTCTACGGGTTATAATAATTGCATGATTGATGTATTGCAATATGATTGAATGTTTGTTTAGTTAAGTCTAGAATTGATTGAACTCACATCCATATCTATAGCTATTTTAGGGTTCATCATCGAGCGATAACCTTGAATACGAGTAGCATGATATGATTCTAGGTTGTAGTGATACATCCTTGTATTCATATGTAGAAATTGACCTTTGTTCGAATTGTTTGCGAAATGTATTTCAATTGCATTGATTAGCCTATTTCTGAAACTTAATGCTCCTAGGAATTGAACTTGATTAGCGCAAGGCGTTAGGTTATTCTTTAGGTAGATTTCACATACGCAGCTCTAATGTGTGTGTTGATGACTTAAGAAATTTACGGAGTATTCTTGCAATAAGGTATTCTATGGATTTTGATGATAGCGAGATTAAATACGAATTCTGTTCATATATTCATAAACTTGTTTACAATTGAAGATGAAACCTTTATCCAATATTTTCACCTCCTTGATTTGCGTGTGTACTATTATTTGTTTTGCTTTTATTTATTTCCATCTATAAAAATCAGAAAATCCTCGGTGTTTTATATAGGAAACCATAACATATTGACAACCAAGACCTCTCTGTGGGAACGATCCTTTCTTGCCCTTGCTATATTTATATTTTGAGTAGTAAGAAAGTGTAATTTATTTTTGACGCTTACGACAGCGGTCAAATTTTTAGCGCCGCCGACGGGGAGGCAGCGGTTGTTAATTGTTTTTGGTTTCTTATTTTTGTTTTAAGTTTTGTTTTACTTTTTCTTATTCTTTGGTTCTTAACCGAGTTTGGAGAATCTCATTTCAGGTACCAATTTCTATGGACGGAGCATATTGGAGCAATCAATACGGCTTTCAACCTCAACAACATGAAAACTATCACCCTTACGGGGAGTACAATCAAAATCAATCCTTTGGTTATGATCCATACTCCACGTACCCTTTTAGTTACTCTCATACATTCCAACCTTCTTACGGTGGGTATGTAAGTGAGCAACCACAAAGAGGGGATGATACTTGTGCTCCTATCAATTTTTCCTCTAGTTTGGTAGATGAAATGCAACAATTTATGGTCAGCATGGAGTCAATTCGTAGACAACCCAAAGATGGAACCATTTTCATCGACCGAATGTGCTCATAGTATGTTTGGCCCAATTTCGATCGTAGTTATGATCATTCACCCATTCAAAGGGAAGATAATTGGCCTAACAATACCGAAGTAAGTAATTCTAATTTTGCCTTGTCGAATGAGCTTTACAAACAAATGGAACACTATATTCGAAATTTGGATGGATCACTCCAAGAGCTTCAAAGAGGTGTTTCCGACGTAAGAAAGGGCATTGATGAATACATAGAGGAAATGAATAATTATGTTGAAAAAGGCGAACCTTTGGGGACTTTCGTTGATATTTGTGTAGTTAACTCAACTCTTGATCGTAATAATGATCATTCACCTATTCAAAAGGATGAGTTCGAGATTAGCAACACTAAATTCAGCGAGGACCAATCTTATGTTGACTATGATAGTGATGATGATTATTATGTAAATACATCATTTGAACCAATTTATGGTGACATCCCCGAGGAGTGTACAATGGAGTCTTTTTGCGATCAAGGTGAAGTTGAAAAGGAATATGATGACACTAGTGTAGCTTACTCGAGCATTGATCTTTATAATGATCAAGAACCTATTCAAAAGGTAGAACTTGAGGAAAATGCAATGAGTGGTCTAAAAAAAGTTCCTTATGGACAATATTGCATCCGCAAAGGAGTATGTGCCTTACAACAAGGAGGAGTATGTTGAGAATGTGACCGGTATGACCAATATTGTGGAAGACCCAATTGAGCTTTCATATGATTGTAATGATGATGTTAATGTCGAAACTTTGGTTAAGGCGAAACGGACGAAGAATGGTTGCAAGGTTTGATAGAGGACCATGATATACATGAGGTGAATTATTCACGTGAGTTTTTCAAGGATGAAGAGGATTCCGCGATACAAGAGATTGTGCAAGGTTTGTCTAACCCTTTGCCTATTGTTTCTTCTCCTTTACCTCTTATTGGTTTGAATGTATGTGCTTCGAGAATATTGTTGAATGACTTTGTTTCTCGTTTTCCGCCATTAGAGATACTTGATTCTCATACTATGCAGGTTATGGAACAAGAAACCGTGGAAGTACCCGACTTCTATATTCTTTATACACTTCCAAGTGTGGACAAGAATAAGTGTGGGGGAAGCTTTTATCGGTTCATAGCTTCACTTTTGCTTTATATTACTAATATTTGTGTGAAGCTGGTGTTTCCAAAACAGGTTCTATGGAAGGATCCCCAACTTTTCAGATTGTTGGGTATATGGGGAATGAATCTTGCAAGGATATAGTCGGGCTGACGACTTTAAACCAAGCGCTACATGGGAGGCAACCCATAGGTTTTGTATCTCTTCTCTTTTAATTTTTCTTTTCTTGTTTTTAGCTTTTTCTTGTCGCATATTGTTATAAAATTTCCCAACTTGACTTTCTTTGGACGATTCAATTTACATTGAGGACAATGTAAAGTTTAAGTGTGGGGGAGTGGTTAAGCATTTGCGTTGTAAATTTTTCAATTTTTTTAACTTTTGTGTAAATTAGTGAATAAGAAAACTCCAACTTGTAGTTAGTTTAGAGTCACATAGTATACATGTCGCTAAGATTACATCGAGAATCTCATAAGAGTGACTGAACTTAGAGATGACAGAGAACATGATCGGGTTTCTTACTTGTATGAGAGTTAAAGCTGGATTTAACCATGCCAGTGGCAAATAAGGTGCAGACTGAATTCGGTATTAGAGTAGTGATCCCCTATAGTGGAGACTACCCATGTTACATAATGTGAGGCACCGACCTTCAATTCTTTGTACCTGTCTAAATTTGTGCTTTTAAAGTGTGTGTCACCGTACGTTAATTCCGGGCAGAATGGTGAGCTGCCCAACCTCCCACCATAGAAGCACTATTTTGATCTCTTGAGTGCTATTTTTATCAACCATGATGGTGACATCGAATTGCTAACTTACATACCACTTGTAATCTTGTTCGCAGTTAGCACCATCCACCTTATCTCTCTACACCAACAGGTCCATAGAAACACCATCATCATCAACAAGAGGAGCATCACAAATTCGAAGGAAAGTTGAAGACGTTCAAGGTTTACAAGCAACAACACAAAAATGAGCAGAATTTTTACAAGTTGAAGACTATTGTGCAAGAGTGAAAATTATCAAGGATGAGAGTTCGAGAAGTCTATGATATCAAGATATACAAGTTGTGAATAATCGAGTGGTAAAGTACTTACACCATGGCCTTTGTACTTACGTTTTTATTTTATCTTATGTGTATTTTGTTTTCTCTTGTCTCTCAAAAAAAAAAAAAAAAAAAAAAAAAAAAAAGAAAATTTTAAAAAAAAAAAAAAAATTTAAATTAAATTAAATCTTGGGTTTGTATAGTTCGTTTTTAGTTTTGTATTCTTTCAATAAAGCCAATGGAAAGAAGGAATATTTATAATGAAGTTTCAAGCAACGAGGATTTAGCGGAAAGAATTACGTTGTCGAGATTCTACGAAGTTCAAGAGTTATCATCAAGGGTTGAAGACCGAAGACGAAGATGAAGACACCGATTGAAGACCGAAGACGTTTCTATGGATGCTGTGAGAGTGGTGCTAGCTGCACGCTGAACGGATAACGAGGTAAGTAAGCATATTCCCACTTTCGTTAAATGGTTGATTTCCTTTCAAGAGATCGTCAAAAAATGGGTTTTCAAAAATGATAAAAGATGTGGGTTTTCAAAATACTTCGGAGGGTTTTTACCTTCCTACCATTCAACGTGTCGCAGGATTCCCTCTTCATTCCAACCTGGACACATGTGTGACCCATAAAAAGCTGTTTATTATTGAGTCAAATTCATAAAACCCTTTCTTGTGATGCAGAGTCGAGAATTTTGATCACTCCGAACCCGAATTTCTTTCGAGAAGGGATGGTTATTTCTCTCTCAACTTTTAAGAATGAGATTGTGTTCATTTATGTGTCTAACTTCTTATGACTAGTGTGCAGAATTTCTATGTCTTCTTAGCGCTTGGATACTATCATTTTGGAGAACTAGTAAGTTGGAAAAATAGGTTTTGTGGGTATATCTCTAGTAAACCCTCACGAGACTATAACTCGTCCACTAGGGACACCTATTGGTTTAAAGGCTTGTTATTTATGCTAAAAGTGACCGTAGCCTCGACGACACGGAGTTGTATGTATTCTTTAAAATTGTTTTGTTTGATTTGCTCGAGGACTAGCAAAGTCTAAGTGTGGGGGAATCTGATAGGTGTCTAAAACACCTAATTTACTATCTAGTAGTTACGCTTTCTTTGCTATTTTTCTTGTGAATTATGTACTTTACGCGTGTTTTTGAGTTATTAGGTACTCTGGAGTCGCACGGAGGAAAAGAAGAAGAAATTACTCTAATTGAGCCAAAAGGACAGAATTATCATTTCACGGGCGAACACTATCCGGAGCCCAGTCAAGGTTAAGAGGCAACTCTATTGGGAGGAGTACTAAATACGAATCGAGCCGAGGTTAAGGGGATTGTCATCTGGTTGGCCCTTATCTGCTTTACCTGGGTGGTGATATCCAACCTAATTTCCTACACCAAACCTAAAATCAGAGAAAATTCATTTCTCTTCGTCTGGTGTTATTTTCATCTTTGTCTAAATCTATGAGGGCTCAATAAGCTCTGAGAAAGATAGGCGTTGTTAATGGTGAGATCGGGAGAAGAAGACGAGGAACTTAAGAACTGAATAGCTCATGGAGATAAGAGTCCGCAGATGAAAAGAAATTGGGGATTGTTCTTGATTTGAGGTTCTATGAGTAACGGGTTCAAGTTTGTGTGTTCACTGAAGGAGATGATGCCGTTCGAATCAGAGAAGTCAGAGAACAAGAGTATGGTGATGTTATTGTTGGTCTCAGGAAGAAGAACCAGAAATCGTGTCACCGAAATGAGAATCTGCTGGTGAATCGAGAAGAAATTGAGATTTATGAAACTTAGGGTTTCAAGCTCAGATCTCAGAAATTGATAGAAGAGAGCAGGCAGGAATTGATGGTGTTTTGGGGGTTGTTAACAGAACAAGGAAACATGGGTTTGCTGGAAATGATCGAGACATGGGATTGTTGATGCTGATTGAAGAGCAGATATAGGGTTCTGGTGCTAATGCCGTGATGAAGACACATAGAAGATGTTGCATCTGGTGGAGTTGTAGCTTTCAATTGAAGCAACAGAGAAGGTAGCACTGGTGGTGGAATGAATGGCTTGGCAGGAGTGGAAGAGGAAGGATGGGTTCAATTTGTGGCCAATTGATGTTTACAGGGTGGAATTGAAGCTTGAAGGGCTAACAGTGAAGGAGATGATTGAAGTTCTCTGATGAAGAATATGAAGAATGGGTTCTTGGGAAGATAGATTGAGAGGGCAGAGTCTTAGATGGAGCTGTTATGTGAGAATAGATGTATGTCTAGGCTGTATGACAGGGGAGAACGATTGAAGCTGGGATGGACCTGGTGATGACTGTGGAGATGCAATTGAGCTGAAATTGGATTGCGAAGGTTGGAAGTAATGTCGTTGCTGTGTGATATGAGTTACAGGGGGGATATTGGAGCTGAAACAAGGTGGTACTGGTGATGGTCCATAGACATTGCAGATGGCTTTAATTGTGCGAGAGATGGCTCAATGGAGATGTCGCAGAGGAAGTTGTGAAGCTGCAAATGATACTTGAGATGATGAGAGATGCAACATTGCAGGGGGCATTGAGTAAAGCGGATCAGGTGGAATTGATGGTGGTAGTATGAGGCAGAGCAAGGGCATACCAGGAATCAGGCTGAAGTTACAGGAGTAGCAGAGGAGCTGGTACTAACTAATGGCTAGAATTGAATATAGATGTATGGTTAGGAAAAGGTTGCAGTGTGGCATGAACTGAAATTGATGTCGCAGTTCCGATGGCTTGAGTTCATTGCAGGCAAGAGCTGTTGGTGATGAAAGAATGAAGCTGAGGCAAAGAAGTGACCTGATTGGCAAAAGATGTTGGTGTTGCTTGTAGTTTGAATACAAGACTCTCTCAGGGAATGAAATGTGCATTGTTGATGCTGTAATGAGGCAATAAATGGTGTTTTAGAATTGCAGTTGCGGGTTCAGTACAGACTGGCAGAGGATGAGAGCTGAGACTATGGCGAAATTGTATTGGTGATGGAATCTGAGTATGGCTGTTCTGGTGGTGCAGCTACAGGTGATGCCATGGAGACAATAGTGGTAACTGAGGTGCAAGGAACTGAAACGGTAGCTGTGATTGGTAGTTATGTTTGAGCTGTATTAGGAGACAGGGAATGGCGGATTACTGAAGCTCAAATGGAGCAATTTTATGAGTTGGATGAAGCTGCAAGAGAGCCACAGACGCAGAGTTATGCATAGTGTTATCTGGTTTTTAAATGATATGAATTGCAAGCTGCTGATGCTGAGAATTGCACAGCCATTTTGGCTGGTTATGAGTTGGTGATGCACATTGATTGTGCTGCAGAAGTTCAGACCTGCAATGGCTCATGCCAAGTCTAGTCAGACCAGTTAGACCTGATTCCATCTGACTCCACCCTGACTTAGGTCTGACTCTGAGTTGAGTCATCTGACATTTGACTCGGTCTGACCGAGTTGACCCGAGCTGACCCGTTAACCCGACCGAGTTGACCCGTTGACCGGTGACCGGGTGGACTTTGCCGGTCACCTGAGATACTTTCCGACGACTTTTCCGGCCAATTTCCGGCCATAATCCCAGTTTTCCGGCAACGGTTTTTGGACATAATTTCACATGGGTATTTGCACACACATGGGCTTGGTGGACCACATGGGTTTTGGACTATGAAGACATAATTTTAGAAGTTGGAGAAAAGCTATAAAAAGGAAAAGTCTTCTACAACTTGGATATCTTTTTCTATTCTTTTGCCTCTACTCTTGTTCTAGGGTTTAGAACCATGAAGTATTTTCTCTTTCTTCTAGTTATGAACTTCTATGCCATGAGTAACTAAGTTTTTATTATTGGTTAAAGATGTAGTTGGATTTTGGAAAACAAGTTATGATTTTTATGAATTAGTTTTCTCTCAATATTATCGTTTGATTTCTACGGGTTATAATAATTGCATGATTGATGTATTGCAATATGATTGAATGTTTGTTTAGTTAAGTCTAGAATTGATTGAACTCACATCCATATCTATAGCTATTTTAGGGTTCATCATCGAGCGATAACCTTGAATACGAGTAGCATGATATGATTCTAGGTTGTAGTGATACATCCTTGTATTCATATGTAGAAATTGACCTTTGTTCGAATTGTTTGCGAAATGTATTTCAATTGCATTGATTAGCCTATTTCTGAAACTTAATGCTCCTAGGAATTGAACTTGATTAGCGCAAGGCGTTAGGTTATTCTTTAGGTAGATTTCACATACGCAGCTCTAATGTGTGTGTTGATGACTTAAGAAATTTACGAAGTATTCTTGCAATAAGGTATTCTATGGATTTTGATGATAGCGAGATTAAATACGAATTCTATTCATATATTCATAAACTTGTTTACAATTGAAGATGAAACCTTTATCCAATATTTTCACCTCCTTGATTTGCGTGTGTATTATTATTTGTTTTGCTTTTATTTATTTCCGTCTATAAAAATCAGAAAATCCTCGGTGTTTTATATAGGAAACCATAACATATTGACAACCAAGACCTCTCTGTGGGAACGATCCTTTCTTGCCCTTGCTATATTTATATTTTGAGTAGTAAGAAAGTGTAATTTATTTTTGACGCTACGACGACAATGGTCAAATTTTGGCGCCGTTGCCGGGGAGGCAGCGGTTGTTAATTGTTTTTGGTTTCTTATTTTTGTTTTCAGTTTTGTTTTACTTTTTCTTATTCTTTGGTTCTTAACCGAGTTTGGAGAATCTCATTTCAGGTACCAATTTCTATGGACGGAGCATATTGGAGCAATCAATACGGCTTTCAACCTCAACAACATGAAAACTATCACCCTTACGGAGCATGTAGTGATTTATCATTCAATGAATGACTAAAGACTGATTCGCCGATATTAATCAAATCATAATTTTTTTACTTTGTTTGTACATACACAAACAAAGCATTCAAAATCTTACTCACCTTTTATATTTATACCCATCCCGAGACTCTTCCCCGTATTCCATTCCAAAAATTATTCCATTACAATAGCATAATCGTGGATAGGGAACTATACTAGTAACCTACCTAATTTATTGTAGAAATTCTCGGATCAATGATTGGACCATGCAAAAAAAGAAATATCTTTTCTCGGATAAAGGAGCAGATGGCTCGAGTACAATCAAAATCAATCCTTTGGTTATGATCCATACTCCACGTACCCTTTTAGTTACTCTCATACATTCCAACCTTCTTACGGTGGGTATGTAAGTGAGCAACCACAAAGAGGGGATGATACTTGTGCTCCTATCAATTTTTCCTCTAGTTTGGTAGATGAAATGCAACAATTTATGGTCAGCATGGAGTCAAACAATTTATGGTCAGCATGGAGTAAGTAATTCTAATTTTGCCTTGTCGAATGAGCTTTACAAACAAATGGAACACTATATTCATAATTTGGATGGATCACTCCAAGAGCTTCAAAGAGGTGTTTCCGACGTAAGAAAGGGCATTGATGAATACATAGAGGAAATGAATAATTATGTTGAAAAAGGCGAACCTTTGGGGACTTTCGTTGATATTTGTGTAGTTAACTCAACTCTTGATCGTAATAATGATCATTCACCTATTCAAAAGGATGAGTTCGAGATTAGCAACACTAAATTCAGCGAGGACCAATCTTATGTTGACTATGATAGTGATGATGATTATTATGTAAATACATCATTTGAACCAATTTATGGTGACATCCCCGGGGAGTGTACAATGGAGTATTTTTGCGATCAAGGTGAAGTTGAAAAGGAATATGATGACACTAGTGTAGCTTACTCGAGCATTGATCTTTATAATGATCAAGAACCTATTCAAAAGGTAGAGCTTGAGGAAAATGCAATGAGTGGTCTAAAAAAGTTCCTTATGGACAATATTGCATCCGCAAAGGAGTATGTGCCTTACAACAAGGAGGAGTATGTTGAGAATGTGACCGGTATGACCAATATTGTGGAAGACCCAATTGAGCTTGCATATGATTGTAATGATGATGTTAATGTCGAAACTTTGGTTAAGGCAGAAACGGACGAAGAATGGTTGCAAGGTTTGATAGAGGACCATGATATACATGAGGTGAATTATTCACTTGAGTTTTTCAAGGATGAAGAGGATTCCGTGATACAAGAGATTGTGCAAGGTTTGTCTAACCCTTTGCCTATTGTTTCTTCTCCTTTACCTCTTATTGGTTTGAATGTATGTGCTTCGAGAATATTGTTGAATGACTTTGTTTCTCGTTTTCCGCCATTAGAGATACTTGATTCTCATACTATGCAGGTTATGGAACAAGAAACCGTGAAAGTACCCGACTTCTATATTCTTTATACACTTCCAAGTGTGGACAAGAATAAGTGTGGGGGAAGCTTTTATCGGTTCATAGCTTCACTTTTGCTTTATATTACTAATATTTGTGTGAAGCAGGTGTTTCCAAAACAGGTTCTATGGAAGGATCCCCAACTTTTCAGATTGTTGGTATATGGGGAAACAATCTTGCAAGGATATAGTCGGGCTGACGACTTTAAACTAAGCGCTACATGGGAGGCAACCCATAGGTTTTGTATCTCTTCTCTTTTAATTTTTCTTTTCTTGTTTTTAGCTTTTTCTTGTCGCATATTGTTATAAAATTTCCCACCTTGACTTTCTTTGGACGATTCAATTTACATTGAGGACAATGTAAAGTTTAAGTGTGGGGGAGTGGTTAAGCATTTGCGTTGTAAATTTTTCAATTTTTTCAACTTTTGTGTAAATTAGTGAATAAGAAAACTCCAACTTGTAGTTAGTTTAGAGTCACATAGTATACATGTCGCTAAGATTACATCGAGAATCTCATAAGAGTGACTGAACTTAGAGATGACAGAAAACATGATCGGGTTTCTTACTTGTATGAGAGTTAAAGTCGGGTTTAACCATGCCGGGCAAATAAGGTGCAGATCGAATTCGGTATTAGAGTAGTGATCCCCTATAGTGGAGACTACCCATGTTACATAATGTGAGGCACCGACCTTCAATTCTTTGTACTGTCTAAATTTGTGCTTTTAAAGTGTGTGTCACCGTACCTTAATTCCTGGCGAATGGTGAGCTGCCCAACCTCCCACCATAGAAGCACTATTTTGATCTCTTGAGTGCTATTTTTATCAACCATGATGGTGACATCGAATTGCTAACTTACATACCACTTGTAATCTTGTTTGCAGTTAGCACCATCCACCTTATCTCTCTCTACACCAACAGGTCCATAGAAACACCATCATCATCAACAAGAAGAGCATCACAAATTCGAAGGAAAGTTGAAGACGTTCAAGGTTTACAAGCAACAACACAAAAATGAGCAGAATTTTTACAAGTTGAAGACTATTGTGCAAGAGTGAAAATTATCAAGGATGAGAGTTCGAGAAGTCTATGATATCAAGACATACAAGTTGTGAAGAGTCGAGTGGTAAAGTACTTACACCATGGCCTTTGTACTTACGTTTTTATTTTATCTTATGTGTATTTTGTTTTCTCTTGTCTCAAAAAAAAAAAAAAAAAAAAAAAAACGAAAATTTGAAAAAAAAAAAAAAATTTAAATTAAATTAAATCTTGGGTTTGTATAGTTCGTTTTTAGTTTTGTATTCTTTCAATAAAGCCAATGGAAAGAAGGAATATTTATAATGAAGTTTCAAGCAACGAGGATTTAGCGGAAAGAATTACATTGTCGAGATTCTACGAAGTTCAAGAGTTATCATCAAGGGTTGAAGACCGAAGACGAAGATGAAGACACCGATTGAAGACCGAAGACGTTTCTATGGATGCTGTGAGAGTGGTGCTAGCTGCACGCTGAACGGATAACGAGGTAAGTAAGCATATTCCCACTTTCGTTAAATGGTTGATTTCCTTTCGAAGAGATCGTCAAAAAAATGGGTTTTCAAAAATGATAAAAGATGTGGGTTTTCAAAATACTTCGGAGGGTTTTTACCTTCCTACCATTCAACGTGTCGCAGGATTCTCTCTTCATTCCAACCTGGACACATGTGTGACCCATAAAAAGCTATTTATTATTGAGTGCAAATTCATAAAACCCTTTCTTGTGATGCAGAGTCGAGACTTTTGATCACTCCGAACTCGAATTTCTTTCGAGAAGGGATGGTTATTTCTCTCTCAACTTTTAAGAATGAGATTGTGTTCATTTATGTGTCTAACTTCTTATGACTAGTGTGCAGAATTTCTATGTCTTCTTAGCGCTTGGATACTATCATTTCGGAGAACTAGTAAGTTGGAAAAATAGGTTTTGTGGGTATATCTCTAGTAAACCCTCACGAGACTATAACTCGTCCACTAGGGACACCTATTGGTTTAAAGGTTTGTTATTTATGCTAAAAGTGACCGTAGCCTCGACGACACGGAGTTGTATGTATTCTTTAAAATTGTTTTGTTTGATTTGCTCGAGGACTAGCAAAGTCTGAGTGTGGGGGAATCTGATAGGTATCTAAAACACCTAATTTACTATCTAGTAGTTACGCTTTCTTTGCTATTTTTCTTGTGAATTATGTACTTTACGCGTGTTTTTGAGTTATTAGGTACTCTGGAGTCGCACGGAGGAAAAGAAGAAGAAATTACTCTAATTGAGCCAAAAGGACAGAATTATCATTTCACGGGCGAACACTATCCGGAGCCCAGTCAAGGTTAAGAGGCAACTCTATTGGGAGGAGTACTAAATACAAATCGAGCCGAGGTTAAGGGGATTGTCATATGGTTGGCCCTTATCTCGCTTTACTCCGGTGGTGATATCCAACCTCATTTCCTACACCAAACCTAAAATCAGAGAAAATTCATTTCTCTTCGTCTGGTGTTATTTTCATCTTTGTCTGAATCTATGAGGGCTCAATAAGCTCTGAGAAAGATAGGCGTTGTTAATGTTGAGATCGGGAGAAGAAGACGAGGAACTTAAGAACTGAATAGCTCATGGAGATAAGAGTCCGCAGATGAAAAGAAATTGGGG
Organism: Papaver armeniacum; assembly: GCA_023531295.1. Taxonomy (NCBI): domain Eukaryota; kingdom Viridiplantae; phylum Streptophyta; class Magnoliopsida; order Ranunculales; family Papaveraceae; genus Papaver; species Papaver armeniacum. Next base: position 233,279 of record JAJJWW010001218.1, on the reverse strand, counting down.
ATTGTTCTTGATTTGAGGTTCTATGAGTAACGGGTTCAAGTTTGTGTGTTCACTGAAGGAGATGATGCCGTTCGAATCGCAAGTCGAGAAACAAGAGTATGGTGATGTTATTGTTGGTCTCGGGAAGAAGAACCAAAATCGTGTCACCGAAATGAGAATCTTCTCGGTGAATCGAGAAGAAATTGAGATTTATGAAACTTAGGGTTTCAAGCTCAGATCTCAGAAATTGATAGAAGAGAGCAGGCAGGAATTGATGGTGTTTTGGGGGTTGTTAACAGAACAAGGAAACATGGGTTTGCTGGAAATGATCGAGACATGGGATTGTTGATGCTGATTGAAGAGCAGATATAGGGTTCTGGTGCTAATGCCGTGATGAAGACACAGAGAAGATGTTGCATCTGGTGGAGTTGTAGCTTTCAATTGAAGCAACAGAGAAGGTAGCACTGGTGGTGGAATGAATGGCTTGGCAGGAGTGGAAGAGGAAGGATGGGTTCAATTTGTGGCCAATTGATGTTTACAGGTGGTGGAATTGAAGCTTGAAGGGCTAACAGGTGAAGGAGATGATTGAAGTTATCTGTGAAGAATATGAAGAATGGGTTCTTGGGAAGATAGATTGAGAGGGCAGAGTCTTAGATGGAGCTGTTATGTGAGAATAGATGTATGTCTAGGCTGTATGACAGGGGAGAACGATTGAAGCTGGGATGGACCTGGTGATGACTGTGGAGATGCAATTGAGCTGAAATTGGATTGCGAAGGTTGGAAGTAATGTCGTTGATGTGTGATATGAGTTACAGGGGGATATTGGAGCTGAAACAAGGTGGTACTGGTGATGGTCCATAGACATTGCAGATGGCTTTAATTGTGCAGAGATGGCTCAATGGAGATGTCGCAGGAAGTTGTGAAGCTGCAAATGATACTGAGATGATGAGAGATGCAGCATTGCAGGGGGTATTGAGTAAAGCGGATCAGGTGGAATTGATGGTGGTAGTATGAGGCAGAGCAAGGGCATACCAGGAATCAGGCTGAAGTTACAGGAGTAGCAGAGGAGCTGGTACTAACTAATGGCTAGAATTGAATATAGATGTATGGTTAGGAAAAGGTTGCGTGTGGCATGAACTCGAAATTGATGTCGCAGATTCCGATGGCTTGAGTTCATTGCGGCAAGAGTCAAGCAGATGAAAAAATGAAGCTGAGGCAAAGAAGTGACCTGATTGGCAAAAGCTGTTGGTGTTGCTTGTAGTTTGAATACAAGACTCTCCCAGGGAATGAAATGTGCATTGTTGATGCTGTAATGAGGCAATAAATGGTGTTTTAGAATTGCAGTTGCGGGTTCAGTACAGACTGGCAGAGGATGAGAGCTGAGACTATGGCGAAATTGTATTGGTGCTGGAGTCTGAGTATGGCTGTTCTGGTGGTGCAGCTACAGGTGATGCCATGGAGACAATAGTGGTAACTGAGGTGCAAGGAACTGAAACGGTAGCTGTGATTGGTAGTTATATTTGAGCTGCATTAGGAGACAGGGAATGGCGGATTACTGAAGCTCAAATGGAGCAATTTTATGAGTTGGATGAAGCTGCAAGAGAGCCACAGACGCAGACTTATGCATAGTGTTATCTGTTTTTTAAATGATATGAATTGCAAGTCAACATGCTCGAGAATTGCACTGACCATTTTGGCTGGTTATGAGTTGGTGATGCACAATGATTGTGCTGCAGAAGTTCAGACCTGTAATGGCTCATGCCAAGTCTAGTCAGACCAGTTAGAACTGATTCCATCTGACTCCACCCTGACTCAGGTCTGACTCTGAGTTGAGTCATCTGACATTTGAATCGGTCTGACCGAGTTGACCCGAGCTGACCCGTTAACCCGACCGAGTTGACCCGTTGACCGGTGACCGGGTGGACTTTGCCGGTCACCTGAGATACTTTCCGGCGACTTTTCCGGCCAATTTCCGGCCATAATCCCAGTTTTCCGTCGACGGTTTTTGGACATAATTTCACATGGGTATTTGCACACACATGGGCTTGGTGGACCACATGGGTTTTGGACTATGAAGACATAATTTTAGAAGTTGGAGAAAAGCTATAAAAAGGAAAAGTCTTCTACAACTTGGATATCTTTTTCTATTCTTTTGCCTCTACTCTTGTTCTAGGGTTTAGAACCATGAAGTATTTTCTCTTTCTTCTTGTTATGAACTTCTATGCCATGAGTAACTAAGTTTTTATTATTGGTTAAAGATGTAGTTGGATTTTGGAAAACAAGTTATGATTTTTATGAATTAGTTTTCTCTCAATATTATCGTTTGATTTCTACGGGTTATAATAATTGCATGATTGATGTATTGCAATATGATTGAATGTTTGTTTAGTTAAGTCTAGAATTGATTGAACTCACATCCATATCTATAGCTATTTTAGGGTTCATCATCGAGCGATAACCTTGAATACGAGTAGCATGATATGATTCTAGGTTGTAGTGATACATCCTTGTATTCATATGTAGAAATTGACCTTTGTTCGAATTGTTTGCGCAATGTATTTCAATTGCATTGATTATCCTATTTCGAAACTTAATGCTCCTAGGAATTGAACTTGATTAGCGCAAGGCGTTAGGTTATTCTTTAGGTAGATTTCACATACGCACTCTAATGTGTGTGTTGATGACTTAAGAAATTTACTTTAGTATTCTTGCAATAAGGTATTCTATGGCTTTTGATGATAGCGAGATTAAATACGAATTCTATTCATATATTCATAAACTTGTTTACAATTGAAGATGAAACCTTTATCCAATATTTTCACCTCCTTGATTTGCGTGTGTATTATTATTTGTTTTGCTTTTATTTATTTCCGTCTATAAAAATCAGAAAATCCTCGGTGTTTTATATAGGGAACCATAACATATTGACAACCAAGACCTCTCTATGGGAACGATCCTTTCTTGCCCTTGCTATATTTATATTTTGAGTAGTAAGAAAGTGTAATTTATTTTTGACGCTTACGACAGCGGTCAACGGGATTGTAACAGATAAAGATGAACAGTTGCGGCATTTCAAAATATTGGTTCTCATGACCTTCTCTTCTTCGCAGAGAAGACATGATAAGAGGCAAGATGTAGGATCTGAATATCGCAACATCAGTATTTCGCAACATTAGTAAACGACAGCACCGCGAAAGCGTCGCAGAAGAGTAATATAAATGACGCAATGAATGACGACAACCAAAACATGAGAAAGGTGTGAAGATATAGCGAAGTTTATGAAATCTGCGAGAATGAATACTTGTACACTTGCGATATTTCGCAAGTCATTCCCGAAAATAAAGGATAGCTTAGCTGTCATCCATTGTATATTACCCTATATAAAGAGTCGAATGAGCATGTTGTAAATGAGGATTTTTTTTTAGAGTGTTAGACAAGTCATTAGGAGAGAGAAATTTGGTGGTGATTGTAATTTATTTAACTCTTTTTTATTTTATCTTGTGACCTTCAAGGAAATAATCAATAAAATCATTGTTATTCATCTTAAAAATGTCTTAGTTGTGTGGATTATTGTGAGGGGTGTAGTGTAGGATTTCCTGCAACTACATGTACTTTCTCTGGGTCAACTTGTATTCCTTCTTTTGATACAATGTAACCTAAAAATTTTCCTGATGCAACTCCAAAGGTACATTTTTCTGGATTTACTTTGATGTTAAAATGCCTCATTTGTTCAAAAATTTCCCTCAAATCCTGTACATGATCTTTTGCTTCTTTACTTTTTATTAACATATCATCCACATATACCTCTAGTGTTTTGTGTATCCATTCCGCGAACACTTTTTCTACCATCCTTTGGTATGTCGCTCCAGCATTTCGCAGACCAAATGGCATTTTGGTATAACAGTATAATCCTCTTGGAGCGAAGAAAGCGGTATGTTCTTGGTCTTCTTCTGCAAGTGGAATTTGATTGTAACCTTTGTATCCATCAAGAGATGATATCCATTAATTTCTGCCGCTGATTCGACCATTTGCAGAATATCCGCAAAAGGAAAGCTATCTTTTGGACAAGCTTTATTTAGATCAGTAAAATCTATGCAAATTCTTATTCCTTTTTTCTTCTTTGGGACTATGACCATATTTGCTATCCATTCGGTATATTTTGGTTGTCTAATGATTCTTGCGTCTAGCATTTTCTGCAATTCTTCTTCTATTTGAGGATGATATGCTGTTGCGATTTTTCTAATTCTTTGTTTGAATGGTCTTGCATTTTTGTCAATCTCCAATTTATGGCACGCCACAGATGGATCTGTACCAGGCATTTCATCCATGTCCCATGCAAAAATATCTTTGTAATCTCACAATAAATCAACAGTTCTTCTTTCTTCATGTGCATCCATTTTAGTCCCAATTTTTAACATCTTGGGTTCTTCTTCAGTTCCGACGTTCACTTCCTTTGTCGGCTCTGCCGCAGTGTAGCTAGCCTTCGGTTGTCCCATAGGCGTTGGTCCTTTTATTTCCTTCGCAGGCTCATTCTCTTCTTCCGAGATTTCGCCAGGTATTCCTTTTCCTTCTTCTCTCTCTTATCATGTAAGTTCTAAATTCTTCTTCCTTTTTCACTGCTCTTGCCATCTTTTTGCGATCTTTTCGCCTTTTCATCTGTTCTTCATAATGTTTTACCTCAATTTGATGATATATCTTTCCTTCATCGATGTCTCCTATGATTTCGCCAATCCCACTCGGCATAGGAAATTTAATACATTGATGAAATGTCGAGGCGACAACTTTTATTGCATGTACCCATGGTCTTCCCAACAACATGTTGTATGGCGATTCCATATCCACTACACATAACGTCACTTGTGTTTCAATTTCTCCCAACAGAATTCGCATTTTTATTTCCCCTTTAGGCTTTGTTATAGATTTGCCAAAACCATGGATATGATATGTTGAAGAAGTCATTTCTTCATTTTTATACCCCAATTCTTTATAAGCATGATAAAACATTATATTCACTAAACTCCCTGTGTCCACCAAAGTTCTATTTATTGCCCATTCTTCCACTGTTTTTGTTAATTCTCCTTCTTCCTTGCTTGCACTTATCGTAATCACTAGTGGAGATGTGTGATTTAAATTCTCTCTTGATATCTCCGTTGCTGTGAACATAATCTTCTGTTTTTCCCATTCTTTCAAGGGTGATGCCTTCTCTGCTGTTATAATTTTCTTTCCTTCAAAATATCTTTTGTGTATTCTCCCTCTGATACTTTCATGAAATTTATTAATCATCGTCTTTGTAATCATACTACATTCCAATTCTCCATTACTCTCCTTGATTCTGGCTTTCTCCAATTTATCCATCATACTCCTGATTTGAACAATCTTAATGACAATATCCAACTCTAATCTTCAGTCTTCCCTGTTTCTAGCGCCAATATGTAGTTGCAGGAAATCCTACACTACACCCCTCACAAGAATCTATACAATCAAATCATTTTTAAGATGAGCAATTATAATTTTTATTGATTAAATTCTTAAAATGCTTACAAGATGAAATGGAAATCAGTTAAAGAATTACAATCACTCCAAACTTTTTCTCTCTTAATGACTTGCCAAACACTCGAAAAAGATCTCTCTCTCAACAGACTTGTTCAACTCTTTATATAGGGTAGTACATAGTGGATGACAGCTAAGCTGTCCTTTATTTTCGGGAATGACTTGCCAAATATCGCAAGTGTACAAATATATAATCTCGCAGCTTTCCTAGATCTCGCTAGGTCTTCATATCTTTCTCGTGTTTTGGATGTCGTCATTCATTGCGTCATTTATATTACTCATCTGCGACACCTTCGCAACCCTGTCGTTTATTGATCTCGCAAGGTATTGCTGTCGCGATATTCTGATCCTACACGGCCATTTCTTGGTTTAGGCCGGATTTGTACAGATTGATCTCTCGAATCTAAAGTACTGCCTTGCAGTACATTGTTTAGGGTTTAAATTCGTTTCTCACCCACACACCCGAAATTACCAAAATCAGCAGAAACCATTTTCACCCTCAAACAATTGGCGACCACAGTGGGAGGTCAATCTCTCGGTCCCAATATCAATTTCAGAATACGTTTCTCTAACTCAAGAGGATGGTCGATTTTAGGGCTGAATCCGTATCCCCAAATTTCACTCAGGCGAACGGCAATGTTTCCTTCCCCAACGCAATGCCCAACAACGCAATCGACGAAGAAATTCCAAGACTGACTGACTTGGTGCGGATTCAGGAGATCCACACCAAGAACATGGGTCTGATGAAAGATGTGATTAACATCATACTGGACTTCCTCATCAACTTAACGGCAGAGTTGAACGGTTCACTTGCCCCGGAAACTCCAGGACTAGGGACTAACATCCCAAACGATCACTCCCAAGTCAACAACTTCACTACTAATCAGAAACCAGTAGGCCAGGAAGCGGCCTCACCGGTGGAAAATTTATGTGAACTCTTACATCTTTCAAAAGATCAACGGATGGAGACGTTCACTGCCATCAATCGAATAGCAATAAGTGCGTCCTTGACTCCTTCACGCTTGGAAACATCAAGAACTCCAGAGATATCCATCAACAATATCATGTTTACCGACGACGACATGATGGCATAGGAAGGCCATAACCGGGCCCTACACGTCACGACCCGTATCAAGGACGTGGAATTCAAAAGGGCTCTTATCGACACGGGAGCATCCTCCAACGTTGTTACCCTCAGGATGCTCAGAACGGCCAGGGTACGGCCGAACGAAGTCATGCGACAGTCCACTACAGTGACTGATTTCGAAGGCACCAAACCAGCACGTATGGGTACGTCAACCTGAATCTATCAATAGGACCCGTCCGGTCAAAAGTAAGGTTCGAGGTAATCGAAAAGGAGCCAGATTACCACATGATACTGGGAAGACCATGGCTCCACGACAACAGAATCATCCCTTCGACATATCACCAGTGCTTGAAAACCATGTTGAATGGAGAAGTCGTTTGCATCGCTGCATCATTATCTCCCTATGCGCCGATCTGTGGCATGGAGATTTTTGAGCCAAGAAAGGACCCGCATGCCACAACCAACAAGACTCACCACACTCCACTGCCAAAGTGGACGTCCATTAAAGAAAGTGATGGTCTTGCACCGCTTCGCGGAGAAACCCGGTCTCACATCATCCCTTCGAAAGAGAGACACACCAGCCTCCACCCGCCGAACCGGGGTTCGGCTTACACCCATACCAAGCGAGGACGGGCTTTTATTATGGGTCATGATGAAAAAAAGAAAACCGTATATCATCGCCGTTGTTAGCAATTAACATGGGAGACTACCACATAGTCTCTCCGCCCAATGGAACGCCAACGTAGTAACGAGCCGCAGGAGGAAGTACCTGATGAACCACGACAACTACAAGATGAGACCAACTCTACCATGGATGAACTTGAGGTTGTTAATGTCGGGAGTGAAGAATCTCCGCGACCCATCTCGATAAGCTCGACTCTGTGCACAGACGAACGTGTAAAGCAGGTAGACCTCCTCAAGGAATATCAAGACGTATTTGCATGGACATACGAGGAAATGCCCGGCTTGGACGAAAGGCTGGTCACTCATCATTTACACGTAATACCCGGATCCAAACCGGTCAAGCAGACCCCGAGACAATTCTGGCACGATGTAGAAGAACAAATTAAGGTAGAGATTCAAAAGCTACTAGCGGCTGGTTTCATCAAACCGATTCACCACCCTACTTGGTTGGCCAACGTTGTTCCGGTAAAAAAGAAGAATGGCCAGATCAGGTGTTGTGTCGATTTTAAAGATTTGAACAAATGTTACCCTAAAGATGACTTTCCGCTCCCCAACATTGACATGCTAGTAGACGCCACCAGTGAACATGGTATGTTCTCTTTCATGGATGGATACAGCGGCTACAACCAAATAAAGATGTACGAACACTATGCAAGTAAGACGACTTTTTGAACTGCTCTTGGAAACTTTTACTACACTGTGATGCCCTTTGGTTTGAAAAACGTTGGCGCCACATACCAACGCGCCATGACCACCATTTTTCACGATATGATGCACAATCAAGTCGAAGATTATGTAGATGACATAGTGGTCAAGTCAAAAACTCGGGCAGCCCATACAGGAATTCTCCAGCAGGTGTTCGAAAGATGTCGCGAGTACAAACTAAAGATGAATCCATTGAAGTGTGCTTTTGGTGTCTCTTTGGGCAAGTTCCTAGGTTTCCAGGTGACTGCTGAGGGAATTAAAGTTGACCCAGTCAAAACACAAGCCATCCTCATGATGCCACCGTCGCGAACCGTGAAAGAACTCCAGAGTTTCATGGGTAAAATAAACTACATTCGCCGCTTCATACCAGGATTGGCTCAACTTGTTGCTTCGTTTACCCCCTTTCTGAAGAAAGGAGCAAGCTTTGTCTGGACCACACTACAACAGGAAGTGTTCCGGAAAATTCAACAAACATTATCTTCCCCAGCCGTCATGAAGTCACCCATACAAGGAAGACCGCTACACCTCTACATTGCTTTTACCGATATTGTTGTCGGAGCTCTCCTCGCCCAAGAAGATGACGAAGGAATTGAGCATCCCATATACTACTTCAGTCGAACTTAAAGAGATGCCGAACTCAGATATCCCACAGCAGAAAAGGCGTGCTTAGCTTTGATCCACTCCATCCAGAAATTCAGGCATTACCTACTATCCAATAAAGTGGTGTTGATATCTAAGTCCGATCCGGTGAAGTTCCTCATCTCAAAACCGGCCCTGATAGGAAGACCGGACAAATGGCTCCTCCAAATGTCAGAGTTCGACATAACATGCGCTTCCCCGAGAGCCATCAAAGGGCAAGCAATTGCGGATTTACTGGCGGCGTTTCCGGGAGAGAATACCATGGCACTACATGAGGACCTCCCTGGAGACTTCCCAGAAATCTCTTTCATCCAAGAAGAAACATGGCTACTATTCTTCGACGGCTACGCTACTCCTAACAATGGTACTGGAGGAGCAGGTGTGGTTCTAGTATCCCCAGCTGGTGAAGTATTCTCGCACTCCTTCAAGCTAGACTTCCCCTGCACCAATAATTCAGCAGAATATGAAGCCTTTCTCATCGGACTATCCTTGGCTAAACGAGCTGGAGCCACGCGTCTGGAAATAAGAGGGGACTCTAAATTACTTGTCAACCAGGTGAACGGAGTATACACACTAAAAGAAGTAACCTTTGCCCCATACAGAGCCTAGGCACAAAAACTGCTAAACTACTTCGCCGATGCGAACATAACACATATTGGGCGGAGCGGCAACCAACACGCTGATTGCCTAGCCACGCTAGCATCAAAATTGCAATTTGAAGGTTTTGAGGAAACCCTGACAGTGAAGAGACGAACTGTGGCTTCAACATGGCTTTCACAAACCGAAGAGGATGAAGCTGGTGACTGGAGAACACCAATTATCCAAGAACTTAACAACTCACTTTTCCAGGGAAAGGTCAGTCTCAAAACCTTATAAAATTTCTTCATGCTCCGAGGGGTTCTATATCATCGAAATCCAGAAGGTTCCTTGTCAAGATGTCTTGGAAAGGAAGAAGCACAACTACAACTCAACCGCGTCCATGATGAGATCTGCGGGCAAACATTAGTGGTAACACTCTATCGCCGTTTGCAACGCCTTGGCTACTACTGGCCAGAAATGGAGGCTCAATCTCGGTTACTTCAAAGAACCTGTTCCAACTGTCAAGCGCCGCCGCATCAATTATAAGTTTTCAATATTGGTCACGCTGGGGACTAGCAGGAGCCATACATCAGTTACCTTCACGACGGCATACTCCCCACCAATAAGAAGGATGCAGACAAGATAAAACAAAGGTCCGAGAGATTCGTATTCCACGAAAGAATCTTATATCGTAAAAGCTATGGAGGAAGTTTGCTACGATGTTTGAACGAAGCAGAAATCCCAATCATGCTGAAAGAGATGCACGAAGGCGAACATCAAGGAAGACGAAAATTATTTCTTCAGATACACGAGAAATACTACTGGCCAACCATGGAGGATGATGCAGTTGTTTTCGTCCAGAGGTGCAAAAAATGTCAAATTCACGGAAACCTTATCCATGTACCGTCGACTCCCCTACATTCAATAAGCAGTCCGTGGCCCTTTCACAGCTGGGGACTCGACATCATTAGAAAGATCAATCCGCCGTCCTCAAAGCATCACGAGTACATAATAATAGCAACCGAATATTTCACCAAATGGGTCGAAGCCATACCCTTACGAGGGACGAATGGAACCACAATCGCGATATTCATTAAGGAGTACATTATCTGCCGATTTGGCGTGCCTAAACATATCATCACCGACAATGGAACTCCTTTCGAAAACAAGCAAGTACGAGAGTTACTCGAAGAATACGGAATTAAGCAAGTCTTCTCCACCGTGTACTACCCCCAAGGGAACGGACAGTCAAAAGCAAGAACAAAACTCGATCCGAATCCTCGGACAAAGTGCATGATAATCCTCGGACATGGCATGAGCAATTGCCAATGGCACTCTGGGCGTACCGGACATCACCAAGAAGTTCCACCGGGGCCTCTCCCTACTCCCATGTTTACGGCGCAGACGCCATCCTCCCAGCGGAAGTTAGAATCCTGTCGGCTAGAATTGCCGAAGCAAGCGGAGTTCGATGGAATGAAGCTGAAGCATTGAGCGCCAGAGTTGCAGAATTGGACACTGTAGATTTCAGAATATCCAAGGCGGAAGAACACACACAAGCATACAGAAATAGGGTTTCCAGAGCATATAACAAAACTGTGAAGCCTCGGTTTTTTCAAGTGGGAGATTTGGTACTGAAGACTGCCAAACACATTAAGCAAGACGCGTCCGTACCAAAATTCTCCGCAAAGTGGGAAGGGCCTTATATAGTCACAAAAGCGTACAACAGTGGGTACTACAAGGTCATTAAAGAAGATGGAGGAAAACTGGAAGCAATCATCAACGGAAAATGGCTTAAGGCATACTACGCCTGACCACCACCTCGCGCCCCGCCGTATCACAAACACGGATAGCCAGACATATTTCCACTTTTATTCCACATCTCAAATATCAAGTCTCTTTTCCTTTGTTTGATTGAAGTAAATCAATAAAATTCTCTTATTCTTTCAAAAAAAAAAAAAAAAAAAAAAAAGAGCAAAAACATGCTTAAAACCCAGAAAGAAACCAAACATCTCACAACCACATAACTCAGAAAAGCCCATCCAACAGATTGTAATCCCTCGAAAGCATCATCTTTAACCGGCTTTGATACCTCTCAATCATACTCTCCAAGTTCCGGATTGACTCTTCTACTTTCTGTGACTCCATGGCCAGAGCTTTCTCCTCTTCCAGAATAGCTTTCGTAGCAGGGACCACTCCAGCAAGAATACCGGCTCTGTCGACTTTCACAATATCAAGACGATGTCGCAACCAACTAACATTGAACTTCGAGAGATTCACGTGGTAGACACCATGTTCTCCCACTTTTGAATAGTTGATTCTGCGACAGCACGGATAGACATACTCTCCATTTCGACGACCATCGGCAAGAGACAATTCACTATGGAAACTAAAGCAGACAAACAATATTGCACCACGCTCCTGGTGGCGATGTGGCCATATATCCTCCATATCTTTGTGTAAAGAGTCACGAATTCTTTCCGCACCAGAAACCCACCGATGTTCGGGTAGTTAGAAGAAAGACACCTCATGCGGGTTCCGAACGACAAACCTGCATTAGGATACTCATGACAAGAAATTCCTAAGTCAGCGTTCTCCAGATCTGCAGCGGTTGGTGGGATCGGGCTTGAAGGAAAAGGGGTAACCAAATCATCTTCATCAATGATGGTAACACACGCTCCGACAGGATATCTCTACACAGAAGAAAACTTTTGTCATTTATCGGCAAACAATGAAACACCTGTTTATCAATAAAAACATACCGGTATAATCTTCTTGACTCGAATAACCCGGATAGGGGAATTATTGCAAGAGTCAGGCCTCACGCGTTTGACTGGAGAATCTAACTGGCTCGAGGATGATTCACTTCTGATCGACATGATGAAGAGAGGTGGACTCAACAAGAGGAGATCTTTGTTGTAAAACTGGGAAGACGATGCAACTTCACCGGCGTAAATACTGTGGAAACCTTAAAGGAAGAAAGAGAAACACAGACTGAATAAGCGGAACATGATTGCATCACGACCGGGAAATCTGCCTCAAACGAAACCCCTCATTAAAAAAAAAAAAAAACCTAATGAAAGCCAAACGAGACAGGAGGGCGTGATACTTTGACATTTGAATGAGGAAAGGACTTCCTATTTGAGTCGAGTAAGGAAAAGAGGCAATCGGGCCCGCAAAGACAAATCACCACTGTGCCAAGCCGTCCGCGCATGCTTTGCCTCACCAAACCATGCCTTGCCTTGGCCCACCACGCCAAGCCGTCCGCGCCATTGCCTTGGCACCACCATGCCAAGCCGTCCGCGCCATGACTTGCCGCGCCAACACCAACAACTCGCTAAGCCAGCGTCATGATGTTCCCTAACCCAGCCAAGATGATGCATAGCCAGACTAAGCCGACGATCTTCATCCCACCACTTCACGGTCTACACCACAAATAGAATCTATGCAAGGCCGCCAAACACGGGGATCATGAACTCTCCTTCCCTCTCGAAAAAGGTTAGTCGAACCTTCCTGACCATCTTTTCACGACTTGTCATTTCGATTTTTATCCTTTCCCATCACCATCTTATGCTTACCTCGCAACAATGCTCCTGTTCCGAGCTAAGTAGGGGACTTAATGTTGATGGTGGGTTTCATCTCAGGGTTAAAATTGTAAAACTGTACAACTGACATGACGTCACTATGACCATTTATTGAATCGATCAGCATGCCTACGTAAGAATTACCAGGGTACCTTTTTTTTCACGTGTCATGTTCCACGGCAGAACCCTTAACATGACCGACATCATCTATGCCAAACCCTAATTCTCATGCTACCGCGCCAAGGCATGCTAACCATGCCATCCGCACCACTGTGCCAATGGTAAACCATGCCAGCCACATCTCCGCTCCAAGGCATGCCAACCATGCCAGCCGCACCACTGTGCCAATGGAAAACCATGCCAGCCACATCTCCGCGCCAAGGCATGCCAACCATGCCAGCCGCACCACTGTGCCAATGGCAAACCATGCCAGCCACATCTCCGCGCCAAGGCATGCCAACCATGCCAGCCGCACCACTGTTCCAATGGCAAACCATGCCAGCCACGTCTACAGCGCCAAGGCATGCCAACCATGCTAGCCACACCATGCGCCAATGGCATGCCAAACCCTTGGCCCCACCATTCCAAGCCAACCGCACCTTGCCTTGGCCGCAATCATGCTAGCCGCACCATGCGCCAATGGCATGCCAAACCCTTGGCCCCACCATGCCAAGCCAACCGCACCTTGCCTTGGCCCCACCATGCCAAGCCGTCCGTGCCAAACCCTTAGCCCCACTATGCCAAGACCATCTGCGCCATTTTTTGCCTTGGCATGCCAACCACCTTGACGCGCCATACCATGCCGGCCTTCTCTGTGCGACTACCAAAACGAAGGCGTGCGACAATTAACGGCCACCCTTTCATCCTAAATGCAAATCCTAGCCGTCCAAGGTCGCCAAACAACGCATGGTAACCTTTGGCCCAAAACCCTAGTTTTGGTCACACCAAACCGCGCCAAAGCATACCATACCACATGTGCCAATGGCATGCCTTGCCGCGCCATACCATGTTAGCCTTCCCTATGCGTCTACCAAAAAGAAGGCGTGCGACGATCAACGGCCACCCTTCCATCCTAAATGCAAATCCTAGCCTTCCAAGGTCGCCAAACAACGCATGGTAACCTTTGGACCAAAAACCTAGTTTTGGCCATGCCAAACCGCGCCAAAGCATACCATACCACATGTGCCAATGGCATGCCTTGCCGCGCCATATGATGTCATCCTTCCCTATGCGGCTACCAAAATGAAGGCGTGCGACGATCAACGGCCACCCTTCCATCCTAGATGTGAATCCTAGCCGTGCAAGGTTGCCAAACAACACATGATAACCTTTAGCCCAAAACCCTAATTTTGGCCACGCCAAACCGCGCCAAGGCATACCATACCACGTGTGCCAATGGCATACCAACCACCTTGCCGCGTCACGCCACACCGGCCTTCCCTATGCGGCTACCAAAACGAAGGCCTGCAACAATCAACGGCCACTTTTTCATTTAAGGTGCAGATCTTAGCCGTCCAAGGTTACCAGCTAACGCATGGAAACCTTTGGCCCTAGTTTGATCACGCCTAAACAGTTAACTTGTAGTAGGCTAGAGTCTGTAGCAGTCTCATCCGAAGTTAACTTGAAGAGCTTTACCACTCTTCTGATTGCCGCTCATTTTTTGATACATCTGCTACATAAAAGTGGGAAGGCTAACAAATGGTAAGCTAGCAAGTATTTTATGAGTGTTGTATATTCCCAAATGAACTTGTTGTTCTGTGGAAATAGGTAAGACCTATTTATACAAGTCGAAGTGAAACATACCCTGGTCTCATTAAGGAATGGAAAAATGGGTAAGTAAATGAGAGGAGGTGGTAACCGTATGCATGGAATTTGATGTTCCATAAAGTCGTTAACGCATGGAATTGATGTTCCATAAAAACATTAACGTATGGAATTGATGTCCCATGAACGTTTCACTTTTAACTCCCTGTATTTACTAACCGCCTCACCCTTATGACACTTCCTTATGACGGGCGTAGTGTACGCCGCACGCTGTAAACCCCCAAACCAATACCCAAAGAGGATCCCCCAGTTTGTGATATGTGTTGATGTCTCGAATGTTTTTGTGGAAAACATGTAGCATAGGGTTGTTGACTGGCAAGTCGAGCTCGGGAGACTTGGTAGCTTGGTGACCTTTGACGGTCGAGATTTTGTATCTTAAGAGGAAAGGTAGCCGTTGATCTTTGCACGCTTTCGTTCGTTGGTGGCCGCATAGGAAGGCCAACATGGTGGCGCGGCTAGGTTAGCATGCCATTGGCATGGCATGGTGGCGCGGCTAAGTTGGCATGCCGTTGGCATGGCGTGGTTTGGCGTGGCAAAACTTAAGTTTTCGGGCTAAAGGTTACCATGCGTCGTCTGGTAACCTTGGAGGGCTAGGATTTGCTCCTGGGATTGAAGGGGGACCGTCGATTGTCGCACACCTTCGTTTTGGAAGCCGCGCAGGGAAGGCCAGCATGGTGGCGCGGCTAGGTGCGTTTGGCATGTGGGGCCAAGGGTTTGGTAAGCCGTTGGCACATGGGGCGGCTAGCATGGCTAGGTGCGGTTTGGCTTGGCATGTGGGGCCAAGGGTTTGGCAAGTAGTTGGCACATGGTGCGGCTAGCATGGCTAGGGCCAAGGCAAGGTGTGGCTTGGCTTGGCATGTGGGGCCAAGGGTTTGGCAAGCCGTTGGCACATGGTGCGGCTAGCATGGCTAGGTGCGGTTTTTCTTGGCATGTGGGGCCAAGGTTTTGGCAAGTCGTTGGCACATGGTGCGGCTAGCATGGCTAGGTGCGGTTTGGCTTGGCATGTGGGGCCAAGGGTTTTGCAAGCCGTTGGCACATGGTGAGGCTAGCATGGCTAAGTGCCAAGGCAAGGTGTGGCTTGGCTTGGCATGTGGGACCAAGGGTTTGGCAAGCCGTTGGCACATGGTGCGGCTAGCATGGCTAGGTGCGATTTGTCTTGGCATGTGGGGCCAAGGGTTTGCCATGGGCGCATGGCGTGGCTAGCTTGGCTAGGTGCGGTTTGGCTTGGCATGTGGGGCCAAGGGTTTGGTAAGCCGTTGGAATATGGGGCGGCTAGCATGGCTAGGTGCGGTTTGGCTTGGCATATGGGGCCAAGGGTTTTCCATGGGCGCATGGCGTGGCTAGCTTGGCGAGGTGCGGTTTGGCTTGGCATGTGGGGCCAAGGTTTTGCCATGGACGCATGACGTGGATAGCTTGGCTAGGTGCGGTTTGGCTTGGCATGTGGGGCCAAGGTTTGGTGTGACCAAGCTAGGTTCGTGACCAAGCTAGGGCTTTGGGCCAAAGGTCATTTGGTAACCTCAGACGGCTAGGATTTGCTCCTGGGATTGAATGGCGATCGTTGATTGTCGTTCGCCTTCGTTTTGGTAGCCGCGTAGGGAAGGCCAGCAAGTGGCGCGGCTAGGTTGGCATGGGGCCATGGCAAGGTGTGTTTGGCATGGCGCGGTAGGTGTGGCTGGCATGGTTTTCCATTGGCACAGGGGTGCAGCTAGCATGGTTGGCATGCCTGGGCGCGGTAGGTGTGGCTGACATGGTTTGCCATTGTCACAGGGGTGCAGCTAGCATGGTTGGCGTATGCCTGGGCGCGGTAGGTGTGGCTGGCATGGTTTGCCATTGGCACAGGGGTGCGGCTAGCATGGTTGGCATGCCTTGGCGCGGTAGGTGTGGATGGCATGGTTTGCCATTGGCACAGGGGTGCAGCTAGCATGGTTGGCATGCTTTGGCGCGCTAGGTGTGGCTGGCATGGTTTGCCATTGGCACAGGGGTGCAGCTAGCATGGCCGGCATGCCTGGGCGCGGTAGGTGTGGCTGGCATGGTTTGCCATTGGCACAGGGGGTGTGAGAATTAGGGTTTTGGCCTGTGGAAACCCTAATTATCATTAAAAAAGGTACCCTGGTAATTTTCTCGCGGAAAAATTAAAGGGTTCAATAAATGTACTTGGTTTGGACATTATTACTCAAGTTCTGTGACGTCATTGTCTGACTAGGGTTTTACGATTTTACCACTAAGCTAAAAACCACCATCAACAGTTATATTAATGGTAATGATGCTGAAAATAGCTCTACACTTTTTGCTAGAATCCCTTCAAAAAACTGAAGTAATTGTTGAAGAACCTTTTTTGAAATCATTGAGCATAGCTGCTCTTATTTTTATTTAGAAATCTTATGATGATGGTAATTAAATGCGCTAACCATGTATGGTATATGATTATACAAGTGGATGTAATATATCAAATCTTAACTGAACACTACCTTTTTATATTGGATACATTGGAAAGTTAGACTAAATTGTGTTGTTAGTTGTGAATGAGGAGGCTACAGTCGGATACCTATATCATAGGACCAATTTTTTGAATGAATTGCTTAACACTTGTTGGACCACCATTAGATTTCTCCATTGGTTTTTGATTTGTGTACTTGACTATTTTCATGCTATGTTTTCTGGATTTGCAAGTCTTATTACATGTGATGTAATTTCCTTTTCATTTGCTGCAGCAAATAGAAGATACCAAAAGATGCGCAGGAAGGAGAACATTCTGTTGACTCACTTTTACTCAAGGATGTGATGGGAAATTTATCATTTGAAGATGGAAATGTTTCGTCTTCTGCAGTTTCCGATCACCAACCTAAGTTTTAATAATACTCTCTCCGGAAGAGGTCCAAAAATTTTAGTGGTTCATACTGTTCCTACGTAATTTACCTTTAGCTTGCTGCCCGCTGATGTTGGGAACCCAATTTTCTTCGATCTTGTATTATTGCTATGTATATTTCTCACATATAAGGTTTCCATCTCTTTTTAACATTTTTCTTAGACTCCTTTACAATTAGTTAACATGAGAATATTTTGTGCAAAACATTCTCACCCAGTACTTTCGTAATTTATGAAAATAATTCATTATTGGTGTTCATGTTTTTCCTAACTCATTGATTTCTATATTAGAGTCATGTCATATCCTTTTTATTAGAATTTTGGTTCCATGTCAGATTGGTGCAAGTACTATTGGGTACTCATGTTATGTTATGAAGTCTGACACCGCTGTAATCATGTGTTGGGCGAGAAAGGATGTAAACCAAATGGAATGACCTTTGAGATGCTCATTAATGGGATTACACTAGAAGCCAATTCAGTTTTACATATATATGCACTTTGAGTAGGATGAGTAAGATTGGAACCTCAATAAACCTCTCAGATCAGTTTGTATGAGATGCTTAAGATAGTAATCTCATTTATAGGTATAAACTTACAGTAATCTTCATGAACTATGTTTTTTCGCGACTAAATCATCTGAATTTGTCCATGATTAAGTTTTAAATATAATTCCTTAGATTAATGTTTTTCATTCTTCTCTTAATACTAGATAAATGGTTCTTAACATTTTACTCTACGTGTGTAAAATCCAATAATTTACTTTTCATATAGGTGGTTCTTATATGTTTGTAAAATGCATTAATTTACTACTTTAATTTTGTCGCCCCTTGCATTGGAGATGCTCTTATGATTTAGGAGTGTTACCCAACCTACCTGACATATATTATATTAAAGTAAAAGAGAAAAATATTAGCATGTGATATAGATGGAAGCATGATTATTACTATAAGATAAGCATCTAATCAATGAAGGGTCACATTATAACATCCAGAGGTCAAAGCCCGGGCCATTATGGCACGGGTCATTTTCTAGTATAAGGCAAAATCTGAAAATCTCGATTATTCAAATTGCTCTAATTTAATTTGTGTTTGATTATTTAATTAGGTTAAATAATTTAGAAGCCATAATTGGAGATACTCTCACAAATTGGGGGATACTCACGGTTATATGGGATGGATTTTTACTAAGGGGGTATCTTTTGGTGATAAAATGACAATAATGCCTTTTCCCCTAATAAAACTAAAAAACTTAAACAATCTAATCTTTGGTATCCCCCTCCTCACTACTACCGACTGCTCTTCTCCTCCTCCTCCTCCTCCTCCTCCTCATCTTCTCCCATTCTTCCATAATTCTTCATTTCGATGATTCCAAAAATGTCTTCGTCAATTGATTCTTTCTATAAAAATGAAACCTAAAACGAAACAATGTTTGGGCAACGCCCTGATCCCGGAGTTGGAAACGTGTCTCAAAGGTATGATAGGTTTTTTGGGGTTTCAAATTAGAAGTTAGGTAAAAATTAGGGCACATTGTTACAGTCGGTATTGGTTTTAGTTGGAATGCAATACCGACAGAAGAAGTTAGGTAAAAATTAGGGCACATTGTTACAGTCGGTACCGGTTTTAGTTGGAATGCAATACCGACTATTTCTGTCGGTATTGTTTTGTTGATGAACGCAATACTAATTGTCTCAGTACAACTCCATCCAATCTTTATGGCTGAGTGGAACGTCTTTGGTTCTTATTCTCCTATCTTACTCAAAAGAAAGCAATTCCCAGACCAAACCAAAAACAATTCATAGTGGAACATCTTTGGTTCTTACATCCTCAATTTCAAACTATAGCCTCAAATGCATGGAATCAGTCGTATAACCCAACACCACCACTCAACCTACTCAATAAAATGGCTACCACAACTAACACTCTGCAGACTTGGAGCAAAGGCACATTTGGCCACCTACCGGGTCTAATTCGAGAGGCTGAAAAACAAATACAAGAAGCCCAACAAATCTGTGCCACGGCGATAGGACCAAATTTCCAATTTTGGCTCGAGAAGGAGCTAGAGGCCCGAAATACTCACCTTATGCTCTCACACAACCAAGAAATCTTTTGGAAGAAAAGATCAAGGGTAACCTAGCTAAAGGAAGGCGATCTAAACACAACCTTTTTCTAAACCCAGGCAACGATACACCGACGTATCAACCACATCCGACAGATACAAACAACAACGGGGGTATGGGTGGACATACAAAAAGACATTGCAGACACTCTAGTCCAACATTTCACTCATCAATACCAAGCCCAAGTTACTACCATTTATATGCAACTTTTTGAGTGTATCCATCGTCAGATGTCGGAGACACACCAACAAAGACTAATGAAGGGAGTCACAGAAGCGGAAATCAAAAAGGCCTTGCACTCAATAGGCTCAGACAAGGCGTCAGGCCCAGATGGATTTACTAGTAAGTTTTTCAAATTTCTTTGGGACACCTCTAGTACTCAAATTATTGAGATGGTCAAATACTTCTTTCTTCATAACCACTTAGAATCCCCAATGAACCACACCAACATCACTCTCATTCCAAAAATCACAAACCCAACTCAACCATCCCATTACCGCCCCATTGGACTTTGTAATGTGGTTTATAAAATCATCGCAAAGATTTTAGTTGAAAGAATTCAACATATTCTTCAATTCATCATTAGCCCATACCAAAGTGCTTTCGTTCCCAACAAAGCTATTCATGACAACATAGCGATGGCTGCAGAAATTTTCCACTATATTAGATCATCAGCAGTGAGCAAACACCCGAAAATTGCCATGAAACTTGATGTCAAAAAGGCGTACGACTCCCTAGACTGGGGTTTCATCAAAATGGCCCTTTGTTCACTAGGCTTTCCAACTGGCTTCATTGAACTGATTATGATATGTGTAACCACAGTCTCGTACTCCATAAATGTTAATGGGTCAGCTTTTGGTCACATAAAAACCAAATAGAGGGCTTTGACAAGGGGACCCATTGTCACCCTATCTATTTATCATATGTGCTGAAATACTCTCTTCAAATTTGGGTTACCAGCAGCTCCAAGGAAATCTCAAAGGAATTAAACTTGCGACAAATATCTCCTCGCTCATCCATCTTATGTATGCAAATGATTTGTTACTGATATGCGTAGCAGAGCCAAAGACATGCCATACTCTCCAAAAGATACTGGCGGCTTATTCAACATCGGCAGGCCAACATATAAATAAGGATAAATCCTTAATTATCCATCACCCGAAGCTACATCCAAATGAATTCAATGGGCTACAAAGTTTTTTCGAAATTCCAACGACCCAGGACCCCTATCTATGTAGGCGTCCATTTCAAGAGAGGCAGAAACAGTGCACACATGTTCACGAAACTACTCAATAGAATTGAACGAAAAACAAAAGGTTGGGTATCAAAATGTGTGAACCAAGTCGGCAGAGAAATGCTCATCAAAACTTCTCTACTACCAACGACAAACCATGTAATGCATACCCAACTTCTACCGTCACACATTCACAAACCGATGGATAGAATAACACGAAAAATTTTCTGGGACCATGACACAAACACAAGGAAACTGCACCCTATTGGATGGCACAAGGTGACGGAGACACGATGCAAGGAAGGCACAGGCATCAGGCGAAGCCGCGAGCACAACCAAGCACTACTCATGAAGAAAGTCTTGCAAGTTCAAGGAGATGACAAATCAGTTTGGGAAACAATGTCAAGAGATAAATACCTTCACAATGCACCATTTTTGGAGCACCCAATTGAGAAACCAAAACCAACTGCGAGTCCTATGTGGAAATGTTTAACTAACCTAGCTGTTTTTTTGCAGGAACATTGTTTATCCAAAATTGGAAATGGCCAAAACACTTCAATATTAGGAAACTGAATTCCTCATCAAACCACTACACCAATTCATCCACCATTACTAAACATCCAAGTCTCCAACCTAATCCACACTCATTCAAACTCTTGGAACCACGACCTCATCCACACCATGTTTCCACCACCAATTGCTCATTACATCACCAACATCCACCTACTGCAAATATCACAACCTGATACCATTATTTGGCCATTCACAACCATTGGAACTTATTCAGCAAAAAACCGGCTACCAAATTCTCATATCTCCCGAAACCAAACCCACAAATAACCAAAATCTTGTTACTCAACCACCCATCAATCAACAAACCCATGACAAACATAAAATCTCAAACTTACCCACAACCTACTACACACCTCAACCCATCCCCTCAACCATCCCATCAAACCAAAATCATTTCAAATCCATCTGGAGTTTGGAATGCCCCCCCGAAAATCATACTTTTCTTATGGAAAGTCAGCTTAGAAGGACTACCCACTTTCAATATCTTGGCAGAGAGGCACATCATAACAACAAACCTCTGCCCTCTTTGTAACACCACATCGGAGACAACTCAACATATTCTGTTCCAATGTATACGGGACCAAACCGTTTGGCAAGAGATTATACTAGCCGTCAATCAACATAACCCAACAAACCAAACAAGAGATAGGTATCAACAACCATCAACCATACGGGTAGCTCTACACCACTAGATCCCAAACAAGGTTAAGGCTATCTTTGGCTTTACCTTGTGGCACTTATGATTGGCAATAAATGCAATAATATACAATAATCAACATCAATCACCGACTCAAATTACTCAAACAATACAGGTTATGTTTGAAGAATATATCTGGGCACAAAAACATCTAATGCCGATTTTACCGGACCTTCCACCTTCATTACATCAAGCAAATCGGACGACTACATCAACAACTATAATGGATGGGAGGCATCACCTGAAAACTGGATCAAAATAAATACAGATGGAGAAACAAAAGGGAATCCGGGACCAGCGGAAGCAGGAATTTTAGGAAGAGATTGTCAGGGCACACTACTCATTACAATGGCATCACCTCTAGGAAATACGACCTCAACAACGGCTGAAACGTGGGGACTACTACTAGCATTACGAATAGCAATTCAACAGCAATGGACCAAGGTATGGTTTGAAATGGATTCACAACTCGTAATCCAACTACTACAACAAGAAGGAGACACTCAGCCTTGGTACCTGCAAACAATGCTCATATAAATTAAAGAACTCATGCAACAAATCCCACAGACGAGGATACAACATGCTTACCGTGAAGCAAATCAGGCAGCAGACGAACTGGCGAACCAAGCAGTTAAACATCAGACAAGAAATCCAGCATCGACATCAAAAAAAAATTGGCAAATCACATGCCCACCTTTTCTTTCAAACATTTTATATGATGACAAAATAGGGACTAAATACCCAAGAAATGTAACAACTATTTGATTCAATGAATCGGTTACCACTTTCAAAAAAAAAAATAATAATAATAAAAAAACTCGGGATGAGACACTGAGAGTAGTTTATGATACTAGCATAAGCAGCTGTCATGTTCCCCGAGGAAGGCTCCATTTCGTGAAGTTTAAATCTTGGAAGATTAACGAGTGCTCAAAATTTATCTAATCCAAGCAGCTCTACCTTAGTACTCATATATTGTTTTCCAGTACTCCATAGTATATATTGTTACTTATTGCTCATTACTAAATTAAATTACGAATATTTATTTTTATTATGTCTTGGGATAGGTTCACGGAATTAGGATTCGGAGATCCAAAACAATATAATGTGATATTCAAGGTAACCATTGCATGTCAGATTCTTTCACATTTCTGTTTGTGGCTTTAACTTTGAGCATAATATTTTTACTTAACTGATTTGGGTATGTGAGCAGGCAACAGTCGGCATTGATCCTAAACCATTATGAATTCAGACGGTACAGTCGGCATTGCTTTATGTCTTCGACAATGCCTACCGTCTCTAAGATATTGTGGGAATACCAAACGTAGGCATTGTTTTATGATAAAGACAATAACGATTTCTTGTAGTTGGTATTGTATTCATCCTAAAATAATGCAGACCGCGACTCTGGAAATGCAAAAATCAAACGCACAAAAATCGCACAAAAATCACACAAATCATTTCTAACACACTAAATCAATTGGGAGTCATTAAATCAATATAACCACCTTCTATTTTGTGAGATGAGGATTTCCCAACATCAACTTCCTCAATAGAATCTCTCATATCACTCTGTACATGGGGAAAAAAAACGGTTTGTTGTTTTTTTTTGGGAAAATGAAGAGACGAGCGTGTCGAGACTCCTCGAACCGAGCAAACTACTCAACCTCACACAGATGCACTGCAAAGGGAGTGCTTAGATTCGAGAGATCAATTTATAGGACTCCGGCCTAAACCAAGTCAATGGCCGTTCCAGAGTCAATTTGGCCACAAAGAGGGAGATGGTTTGATCTGTAGGAGGGAAGCTGAGAATTGTGTGGAATCAATGATGATCAAGGATTGTGGATGTGTTGAAGGTTTCTGCAATGATTGGTGAACTGTTAAGTTCGAATAAGTTCTGATAGATTGATGAATTCTTGAGAGTAGTTACTCGAGAAATTCTGTGTGGACGATTGCTCATAGCTAGTGATCATTCGTTGTCCTCAATCATGGATTCATAGACTTATTTATATTGTCAGAGTTGTAAACACCTTGATCCCTATAAGTGTGACGGTTTCATGAGTGGAAGAGTGGGCAAGTGGAAGATCGTGGTAAAGTAAGTTCCATGTCGTGTGGAGACTTGACGGATCGTGCACCCACTACTTTGCGAACTCCTTCAACCGCTTACACAACTTACGCACATTTCTCGTCGTGGATGAAATCCACGTGCTGTAGGCCGCCAGACCAAAACCATAGTTGTTATCCCCCAATTTGACGTGATTGATGTCTCACGAATTGGGGAGTCTGCATGACAGACGTGTATTTAGTTTGTCAGTTGTTGACTGATTAGACAATGAGCCTAGGTTTTGTTGAATCGAGCATGTTAATGCTAAGCGATTCATGAATATTAATGTTGCTCGTCTGAGCAAATATTGTAAATTCGACGAGTTGTTGAATATTGATGAGTTACTGAATATATGTGGATTATTCGAGCAACTGAGCAAGTATTGCTCGATTCGACGAATTATTGACAAATTATTGAATATTGATAGTGGGATCAATATTCGAGAAACTGAGCAAGTATTGCTCAATTCGACGAATTACTGAATATTGAGAATTTGACGAGCAACTGAGCAAGTATTGCTCAATTCGACAAAATACTGAATATTGATAATTTGACGTGCAATTGAGCAAATATTGCTCAATTCGACAAATTACTGATTACTAAATATTGATAGCTGGATCAATATTTGAGCAACTAAGCAAGTGTTGCTCAATTTGACGAAATATTTATTGGTGACGTGACCCAATAAAATATTAAAATATTGGTAGATTACCAAATATTATATGATTAATTCAGATGCTGGTTGCTTAATCAATATAAATTCATTAGTGTTTGAATCTTACTCAGAATGATGATTCGTAGAACATTTATTCGAAACCCTAATTTCAGATCATAGTTGATGAATCGCTGAAAATAGGTCATGAGTGATAGAGGGACCGACCACATGGGATGATGGGAATCCATGTGGTGCCCAGTTCTCGAGTGAGCATACACTAGGGTTCTCAGTTGGAGGGTTGGTGAAAGAATGATGATTAAATGTTGGTTTCATCATTTACTAAAATATTGCTGGGTTCAACATTAGGTGATAAAACCTAGGCATGAAAGATGGGGACCGACCAAGAGAGCATTGACCAGCTCTTGGTGGTCACGTGACCAGTTGTTTGCCGTTTGAGCAATCCCCAGGTTGGTTGGAGATAGTTTGGGCCCAATACGAGCAATTGAGCAAATTAGGTCAGAATTGTGAAAACGTGTGGGACCGGCTTTGTGCAAGCCCTAAGGATGACCCTGGTCGGTCATGAAGGCATGCACATGTTGCCGTGGTGCCCGTGTCTCCATACTGAGAGTTTCAGTATTTTCTGATGTGCGTTCGAGCAACGTTGTGAATTTTCAGAAGAGTTTCATCTTGACTGAAATTCTTGATTTTTGTTGGAATGAGCATGTATGCTCAATTGATCAATATTTTGTAAATATTAACATAAGTGTATTTTAACATTTAAGATTGCCGTGGGAGGCTAGCCAGCCGTGTGACCATGTTGGCTTTTGGTTTTTCATGATTCGAGCAAAATTTGAGAAGTTATGACGAAATCATGATTTTTTCTCAAACCCAGAAGTTTCATGAATTGAGGAAAATAATAATTATAAAAGACTAGGGATTGCAAGGTGTGGGACCGGCCACAACTAGGGCATGGCCGGCCGGCTATTTTGCCTGGTCCCGCACACCTTTCCCTATTTTATAATATTGTTTTTCATGAATCCGTGAAGTTATGGAGAATCCATGAATTTTTGTTGAAACAGAGGAGTTTCATGAGTTTGGGGATAAAAACCTAGGGATCGTAAGGTATGGGGCCGGCCACGGCTTGGGCATGGCCGGCCGGCTAGGTTGCCCGGTCCCGCACACCTTTCCCTATTTTATAATGTTATTTCATGAATCCATGAAGTTATGGGGAATTCATGAGTTTTTCACAAAACCAAGGAAAGTTGCTAAAATCAAGGAGTTTTCATGAGTTCATGAAAATAACAAAATAAGACAAAATAATAAAAGAGGCATGGGACCGGCCACGGCTAGGGCACGGTCGGCTGGTCGGTGGGCCCAGCCCCTGTGCGCCTCTTATTATTTTATTATTATTTGTTGCTTTCTCCTGTTTTGCGTTGGATTCCTCATCTGTCCATGTTTTTGGATGCTCGTTCGTGCATCCGGGTGCTCACTCGTGCATCATTGTCGAGTACACTTGCACCATTTTTGTGGGGCTTACTCAGTGACGGTCCAGATGCCCGATGGTTGAGTATTTATTGCTAATTCATGAAATTCAGTGTAGAATAATTCATGAAACAGAACACTAAAATGAGTAGTTATTTATTATCAATTCATAGGATCAGCTGTGGATTCGACCATGAACTCGGAATAATAAAACATGCATTACCATTCCATGGGATCGTGGATTCGACCATAGAATCGGATTAATAAAATTATATATTACCATTCCATGAGATTAGCAGTGAATTCGATCATGAAATTGGAATAATGAGATAATATAGTAGTTTATTGCCATTCAGTGAGATCAAGTCGTAGATTCGATCATGGAATCGGAGCAATTGTTATTGCCATTCCATGGGATCATGATGTGGATTCGACCATGGAATAAGAGCAATTGTTATTGCCATTCCATGGGATCAGGCCGTGGATTCAACCATGGAATAGGAGCAATAATAGATCATTCTGGGAATTCAGTGGTGAATGTCACGGCAGAATTAATCTATTACAGAAAAGATATTAGCCAGTTAAAGCGTCACATCCATTCTGAATGGTGCATAGTCAGGGAGTCACGGGTGTTGTTTACGACCTGAAGGCGTTACTGCTCTCAATCTGCGGAGAACCGCCTGAATCTATGCATGGTCTCTCCACATAGTCAGGGAACGGTGAGTGTCACCAACGTCCTGAAGGCGTTAAGCTCTCAATCTACGTAGAACCACCCAATTATGTTATTCTGCATAGAGGTCATGATGAAATGCCAGGGATCGAATCGCTCAGCTAGTGGGGCTTTTCGAAAACATATTCATCATGGCTTCGTAAAATATGAATCGTTGCATGCCTGAAAGCCGTGTCGAAACATGCATCATGATTTTACGGTTTTGCCCTTTGTTGAAAATCCACCATCAACACACTCAAATCTCCCAAAATCCGTCTTCTTCTTCTTTATCTTTTATAATTAACACTCAAGAGATAAAATCAAAATCTAAGTTTAATCTTAACATACTCGAGGGAGACTCACACTTGGGGGATACTCAAGGATAATTCAGACATTACCAGATTTATTTGGATAAGGGGTTCTTCTAATTACTTCATAATGGTTTTATTTTTTATTTTATTTTTTATTTTTTTTAGTATCCTCTAATTTGTGAGAGTATCCCCAATTGTGGGTTCATAATTTAGCCTTAATTGTTAACTTAGATCACTTTTTTCTTTTCTTTTCTTTTTCGATATTAATCATCTTATATTGAAAGCCAGATAGACGATTAGAAATAGTTCATTGGAAATTGTCTTAGGCAGGAATTTGTCTTCAATATGCGCCCAAATCACCACCTTCAAAGGAAATACATAAGATGTAATGCAAAAACTTGGTAAAAAAATAGACATGCATATGTTACGTCATTAAAACCTTGACAAGGAAAATCCATAGTGGTAAAACATTGACAAAGAAAAAAGAGTACAACACAATATATTCATGAAATTATAACAAGATTAAAACTACCTGAAATGATAAAATTACATTCATAAGTCTTCAACATCATAGAAATTTTTCGTCCTCCATCAGTACCCGATGATTTGTCAGCTAATACTGGCAATATGTATGTCGCCACAAGCAGGTTATTGAAGTTTAGCATCTTCACTTTTTCTAAAAATATCAATGTATGGTCCTGAGCCCTTCTATCAATAGCAAGACTAGTCAACATAGTTTCATGATGGTTTACACAGGATAGGGAATTGTCTTCTTGGAGATTGAGACCGGTGGATTAGCCTTTTCTGCAATCAAGGATTTATGATATTATAAATATACCTCTGGAAAAATACAAGTAGATGAGCTACGATTTGTAAACTCGGACCAAGAAAATACATGCCCAAGAATGATTTCAACGCATGTTGTTTCACATGAGCATTCATATTTCCTTGAAAAGATTAACTATACATGCATATAAAACTAAATACTTATATGATATAGTGTTAACTGACTGGTTAATAAAACAGTAAGACTAATTATAAAGAACAATAAAATGTAACAAAGATGAGCAACGAACAAAACTAAGCTAGTAAACCACCATAAAAACTTGAGGTGTAAGAATAGAAAAGAAAGCAAGTGTTAGTGGCAACCGACTATAATAGCAATATAAAATGAAGACAGTACTACCTACAATTATAGGAAAAAATATTAATCCTAAAGCAAAGTTATACGGCCCTTATGAAATAGTTAAGGCCTCAAAAGCTGTGAAACTTATTTATTTATTTAAGTATGAAAACAATTACTTAACAACATAAAAAGGTTTAAAGATGCAAATCTAGTGAACTTAAATTATATACATTGGAAAAACAAAGCAGTAACAATATAGAAAATAAAAATAAAGAGACAAGTGGAAGAGATAGGCCCCTTTTTACCACAACCACAAATCCATCAAATTTTACCTTGTTTTCCGGGAAAACTTAGAGCATGTTTGTTTTTTCCACTATCTAGGACCCCACTAATTTTGGTGTTTGTTTTTTCCTCTACTTCTATCAATATAGAGACTAATCTCTATTAATATAGAATAAAATAAATAGCACCAACCGGGTGCTATCTTTGACCCTCAACCTTTATCTAATGTGCGCAAATATAGAAATTACGATTTTTACCCTACAGATCTAAGAGATGCTTTTTAATTCGTGTACACGAAATTTTTTCATGAACTTCACTGCCTTCTCCCTCCTTCCGCCGCCACCGACTCCTCCAACAACGGTGATGGTATCTATGTAGAATATATATGTTTGTATTAGTTCATGTCCAGTCCATATGTATGTTTGGATCCCGGTATTAGAGTCTGTTAGATCATAGCTCGGTTGAACGCACCAACTGTTGGTATGTCAAGTTTGGTTGTCATATTTTAGTGAATCAAAACCCATCTAAGAGTCGCTTGATTATGTACTGGAGACAAATTCATATAGGTTAGTCTAGGATTATGAGACATACAAGTATTACTCGAAGACCTGAAGAATGCGAAGAAGTAACGAGCTACAACGACGACATCATCCTTCCTCTTGAGATTAGTAATATTGACTTGAACTGTTTCATTCCTAACATATCTTTCAAGTCGTGCTATATTGAAAACATAACTGCGAAGATGTGAATGAATATTTTACTCTAGTAGTGAGACATGATCATATGATCATAGTATTAAGGAATTAGACTACGAAGTATAATGCTTATCTTTTGAACTTCGTAGATATGACATCGACATAATCTTATGAATGCTATTGTGATTATGTGTATGGGTAAAGGTGAAGATTTCAACCTAGGAAAAAATGTTTACATTTGTTTAAAGGAAGTACATTCATGAACTTGTTTTATGAATCGAAAGGGAAATCGCTAGGCTTATTGGTATTGTTATTCATTGCATATCTTTGGATTACCAATATGTGTGAGTTAGTAGAACCGATTATAACCTGTTATGTATCTTGGAATATATAATCACAATGCCTGACTTATGATTTGATATGACTAGTTTTGATTAATTAGTGTAACCGATCCTAAGTAATCACCTGAGATGGTATGATCGATTTTTGTAATTGGTGTGACCGATCCTAGTAATTGGTGTGACCGATCACAAAAGAGTTGTGTAATCGATCCTGGTAATTGGTGTAACCGATCCTAGTGACTTGTGTAACCGATCACAAGCAATACCATGAGTAACCTGTCCTGGTAATTGACGTAACCGATCCTGGTAACTAATGTAACCGGTTCTGGTAACTTGTGTGTTCGATCACAAGTAATCCATATTAAGGCATAACCGATCCTAGTAATTGGTAGAACCGATTGAACCCATGATAGTGATTTGATATTTGATCAATCACATAGTTGTCATGGAATACAGATGAACCAATTCTAAACTTGTTTGGAAGTGTGGTATAATCGATTCCAAGATTGTAAATATGAAAGATGATTTACAAAGAAAATATATCAACATACTTTGAACACGAACAATAACTCTTATCTTTTATTGTTCAAAGTTATTCCTTAATTACTCAAGGAGATCCCAGTCTGAAAAAAATTAAGAATCTTTTAATTAAGGTTGTTAGTTTTATATGCTTTAATTACCAGCAATTAAATGCATATCTCTACAGAATAAAAATTAGTAATGTGCATTTACAAATTGGAGATTTTCTATTGAGAGATTTCGGAAAATATTGGACAAAGCATTTCCAGGAATTATGAAAACCGATTTAGGAATTTATTGCATATCTTGAGAATACTTTCGGTTTTGGAAATTCCTTGGTGTCCAAACATCCTTGGTCTATAAATACCTAAGTTTGCATTTCTAGCAAACTACCCTAAAAGCCAGGCAAACTTCATCTTTTTGTTGTTTCTGGTGGAGCCATCTATCTGGAAAGGAAAGTACCCTAATTAGGCGAAATCTCTTACGACCGCTCGTTTAAAGACTTATGTGGGATCAAGAATTTCTACGAGTATCGTTGGTGGGAAACTAGATAACTGCAGTTTATTAGTTTTCGATTGATTTGATTGATTAATGGTTGTTGAACTTTGATTGCACCTAGTTTGTTTATTCTTGAGAATCTTCTCTTCTGATATAAGATTCTCTCAAACTAGATCGAAGTGTCGACGGGATCTTTAGAACTGTTTGTAGATCTAAAGACATCTTGTGATAATTCATTGTTAATAGATTCCGTTCTGTGCGTGATTGATCACAAGAGATTCAAGTGGTGTTTTGCAGGTTTAATTGAAGATTAAAGAAGATTTGAAAACGAAGAAGATTTTTTATTGGTTCTCATATCTTTGTGTAGCACAAACCTTGATCGGCTGGGATCCAACTAGAATCGGATTTATTTGATAGATTAGTTGCGCGAGATCGGTAACAC
Organism: Papaver armeniacum; assembly: GCA_023531295.1. Classification (NCBI taxonomy): domain Eukaryota; kingdom Viridiplantae; phylum Streptophyta; class Magnoliopsida; order Ranunculales; family Papaveraceae; genus Papaver; species Papaver armeniacum. The sequence goes on along the minus strand of JAJJWW010001218.1, from coordinate 202,005 downwards.
CTAATAGTTCTATTGAATTCTATTTTGATTGTTACAAATCCAAATCTTATTACTTAGGTAATAGAGATTGGATTGATCTAACCAGGCAAAGGAGTTTATTAGTCTAAACGGAAGAGCCTTTGCATATGACTTGAGATATCTTTATCTGGAAAGAATCAATAAAGTTGTTATCAAACAGATTTATTGTTCATTTACTGTTTGGAATACGATCCAAAGGAATTGTTCCAGTGCGTGCACTTATTGAATGTCGGAAGCGCATGGATACTGAAGAAACTAAGTGAACTAGGTTTAGTTGCTTGGTCTCAACTATACATAGTTTGGTTTAGATTTTGTATATCGACTTAATTCTGAGAGTATTCAATTCTGGACTTGGTCCCGGGGTTTTTCTGCATTTGCGGTTTCCTCGTTAACAAAATCTTGTTGTGTCATTTAATTTTCATTTCCGCAATTATAATTGTTGTTATTATAATTTAAAGTAAATCACACAAACGTTAACTCCGTATTACTTGATAGTGATACTATAGAGTCTGGTTAAATCTGAACCTATTATCAAGTAATCACACTTTGATTGTTGTATTGTATTGATCTTGTATCCATAGACGATCACACAAAGTGTGAATACCGATTTGTCACATTGTCTCGACTTTGTCCATAGACAATCACTTTCGGTAAGAGGACTTATAGGTGGATAATTTAAAGATTGTGGTGTATTTGGGTACCCTAGTCTTTTCAGAGTCTAATATAATCTGTATCCATATAGCATATTATAAATACAAGTCTAGCTAACCTAATATGGTTAAGAGAGCTTTCATAATCGTTCATGGTAAGATCCAGAACGATCTCTCTAAACCTATCCTTAAACCCTAGCCTCCAAAACTTCTCCTTCTTCAAAACCCTAGTCTGATTTCCTTCTATTTGTTTTTTTTTTCTTCATCTTCATCATGTCGTCGTCAGCACAAGCCTCCTCCAATGTTTCTCAGTCATCTCACACATGGTCTCCAACTATTGCTGCTTCCAAGTCCATTAGCATAGGTTCGCTTATGTCAACTTCTGCGAAAGCACCATTCCTACCCTCCTTTATCGAAATAGTTCTCTTGGACAGAACTAATTACCTTCTCTGGGAATCTCAACTTGTTCCTATTCTCAAATCTCAAAGACTCTACAAGTATCTTGAAGATACGTTTATGATACCATCCAAAGATCTTATCGATGAAGTAACTGAAGACAAAACCCCTAATCCTGCTTATGAAGAATGGGAAGTTATCGATCAAACCATCATATCTTGGATCAACTGTTCTCTTACTAAACCTATAAAATGTGAATGTGTTCGTCGTGGAAATTATCGTGAGGTGTGGAGATATCTTCGTAAGACCTACGCAACCATCAATCCTACTCGCATACTCAACTGAAAGCAAATCTCTCAACCATCCAGAAGGGTAACTCTTCTATTTCTGAGTATATTCTTGTTAAGGCATTCGATTAGACTTGAATAACCGAAACCTCCACTTTGATAAGTCCAACTAAGATCAGAATTAACTTAGTTTATCTTATCCGGAATCAAATTAGACTAAACAATTCATCCCGAAAACTTTTTCTTTTGTTAAGCCATAAACAATTCATACAAACCAAATAAATCAACTTGCATAATTATTTACCTCAACCGGAAGCAATTGAAACAACATAGACATTAAAGCACCGCAATTGCACCGAAATTTTGTAAGCCTAAACGATTGATACCAAACAATAAAGCAAGATAACAATAGTTTTTCTTAACCGGAAACAATTGAATCACACACACATCCATACACAAATAATGGAATAAAACATCAATTGTACCGATTTTTTTTAAGCAGAAGCAATAAATATACACAATAAAATCAGGCTTTTCTTAAACAGGAAAACGATTAATTAACAAAGTCGTTACCTCAAATTTCGCATCCTCTTCTCCAATAATGCTTGCATCTTCTTTCCAGAGAGAATTGATATCGAAATATCATTATGTTGTCATCCTTATGCAAAACAGAAGAATAACAACAACCAACCTTTACCAGAGAAAGGTTGAAAACCGGTTTTAACTATTGCAAGCAAAAGTTGAAAACCCCGAAACACATATGCTTTTATGCTAAACCAAACGACTCAACATATTGTGACCTTTTCACATATTGTTTCAATTAGAACCCCTCATGATCCTTTGATAAAGCCTACCAACATGGGCTAGAACTTAATCCTGCTAAACCAAAAAGTCACCCAAACCATAAGGGTTCACAACATATGAGATCGAATAATATGGTTTTGAAAACCGAAATCAAACATCATACATAGCAATGATAATTTTTATAGTACTGAAATTAAAATACTAAAAACATCATACTATTACGCATAAAACCAGATCACAATTTTAAAGTTTTACAATACTTAAAACAAAATGTTCAAAATATAACGCAGTCTTATGGTTACAACAGGAACCAAACAGATTTAGACAAAAGTCTAAGAACTTGAACTGGTGTCACTCAAGCGAAAGTCTTCTTCAGACTCTGTATCCTTATAATCTTCAACAATCAGGGAGAGATCTGAAGCAATTTCTTGATGCTTGAGAGATGCAAAGCTGACCTGGCGCTCTAGACAATCATTCCTCCAACTGAAGCTTCGATAGAAGGTTTCAAGATCAGTATCTTGCACATGAGTACTATGAGCAGCACTTGTGCTTGTTCCAGCATGACTTTGTCCCCTCATTCTATTGATAATAGTGTGATTATGAGGTTTAGGTACAAGTTTTTGAGAATCATTAGCACCAATTTCAAAAACACTGCAAATTCTTGTGATAAGACATGGAAACCCCATGCTCTTCCCACTACTCCAGACTCTTATCATTTGCTTGATAATAAAACCACAAAAATCGAAATTAGGGGTACAAATTACCATATGATAAATCAGTTCAGCCACATCTCCACTCCATGTTACCTTGTCCATATTGCTAGGTGTCAAATTGGGAACAACAAGTTTTCCAAAGAACTTGAGATGTTTTGAGATGCCCTAGATACAGAGACTGTTTCCACTCCAGGAATTTCCACCAAGAACCTCAGCAATATGTTCTTTGTTGAAGTCACTGCCTTGAGAAAGAAATGTATTTTCTGGATTGCAGCCCAGAAGATAGCCAATAACATTTCTATTAACTTCGAAGCATCGTCTCCGAACCATGGTGAAGAATCTACATCTCTTAGCATCCATAACATACATGTTGCCATAAAATTCTGCAACGAGACTGGGTGACCCAGTATAGTTCCTAGTGTGTATATCACCCCAGTCATTCCTGCTGTGATACAGACTCATATATTCTCGAAGTTCAACATTCACAAAATTTTTTTTTCAACAATAATCCTCTTATTACGCATTGAAACATACTTGTTAAAATACTCTTGATTAACAAAATAAAGTCCTGTACTAACATCGAAAATCATTGTTGATAAAGTATCAACGGTTTCATCAGAGAAGGTGAAATTTGGAGTACCTCTTCTATGGTTTTCATTCGAACCATCTCCACTAGTGAAATTCCTATTATGCATGTTGTTATGATTGTTATAGGAACTCGTAAATTCGAACAAGAGAACAAGAAACTTACAATTGAAATTCCTGGCATTTTTAGGGGCGACCCCAAAAGAATTAGGGGCGACTTTTTTATTCCCAACCCATATACAACGTTAAGGGATGTCCAAAAATAGGGAGAATACGTTAATTCCCCTACATAATCGGAAGCCATTTTGTGTCCGATTGTTAATACTAAATCGGGAGTTAAGTAACGGAAAGATACTACCGATTGATATGAAATTTGTGCTAAATGCGTATTTGGGGCTACTATTAATCGGAAGTTAATGATATATTCATTTACTACCGATTATAGGCTCAACCAAAATTCAAAAAATTGACAATTTTTTCAAAATCTCATTTTGGGGAAACTCTGTATTCGGTAGTTATATGAACTATCTTGACTACCGATTATTATAGGATATTTGCAAAGAGAGCCATTGTATAATCGGATATCAGGATTTTACCTCATTTACTACCGATTATAGGCTCAACCAAAATCTAAAAAATAGATGATTTTGGCAAAATCTCATTTTGGGGCAACTCCATATTCGGTAGTTATATGATATATCTTGACTACCGATTATGGTAGGATATTTGCAAGAAGAGCCACTATATAATCGGAAGTCATGATAACTTTATTTACTACCGATTATAGGCTCAGCCAAAATTCAAAAAATTGAGAATTTTTTCAAAATCTCATTTTGGGGCTACTCTATATTCGGTAGTTATATGAACTATCTTGACTACCGATTATGGTAGGATATTTGCAAAGAGGCCACTGTATAATCGGAAGTCAGGATAACTTTATTTACTACCGATTATAGGCTCAACCAAAATTAAAAAAATTGAGATTTTCTGCAAAATCTCATTTTGGGGCTACTCTATATTCGGTAGTTATATGAACTATCTTGACTACCGATTATGGTAGGATATTTGCAAAGAGGCCACTGTATAATTGGAAGTCAAGATAACTTTATTTACTACCGATTATAGGCTCAACCAAAATTAAAAAAATGAGAATTTTTGAAAAATCTCATTTTGGGGCTACTTCTATATTCGGTAGTTATATGACTACCGATTATGGTAGGATATTTGCAAAGAGAGCCACCGTATAATCGCAAGTCAGGATAACTTCATTTACTACCGATTATAGGCTCAACCAAAATTCAAAAAATTGAGAATTTTTGCAAAATCTTATTTTGGGGTTACTCTATATTCGGTAGTAAAATAACCTAACTTCACTACCGATTATGGTAGCATTTTAGCCAAAGGTCTAGTTTAATTGGGAGTCAAGATAACTTTTTTTGCTACCGATTATAGGATAATCAAAATTCAAAAGATAGAGGATTTTATTTCGGGGATGCTTTATAATCGGAAGTTAGATGAACTAAATTGACTCCCGATTGTGGATTACCTTCCCGATTGTAAAGTTATCTACCGATTGTAAAGGGTAGTTTGGCCATTAAAAAAAATGAAAGATAAGGGGTAGCTTAGATTTACGATTGGGTGACCTTTTTTGTCTTTTTGTGTCGCCCCTAATTCTTTTGGGGTCGCCCCTAAAAATGTCTGGTTGAAATTCCCTGTTGATGTTTGAACTTTCCTTTCCGAAGTGTAATTGAGGAAGATCGCAAGTACCCTTTGAGAGATGAAGGAAGAGAAACCAAAACCTTGTTTCGAATTCAAGAGACAATCAAAAAAATGAATTTTTGAGTTTAGATTGAACTGCTTTCTTTCATTCGGTTTGTACGAAGAAGAGAAGATGAAAATAAGGATTTCTTTCTTCGTATATGAAAATGCGTGGGTCTAACAACCACACCCAACAATTCGTTTGGCAATCTGAGAGGACTTACTCCAATACACTTTCTAGAGAATCAACTAGACAGTCATACTCAATCTAGAGTAAAGTATATCAAAGAGTTTAGTATCTCTGTTTCACAATGTAATCAGCAGATCAAACAGATAGAAATCCGCGATCCTGATTATTATGTGAAACAACTTGAACGGTACCAAAGACCAATGTTCAAGTGTCAATCAATGTAAATCAACAACCAAAGGTTGAATATTCTAATTGGTTGATCTTAACGCACAACCTGTGATATTTCAATTATATAACAAAATATAATGCGGAAAAGAAATAACACAAACACCGGAATTTTGTTAACGAGGAAACCGCAAATGCATAAAAACCCCGAGACCTAGTCTAGATTGAAAACCGCATTGCATTAAGCCACTACAGACACTAGCCTACTACCAATTAACTTCAGACTGGACTGTAGTTGAACCCTAATCAATCTCACACTGATTCAAGGTACAGTTGCGCTCCTTACGTCTCTGATCCCAGCAGGATACTATACACTTGATTCCCTTAGTTCATCTCACACACAACCAAGAGTTGCTACGACCCAAAGTCGAAGACTTGATAGACAAATCTGTCTCACACAGAAAAGTCTATAGGATTGAATAAATCTGTCTCCCACGGAAATACCCAAGAGTTTTTGTTTCGTCTTTTGATAAATCAAGGTGAACAGGAACCGATCGATAACCCGGAATTATATTCCCGAAGAACATCCTAGAATTATCAATCACCTCACAATAATCTTAATCGACTAGCGAAAGAAGATATTGTGGAATCACAAACGATGAGACGAAGTGTTTGTGATTACTTCTATCTTGCCTATCAGAGATATAAAATCTCGAGCCAATTATTCCAATTGTACTCAACACGATAGAAACAACAAGATCAGATCACGCAACTACAAAGATAATAGTTGTGTCTGGCTTCACAATCCCAATGAAGTCTTTAAGTCATTAACCTACGGGGTCTTGAGAAGAAACCTAAGGTTAAAGGAGAATCGACTCTAGTTATGCAACTAGTAACACATAGGAGGTGTGGGGATTAGGTTTTCCAGTTGCTAGAGTTCTCCTTTATATAGTTTTCAAATCAGGGTTTGCAATCTAAGTTACCTTGGTAACAAAGCATTCAATATTCACCGTTAGATGAAAAACCTGATTCTCCCAAGCTAATATCTTTCAACCGTTAGATCGAACTTAGCTTGTTACACACAAATAAAATGTACCCTAATTTAGGTTTATGTAACCGTACCTAAACGTGTACACCATGTTGGTTCAAAAATAGTTAATCGAGGTCAGCCATATGATTACTCTCACATCAACCTTATTCATCTTAACCATAACTAGTTCCAAATAAACTGATTACTCTCATCAATTATAAAAGAACACAATCAACCTTATTATAGCCATTGCAAAGATTGTATTCCTTATTGATAAATGTTTATGTAGTAGCCCCATAACTAGATTAATTAGTCCATTGAAATGACTTAAATGAAACTAGAACTTTCTCTCTCCTAATGACTAAAATTCTAAAAAGAGTTGTTTATATAGGGTAATACAATGGATGATATCTTCTGTCTCGAGATCAATTATAAAACTTCTTAACCCTCGCCGAACACAATTGAAGATCAAAATATTATGATCCTACATCTTGCCTCTTTTTTCCTTGAATATTGCTTTGATTCACTCTTTGGTTTTTGTTGATCAATACATGCACAAGTATTTCTTTGAGATATATATGAAGTATCCATCTCTCCTCATATTTCTCCCCGAAGTTTTTTTACGCAAAGATTGTTTATTCTTTCTCTTGATTGATAAATGTTTTTCTCGAGGCTCTTTTCCCCTAGTTTTCTTTTCCCCTCCTTTTCATTCTTTAGTTTCACTTTGATTTTCTCCTTCCGCATTTGCGCTCCCGCTTTACCGCATTTTAACCTTTAACCTCTCATCAATTCCCATACGACAAAAGTTCTTTTGAACACACTTCCCGATCAAGAACCCTATCCATTCTTTCGCAAGGTTATTTTCGTGATGATCAAAGGATTATAGTCTCGCTAACTAGACTTCCCATTCCCTTATACGATCCCGGAGTTTGTTTTATTTTCATACTTGCATTCGCCTAATGCTTGAATTCGCGAGAAAGGATCTTTATACTCTACTACGGACTTGGAGATAGTTGCGAGAGAAGTAACTTTTTTGAAAATTATTCAGTGATAAAGATGGTTAATGCCTCATTGGGCATTCGCCTTAAAAAAGAAGGATAATGTCTCGAGGATAAATTGCTCATGCGGGATATCGGGTATACTCCTCGCCACTCCAAAGATGAGAAATGGTGGGTTGTACCCAAATGGTCTTTAGTTCTTCCCGTAATCTCGTGAGGTATCATCCTTGGGAGTTCAAATGGCCTGATGAGTCAATTTTCTTTTTCCTATGTTGAGTTTATATAATTTTTCGTGAACTAATCCGTTGAGAGTACTCGACCATACTTCGATCCACGAGTGAAGTAAGAAACACTTCCTTTGTTATTTGGAACAATATTGGACTTGAAAGATTAAAAGTAAGCATAAGAATAAATCTTCTCGCTCCACTAACCAAAAAGCGAAAGATTCAATCTTCTTCTGTCTCCTCTTCTGATGAGGATGACAACCTTTTTGTATACACACAAGGAATAGATGCTCCCTAGCATACTTTTCTTTCAGGCTCCCCGACTTCTTGATTTTGGACTTATACATATCGTTGTATATGTATTAACAAACTTTTCTATCTTCTTTCAGCCATATGATTACTTTATCATCTCCCGGTTGCCCCTTCAAGGAGGCGAAACATCGGCCATACAAGACTAGCTCCTCCCATCCGGTCTTAACAACAACAGTTGTTTTGCAGTCTCTTATCCCTTATACCTATAGGATTTATGGTTACGAGACTCACATCAACCTTATTCATCTTAACCATAACTAGTTCAAATGACTTAAATGAAACTAGTTAAAGAGTTGTTCAATTGATATCTTCTCATCAATTATAAAAGAACACAATTGAAGCAAAATCGGTTTGATTCACTCGGATCAATACATGCACATTATAGCCACGGTTTGCAAAGATTGTATTCCTTATTGATAAATGTTTAGGTTCACGTATAACCGATTTTAGAAAAGTAACACACTTAAGTATGCGTACTTAAGTAACCAGATTTGAGTTTGTTTTATTTTCATACTCGTGAGTTTGTCTCAATTCATTCATTTCTCCATTCATCCTCGCGTCGTGAACTTTCCGGCTGGTTTTGACCTTCTTCATCATTTCTCATATTCATCCTTGATGATTCCGTTAATCGCGTATGGGTATGCGCACTTTAGGTAACCGGATGAGTCAAGGACGTGAACTTCCGCCAGTATGCGGACTTGTACGCATACTTACCCAGTCTCCTACAACCTTTTTGTATACACACAAGTATGCATACTTTAGGCTCCCGATTTTGGACTTATACACTAATGTGCGAACACACTATGCTTATATCCAAAGATGGTTACAAGATTCTAAACTCTTTATTTCAATCAGTGAAACATTCTTCTATAATGATAATAGCCGTTTTCACACACTATTAGCATCAAAGCAATTTTCAAGATATTGAAATAATCATTATCGAAACATTCCAAGCCTACATCAAATGATTGTATCACACAAACCATGTAAGATGTTACTCGGCAATTTTCTCATGATATAAGATGAACTTGGTCGAAGCGAAAGCTTACCAACACATATTTCGAGAAATATGTAAGCCAGATATACTCAGCTCGAAATCTCAAATATGTATAGAGAAAACTATATCTTAACACGACTTATGTCTCAATATAGGAGATAGTAGAAATAGACTTTCCAAGTGATAGATGTGTTCAAGTCTCCACATACATTTTGTCGAAGAAGTTCCACAAGCTCCCCTTAGTAGTTCTTCATCTTCAAATGATGAACTCTGTGAAATCTAAGCTCAACTACACTATCTATGTCCTAGTCCGAGACATCTATAAATAGGCTAGAAATCAAGACTTATAGTTTTGATCACTAACATTGACAAACATGCTTGAGATAGCAACGCATGCGAGTTTGACCGAGCAGTGCTCTAATAGTATATATCACCGAACCACATGTCGTTCCATATTCGATTTCCTATGAATCGGTTCTATGGTCTAACCATGGATCTGAACCTCTTTCCTCAAGTGGGCTAACCAGTTTGAGTCCGAAGGACTTTGTGGGCTTGGAGTATGTTGAATTTTCAACGATAATTCTTTGAATTTCGACAATTTTAGTCATTTGTTCCTCTTTAGAAACAATATCTGAATATGGTATGTTAACACAGATATCTAACTTGTTTTCAACAGTGTTTGGAAATAAGTCCATGTTGATATTATCTAGAGAAAAATTCATGCAGTAGTCATGAAGATATTTGTGACTACTAATTTTCCCATAGTCTACATAATGTGTATAGCTCAGAGAATCAGATACTAAGTAGTATTGATGCCTCTTTTGAAATGATAATGCTAAGTAGTAAAAGATACTCAAGATCACGATAATAACAAAGAACACAAATATAATGTAAAAGCTACTAAGTTATCATGAGATACAAGAGGTTACGTGGTTCGACTTTTGTCTACGTCCATAGGGTAATGAGTGATTGGTTTGTATTAAGTTATGGTGGTTACAAAGATCTTAAATGCTTCCCAAAGTAATAGAGAGAACTCAAGTTGAAGTAAATACTTAAGTTCTAAACATTAAAGAGGTATAAGCTTAAGACTAGATCTTCTCTCCTAGATATTGAATGTCCTTAGTTTGTTGGTGAAGCTTTGTATTTATAGCCCCTTCTGCTCAAGGTATATCTTTGATCTCTTTGGACCCATCGTTTTCTTATATACCTTTCGTACAAATGGTACCTTCGTTCACCGCGTGCTTTCTCCAGTTGGACTCTGCCACCTCAGCTGACCCATGTTCCTTCGGGAACTTCCCAGCCTTAGTACAGATTGTACCTTCGTTCACCGCTATCCTTTGCCATTCAGGTTCTGCCACATCACCTCTCTCCACATGCTTTGGCTATACGTGTGGATAAGAGATTTGTGTATTTAATGCTGATTAGATATGTCATCTACCTCTGTCCCTTCGCCAGCTGCCTCTCTCTAGACTAGGTTTTGCTTTTTCCATCTTGACCGTCGAGGTATCCCTTCTTGGAGCAAGATAAAGTAGATCTGCGAAGGTACCTTCTGCTACTCAGGTTTCTCTGTACAGCGAGGGTTATACAGTTATCTTGTGTGCGACAACTGAGACCGCGACACGTGCTCCACAGAATATTGGTATTCACAGTTTGCCCCTTTTCTTTCATATTCTACCGTTTGGTAGGATTGGAAGAGAAAACTCCCATAACGCCGCCATTTTTGCACGTACCGGTTAGGTGGTCCCACATGTCTCTTCATGTAATAGCTTCCCCTTGAATTTCGGGACACCCAAAATTTTGGATTCTCCAACCGCCTATAAGAAGAGAACAAAGAGAAGGAATTTTCATTAACTCCTTTCTTTCTTCCCGAACTGTCGCTCTCCATCTCTTTTTCAGAGATTTTTTTCTTCTCCTGCTTTCAACTGTTGGTCTTCCATCGACTCCCAAAAGCTTTTGTTCTTCATCACTCGATCATCATTTGTTGGTAAGTGATCTTTTGTTTCTTCACTGGTTGTTTGAATTTCCGTCTTGGATTTGCCTTGCTCCCATTTTAGTTACTCGCTTTTGAATGCCGTTGATGCTTTCGAGTGTCTGCATGCACTATTTATGACTTTTGATGGGTTCTCTGCGATGTTTGATGATATGGGTTACTTCCCATTTTGCGATTTTTCCATGAATATATCATGATTGCTCCATGTCTGTAAAATTTGAATGTGTTGATCGATCATACTCCGTGTTTGTTTCTTGGGAGGATGAAATCATTTCCCTTGGTTGGTTTTTGTTAAACCCATGCCCAAAGTACTATCTTTTTTGCCCCGACTTTGTTTTTTGGGCCGACTGTAAATTTGTCCCGCCATTGTTGATGTGTTGTTCTTCCTGCTGGTGTTATGGATCATGAGACTTCCGAAGAAGCCTGTGCATAGGGATCTGAAGCCTCGATCGTCTACTGAGCCTCCTCCGAGGAGGATGGATCATCCTGACGCTACACCTTCTCCACCTCCTGAGGATACTGAGATATCTGCTAATACTGAGATGGCTGTGGATCCTGAGGCTGCTGCGGGCCCTGAGGTTGAAGAGGTTGTCGTTGATGATCTTCCTCATCCTCCGCCTCACTATGAGCTTTAAAGGTTGCAACTACGTGACAAAGATAGATATGCTCACATATCTTTGGCTGAGATTACCAAGTCTTTTCGCCTTCACAAGTTTGAGATCTCTTTTGTCAATGGCCCTGATGTTCTCACCGAATCCATGATTCGAAGTTTTCCATATGATGAGAACAACCTCTTGATCAGTGTTGGTCAGCTGGCCGCGGGTATGCTCCTGCCTTTGTTTAGTAGAAAGGATCCCTTCTACTATGATGTTTTGTCTACCAGGGATGACCCGATGAACAAGACTCAATTTCGAGGAGTTATGAATATACTGGTAATTTCTAGCGTGCCCTTCGTGAGTGATGGTACCGTAGTAAGGGAAAGAGTACCCTGAAGTCTTATGACCCTTTTGCTGCTGGAAGGTCTAAGAAAGAGGATTACACCCCTGCCAACTTCAATGCCACCTACGCTGATGCTATTCAGAGAACTAATCTTCTCCCTTGGAGCGTTGGCCCTCGTCGTATTCATGTTACTGCTAAGCAGATTAGAGAAGGTAACAACCTTCGTCTGTTGGAGGAGATTGATAAGACTGGTTTGACTGTCATCCCTTATTCTGCTAAGTTCCCTTTGCCGAAGCCTGATCGTATTCGTGTTGATCATGATGACCGATGGGGTCGTAATCCTCTTCGTGTGGTGGGTCCCTGGGCCTACGGTTTTACTACCGCAGATCCCAACGTCCCTCGTACATCTCTTTCATTGCGCGAAAAGTATGATGGGTATCAGCCTTGGGTTTTCAACCCTGCTGCTTCTCACGAGTAACCTTCGCTTTTCTCGGAGTTTTTTCATTTTGTTCTTTGCTTAGTAACCTTTGCTTGGTATAGTAACCTATGCTCGTTTTTATGATGGATCTTTACAGTCTGCCCCTGCTTCTTCTGCTGGAACTGCTCCTGGTTCTGCTGCTAGGATTGCTCCTAGCTCTGCTGGTAACTCCGTAGCTACCAGGACTAGGAAGAGAAAGGCTTCGGCCGAAGCGTCTATACCAACACCTGCGGAGGTAAGGATTATAGGCATACCTTTATGTTTGTAGGTTTCCTGGTATTTTTCCCCTAATCCTTGGCTTGTGCATGTGTTCTGCTACGGTCTTCCAAGAGAAAGGGTAAGCTGAAGGCTGTGGTCGATCTTGAGGAATCCGATGAGGATCCTAAGGTTGCTGCGGATGAGCGGGATGATGAAGATATGGAGGACATTGAGGATACTAGCCTTAGCCCTCATCTGGATGATATTGAGGAAGATTTTTCCAAGAATAGCCCCAGTCCTATCCGTGCCGTTTCTGTGGAGGGTGAAAACCTTCCAGTTAGTGGTGATGCTTCATTGGTGACTCCGGTTAGCTTCCAAGTTCCCACTTTTACTTTGCTACCAAATGTGCCTTCGTTTTCTGCCCCTGGTGATTTGCAACCTGTTATTTCGGCTACTACTGGTGTTGTAGTTGTATCTTCTAAGAGTCTTCCATCCTCTCCTGCCACTTCGCTTCAATCGAGTGCTTCGTTTGCGAAGGGTGTTAATCCGGTGGTTGGGGTTAGTAGCTCAGACTCGCAGTTGAAGAAGAGGGTTGTGATTTCACTGGCTAGCTTCTCCTTCAATGCTACGCCCACCTCATTATGGAGTGCTCAGTCTGTTTCTACTGCCCCTGCTAGCAAAGTTGTTGGACCTTTACCTTCGTCACCAGATTGGACCGTATTGGTCAATCTTCCTTCTGCTGGTGATATGGACTTAGGTGGTGCTCAAGCTTTTTCTTCGGTTCCCAACTCGTCCACCATGCCATCTCTTCTTCGTGGTGAGGGTTCAGTTCTCGTGCCCCATGCTCGCTCTCAAGCAATTGGCGGAGTTTTTGCTGACTCTGAGAAGGGTAAGCTGCCTGAGAGCCTGAGCCTTGGGAGTTCTGATGATGCCATCCTTGAAGCCATTCTTTGGGATTCAAAGGGTCCCTTTTCTGTTGAGGTTGATCGTCACCAACTGGATGGTTCTTTTGAGGTAGCTTCGCAGTTGGATGTTCTATCTTCTCAGTACCGTGTGTCTAAGGATCTATTCTTTGACCCGGACTGCCTTCGCTCCAATCAGAGCTTTAGTGAAATCCGCAGGGGTAACATCCAAGAGATGGAGGCTTTTATGGATACCTATGCTGATTTCCTTCCCTGTCTTTTGCTGTTTTCAGTAAGTGATCCTTATGTTACTGTCTCATGCTTTTTTTTGAATCTTCGTCTGTTCTTATGTCTTGTTGTTCTCAGCTTTGTAAACAAATCGATATCGTTTGTACCTTGTTCAAGTTATATAGGGCTAAGTGCACTCAATTGAGTGTTTTGTTGGAGCGTACCCGTCAAGATCACTCATTTGCTGGGGCGCAATAATCTTCTTCGAGTGGTGCTGATTCTGCTGCCAAGATATCTCTGCTAGAGGATGATCTGACGAAAACTCAGAGATCCCTGGAGGCTTGTTTTTTAGCCCTCGAGAGGGCCAATAATGCTGCAAAGGCTGCTGAGGATGGTCGCAAAGCTGCTGATTCTGCTCTTGGTGCTGAGTCTTCCAAAGCCATAGGTTCGTTTCTTTTCTCCCTTAGCTTTGTCTTTAATTTTGGTTATTATTATAGTCCTGAGACATCCTACGCATGTCAGCTGGTGGCTCTAGTGAGCTTAGACACCTACGGGAGCAAGTAGCCAAGTTATCCTCCGATGTTTGTATTATCAGAAGAAGTCGGACAGGTTGATGAACGTGACTGTTCATAATGAGGCCCAAATTTCCCTTGAATCTGCTCATAACGCAGATCTTGTGAAGCAGATGGCTTTTCTACGTAAAGAATGTGATGAAGCCCTTAAGTTGAAAGAGGGTCTCATTTTAAAGCAAAAGGAGGATATTTCCTTAGTCGAGAAACGCCTCCTAGCCCAAGAATTTATACGTAAGACGTATCATGTGGATTTCGAAGAAGCCTGCGCTTCCTTAGCTAAGGTTACCACAGATGGTAATGTACTATCTTCTGAGGTATGTTCTCTCAAGAAAAAACTTGTTGAGGTCGGCTCCGTGTCTTCTTCCATGTCCCATGCATCTTTGGTTAAAAGGTTGGAAGAGTTAGAGAGTGTGTACCAGGTTTTATCCTCTGAGAACGCTTCGCTCCAGATTGATGTCGAGGATCTCCGGACTGAACGGGACACCCTTGTGGAGGACCTTGATGCTGTTGAGGTGGACCTTGCCGAATCCCAGCATAGTTTAGAAGAATCCCTTAGCCATGCTGGAGGTAGCTTAGGGTTTCTTCATTCCGCAGTAGTCTTTGTTATTCATTACTGGCTCCGCTTTTACTTATCCCTTCTATTTCCGTAGGTCTCCAGGAACAGCTTGTTGGTGCGAATGCTAAGATTAACCGTCTTGAGGGCCAGATATCTTCGTTGGAGATTTCCCGTCAGTTTGATACTGCTGCAAAGTCCAAGGCTGAGGCGCTCCACTAAGCTAATGATCAGATTAGTGCTCAGGTGATAGAGCTTAATCAGAAATCAGCCTCGGATCTGGCGGCTCAGGCCTCCCAAATGAAGGCTCGGTTCGAGAAGTCGGTCATTGATTATATCAATGACGCCTTTACGGAAGCTGAACGTCAGGCTGAAGGAGTAGTCTTTCCTCGTCTTCCTTATCCTTGATTTTGTTGTTTCTAGCTCTGTTTAAGCAAACTCCTTGTTGTATTATGCCCTTCGTGGGGGCATCTTTTCTAGCTTTGATATCTCTCTTCTTTGAGACAATGCTCTGTGATGTTTTGAACCTTTATTATCGGCAACTTTTTAAGACGTGTTAGACATATTTTGGTAAGACTATTATTTTACTTATGTTACTTGCATGAATATTTTTGTTTTTGGACGTATTGTGTCTTTTTGATCGCACAATCAAGTTATCACAAGGTGCTAAGGCATGTTTAACCTTTGGTGGAACATTCATCGTCCTACCTAAGTATCCTTTGGACAGAAGGTACCGAGATGGCGAAGGCTCCTACGTGGGAAATATTTTTCCTGTAACCCTTCGCGTTCAGCGCGAAGGATGTTTTACTTTGACAAGGTATCTCTATAGGGGATATCTTACTTTTTCTTATTGCCTCATGAAGGGAGCTATTGCCCCGAAGATCCGAGTACTGACATATGCACAATTATGTCTTGCCTTGTCTCATCGTCAATCCCGACGGAGGGTGTCTATTCTAACCCAATTGTATTTAATCAAAACTAACTTTCCTTTTAGGAAAAAGTTTCTTTCATTGATTAGTAAGGTTTATAATACCTTTGATCAGGGATAGAACATGGTAGGCTAATGCCCGTTCCTTTCTTCTCCTGAGTGATCGCCATTCTCTTACGGGTAGTACTTTTTTAGATACATTGCAGTCCAGGGATGTTGTAATACTTCACCTTTGGAAGTCCTCAGATAATAAGACCCTTTTCCGGTAATGTCGTGTATGATGTAGGGTCTGTCCCACGTAGGAGCCAACCTGCCCCATTCCTTATTCCTTTGATATGGTGGTATTTGACGCATTACGTATTCCTCGACCACAAAGTTTCTAGGGATGACCCGCTTGTTGTATTACCAAGCTAGCCTTCGTTGATAGTTTACCATCTTTTGCAAAGCTACCTCCCGTCTTTCTTCAAGGTCATCCAGCTTTTCTAACATCAAGTCTGTTGTTAGGTTCTTTTCCCATGCCTCCGTTTTTGTTGTTGGAAGTATTATCTCTGTTGGGATGACTGCTTCAGCTCCGTAGGTTAGCAAGAATGGTGTTTCTCCCATAGCCGACCTTCTTGTAGTTCGATAAGCCCATAGGAAGTTGTGTAATTGTTCGCACCACCTCTTCTTGTATGCTCCTAACTTCTTCTTTAAGTTCATTGCTATGGTTTTGTTTATGTCCTCCGCTTGTCCATTGCTCTTAGTATATATATGAGTGGACTTGTTCTTATGAATGTTGAAAGTATCAAAAAACATGTCGATATTTTTTCCTTTCAATTGTTTGCCATTGTCTGAAACTATGGCGGCTGGAATTCCGAACCTGCATATGATTTGCTCAAACAAGAATTTAAAGACGTATGTGTCCCTAATTCTTGCTAAAGGCTTTGCTTCCACCCACTTGGTGAAATAATCCGTAGCCACGATGAGGTATTTTCTTTTCGAGGTTCCCTCTATCAAGGGCCCGACAATATCAACCCCCTATTTGACAAATGGCCAAGGGCTGATGACTAATTTAAGCTCCGTTGCTAGTGCTTTGATCTTTATGGCAAAGCGTTGGCATCTTTCACATCGCTTAGCCACGTTCTTCGAGTCTTCGTCCATGCTTAGCCAATAATATCCTTGCATTTTGGATTTAATCTCCAAGGATCTTCTTCCGCTGTGGTTGCCTGCGTCTCCGCTGTGTATATCGTGGAGTATTTTCCTTCCTTCGTTTCGTGAGAGGCACCCTATTAGAGGTCCGAGAAATGACCTCCTATACAGTATTCCATCACGAAGGCTGTACATTGCTGCTTTTGATTCGATCTTCCGAGCTTCCTTAACATCGGCTGGTAAGGTACCTTTGTCTAGATACTGGTGGATTGGAATCCTCCAATCATCTTCTGCTTCGTCTCCATTGACTTCATATGACATGGATAGGTCCTTGTCAGATTCCTCAGCTTCATTGTCTGATTCTTTTATTTCTTCGTTTGTTTCTTTATCAGCTTCTCTCATGGACCGAGTTTGGACAGCAAAGGTCTCTTCGCGTCTGAAATGGGTCCTTCTATCGAAGGTTCGTAGATCCTTCCAATTTGCACGGCGGTGGTGTTTCTATCTTTTAGCATAGAGGATATAAATACCAAGGCATCTGCGTGTTTGTTGTCTTTTCGACATACATGCCTGAATGTTATGTTGTTGATATTGGACGCATTCTCCTGAGCTAACTTTAAGTACGAAGATAGTATTGGATCCAAAGTTTGGTATTTGAGTTCGATTTGCCTAATGACCAGCTATGAATCACTAGTTAACCGAACATCTGATAAGCCTAGCTTCCGCGCCAAGCGTAAGCCATGTATGATCGCCTCGTATTCTGTAATGTTATTGGTGTATTGCTCGAATTCTAACCTGAATGCGTAGATGAGTCGGTCTCCAGTGGGGGTTGTTATTACAATCCTTATGCCTGAGCCATCTCCGTTGGAGGAGCCGTCTACGAATATCTCCCATCTTTGCGAATTCTGAGGTTTCAGCAGATATTCTAGTTCTTGCTTGTCTTCCTCCATGCCGGGGATGTCATTTATATCTGCTTCGTCGCTGAGAGGAAGATCTGCCAGAAAGGCTGCCAAGATCTGCGATTTCTCAGCCTTTCAAGTTTCAAAGATTATGTGAAACTATTTGATCATGGCATTCCATTTTGCCACCCTTCCGATTTTCTCCGTGCTATCGAGGGTTTTCCCTATCCGAGCCTTCGTGAAGACTTGGATGGTATGTGCGTCAAAATATATCCTTAGTTTTTGTGTTGCCACAACCAAGGCATATATAAGTTACTCCACCTTGGTGTAGTTACGCTCCGCTGAACTGAGTGTCTTGCTGATGTAATAGATGGGTTTTTCACCCTTCCCTTGGTCTCGTACCAATACTGCGCTCACAGCGTAGCTTGTTGCTGCTAAGTACAAGGTAAGTATTTCACCTGGCTCTAGCTTTTGTAGTACGGGTACTGAAACCAAGTATTCCTTGATTTTTTGGAGGGCTTGCTCGCACTCCGTGGTCCACATTAATCTGCTTCCTTTCCTCAGTGTGTCGAAGAATGCCTTGCATTTGTTCGATGACCTTGCTATGAATCTTCCCATGGAGGCTAAGATTCCATTTAGTTTTTGTACTTCTTTTAGTGTTTTTGGAGATGGCATCTCCATTATTGCTCTGACCCTCTCGGGATCCACTTCTATTCCTCGCTTAGTTACCAAGTACCCTAGGAATTTTCTTGAGGTTACTCCAAACGTGCATTTTTCCGGATTTACTTTCATGTGAAAGTTTCTCATGGCTTCAAATATCTCCCTTAGGTCTGACAGGTGATTTTTCGCCTCTTTGCTTTTGACTAGCATGTCGTCCACGTAGACCTCTAGTATCTTGCCTATCCATGGCTTAAAGATTTTGTCTACCTATCGCTGGTATGTTTCCCCCGCGTTCTTTGTCCAAAAGGCATCCTTGTATAACAATACAAGCCTCGTGGGGTAAAGAACGAGTATGCTCCTGGTCTTCTTCTGCAAGGGCGATTTGGTTGTAACCAGGGTAGTTTGATGGTGGATTTTCATTTAAGGTTAAAATTGTAAAAGCCAAAAAATTATGCGCTAACATCTTGTAAAAGATAAAGCCATTAATAAGTGTTGAATACTTCTTCACTTTACTAATTCACCTAGAATGGAGCGTGTGGCAACAATCCCATTCTGTGAATTAAATACACGAAATTCATCCAGGTTGGAGCATGTAGCAACAATCCCATATACCCTGTGAATTTATAGCATTATTAATTAATGCGTAAGAAGCCTTGTATTTCCCCTACTCATTATCGGTGCGGCGGCATGACGACCGAGTGTTTCTCTCCACGAGCAACACGAACCTCCAAGCATTATAATGAAAGCATGTACGAAATACCCGTCAGCCTGCAACTCTCGGTGTGTTATACTAGCCCGATTGAGCAACTCTCGGTGTGTTATACTAGCCCGATTGAGCATCCTGACTGTCCGTATCGGTCTGATATGATCTCGTTCATCCAACTTCACCAGCATGATTGGATGGCCCAGATCAATTCCATAACCCCCAAGCAGGTATGGAATATTCGCCGCCGAACCAACGCGGACCCCGCATGATCGGCCTCCAGAATTTGCATAGCTTGCCAAAACGTCCAAACCAGAGCGGCATGGGCGGAAAACCCTAAATTAGGGTTTGCAGCACATTACATGTGTCACAAAACAGTCTCAACCATCCATTTTCACAGGTATAGATGGAGGGTGTAGATGTAGATTCAAAAGGCCCAGAGCATGTCAACACAATCACCGTGGGCCCGCCTACATACCTGACCAATCGGTCAGGACCAACCATGCTTGGTCATCCCAATTCGTGCGCCCGAATAAAGCATGGTTATACGACCGTGAAAGCCAAAATTAGGGTTTTGAGCATCACGAGCGTCCATCTTCTCCGGCACGAATGGAGGGTCCAAGATTAGATTAAGCAGGTCCGGTCATACCAACATGACCACCGTGGACCCATCAATCTCCTCACTCGGTCGGCCAAGGCATACCATGCATGGTTATCCCAAATCGTCCGCCCAAACTAGCGTGGATACACTTCCCAATTGCAAACTAATCTCGACCGCTCAACTTCGCCGGACGATATGAGTGGCTCAGATCACGTTTTCATGGGACAGTCAGGTATAGGCGTGAACACCAGCCTACCACCTACACGACAGACCGATCGGCCAAGACCGACCAAGATTGGTCGTCTTGGAACGCGCGCCCGAAGTTGGCACGACGCGCGGCTTTTGTTTGCACTCGTTTTTTGTCGCAAACTGATCTCGACCACTCGACTTTGCTTTGACGAATTGAGTGGTCCGATCACACTTTCATGAAATAATGGGGTATGGGCGCCTACACCGTCATGCCGTCTACACGCATGTACGATCGGCCTGTCCAAAATCGTCTCCCAAGCTTGGATTCGACCAAGCTGAAGAATGATGCCTGCGCACCTCTTCAAAACCCTAATTCCATCAACGGTCGCAGATGAGTGTCTCAAAGATCATCTCGTCCGTCCAACTTCACCGGCTTGGTTATACAACCCTCGGTCGAGTTAATTGGTCGGTGAGGCGTCATGGTAATCACCACCCATCACTCTACCATACCATGATGCAGTACCTGCATAGAATACACATGATACTTCAGAAGTATCGACTTCCTAAATAACTTAGTTATTTAATCTAGCATTACATGCAATTTCTGTGGGTCCCACGATCCACACACTCGAGACATCGATCATGTCACAAACTGGGGGATACATACTGGGGTATTGGTCTGGCGGTTTACAGCGTGCAACGCGCCATCACAAGAACGTGTCGAAGTCATGGACGGTTAGAGATGACAGGAGAAGTGGGCAAGACCGGGTCGTGTAACACCAACACACAACTCCACTACTCCATCACTCCACTTCCTCCACTTCCCACGAGAGACGTGAATAAGGCTCAAATGACTTGTATAAATAGGTTCTCCTCCCTATTTTCCAAACAGAGAAACAAGACAAGTCCAGGACAACGAGAGGCAAGTGTTGATACAATCGTATTCAAACACCGGAACGATAGCTTACACCCTGTAAGCCGCCCAAATTTCTCGATATACAAGTCATTCATAGCCAACATCTTCACATTCTCAACACCTTCTTCGCTTCCCTCCCCAAGATCAACCCCATCTCCTTCACTTTGTGACCGAAACAAGTCTGGAACGGACATTTCTTGGTTTAGGCCGGACTTGCACAGATTGATCTCTCGAATCTACAAGCACTCACCGCGCAGTGCATTTGTTTAAGGTTTAGACTCATTTCTCATCCACACACCCCAAATTACCAAAACCGGCAGAAATAGTTTTCACCCATAAACAATTGGCGACCACAGTGGGAGGTTAATCTCTCGGTTGTAAAGTCAATTTCTTCAAAATCCGATTCAATTTTATCAATTTAAAAAAGGGTAGATCTTAGAACCAATCAACAATTCATTTCAAGATGATGGAACTCAGGTCTGGATCAGCAATCAATTCTGATGGAGCTAGTGTGGATAACACTCCCGGTGTCGATGTACCTGTCAGTGGAGCTACCGTGGTCAATACATCTTGTGGAGCCGTCACTTCTATCACCAACGCTAGCGGGTCAGGAGACATTCCAGTAGGTGTAACGCCTCCCATCACCAGAGCCAGAGCAGCCGCGAATCCCGGCATCTCCTCAAGTGTAACGCCTCCAGTGGTCACCAGAGCAACAACTTTCACTCCTTCATCAGGACGAGGAGCCGGAGGGACGAGAGGAGGACCACCGTCCATTACCATTGCAGACTTGATGGAGAAGCAGGAAGTTCTTGCTAAGACTCAAACGGATATGGCCGCAACTCAGAAAGAGGTACTCACTTTTCTTAAGACATTAACTGATCGATTGCCACAAGAGCCGAGACAGCCCCTGGAGCAAAAAAGGAACGCATTCAATGCACCGGAGAAGGTACTTCAGCGGCGCGGACCTCCATGGACCTGATCAAAGAAGCGACATCAGATATGAGCGGTCATGTCATGGAGACTCCTACACTGGGGACATATCCTCACAACGATCCTCCTCAAGTCAATAGTTTCACTATGAACCAGAGGCCAGTGGATCGGGAAGCGGTTTCACTAAGAACCAGAGGCCGGTGGATCGGGAAGCGGTTTCTCTAGTGGAAAGTTTATGCGAACTTTCATACCTCTCGAAGAATCAGCGCGCGGAGATGTTTTGTAATCAACCAAAGGAAGGTCAACGACCGTGCCCTACATGTCACCGCACACATCAAGGATTCAGAGTTCAAGACGGCCCTTATCTACACAGGAGCGTCTTCGAATGTGATTACTCTCAAGACTCTCAGGACATCCAAGGTTCTCCCAGGCAAGGTCGTACGGAAGCCTACCACAATGACGGACTTCGAGGGAAACCAAACCAAAGACATACTGGAGAAGCTCCGCGAAAGAATCGCACAAGTTCGTTGCGTCCCACTCCCCACGTGGGCATCAATTCAGGAAGAAGACCGGCTTGCATTATTGAGGGCTAAAACCCACGATGCATCTTTGCTGAAGAAGCATTCTTCTCCATCCTGTGAAGCCACGACCCACGTTCACACGAAGAGGGAACAAACTTTTGTGGAGAGTCGTGACCAGAAAGGGAAAACGGTATACCAATACTGCCATTATCAATTAGCAGGAGACTCTACCCGGTCTCTCCACCCAATGGAATGCTACAACAAAGAACGAACCACAAGAACAAGTGCTAGATGCTCCACAACAAATGCAAGATGGCACTAACTCCACAACCGATGAGATTGAAATCGTTGAGGAATCTCCTAGGCCTATCTCCATCATCTCAACCTTGTGTACGGATAAACACACGAAGCTCGTGGAACTTCTCAAAGAGTACCAGACATATTCGCTTGGAGATATGAAGAAATGCCGGATTTAGATGAAAATTGGTCACCCATCATCTACATGTCATAACTGGATCCAAGTCGGTTAAACAGTTGTAGTTCAGACACGAGGAAAATGGATAGATCAGGTGCTGCATAGACTTCAGAGACTTGAACAGGTGCTGATCCAAAAACGATCCTCCTCTACCTAACATCGACATGTTAGTAGATGCAACCAGCGGACACGGCATGTTCTCCTCCATGGATGGATGTAGCGGCTAAAACCAGATAAGGATGTACGAGCATGATGCAAGTAAGATAGCTTTTCGAACTCCTCTCGGAAATTTTTATTGTACCATACTGCCATTTGGTTTAAAGAATGCCGGTGCAACGTATCAACGCTCTATGACGGCAATCTTCCACTGGAGCCGATACCTCAAGGGAGCAGCCTCAAGAAGATAACGATGTCCAAGCGTCATATCGAGCAAGATCCGGGCGAGTCACTCTATCGCATGGTGGTCGAACAAGATCCGGCGAGTCACTCTATCGAGATGTGGTCGAACAAGATCCGGGCGAGTCACTTTATCGACAAAGGGTACATGTCTATCATGCTATGTTGGAGAATCCGCGCTTTTGGTCATCCTCTGGAGCAGGTTGAACGCTCATCTACAACAACATATTCCCCGATAGAAAGAACCAGCCTCGCCGTGTGAAGAGCCTTATAATGTTGGTAGGGGCATATATCTCACCAACAAAGCGATACAACCTTTCACCTTTCTTCGTAGCGGTTCCCTGAAGCATCAAGAGGAAAACCACCGAGATACAACATCATGCGCGTCCGTCAACTTCAACTCCAGTACCACATGCACGACTCCCACAATGATGAAACAATGTCCAAGATATTCCATATTTGGCTCGACAACAACCACTACGAACAAACCATGTAAACCACGCTTGGGGACTGCGGCTCAACATGAAGTTCCGTCACCGTTAGTCGAGGAATTCTTCAACATGAGAGAGATGGTCAGTCAAGAAGCATGGAATTCACAAGGGTAAATCGAACTGAAGAGGGAAACACTTCAATGCTCCCTCTAGCAGAAGCTGCTTCAATGGTCTATTCAAGAGCCGCCTCAACTCTCTCTCCGGGACCCACGTTCGCTTCAGAATCCTTCTTCAACACTCTCTCCAGGATCCACCTCAACGTTCGCACCAAAAACCACTTTAACATCCTCTAGATCCGTTTCAACACTCAAGCTGCATCAATAATCTGCGCTCTGGTCAAGTTATCTTTGATGTACTCATTGCTCAACATACGTCTCATCCATCTTTCATGAGGGCCCAGCGGAGCATGAAAAACCTTGAAGTCGATAGGAGAAGGGTTATCTTGTGGAACGGATATTTTCATATAGTTGAAAGAGCGCGGTGAACAACTCATCATCAATGTTCGGCATATCTTTGAAGCTGTCAACACCTCCTAACTTGGCACCAGCATTATCCCCAGAAGACATCTCAACAGGAGTTCTTTTCTTCATTCTACAATAAAAGACATGAGTCAGTACTTGTATAAAAATGCGTGAGATGTGTAGTCACACATGACATAACACACATTCACGTTGGAGTACACAAGGCTGGTATTGGGTCCAAACACCGGTATTGATCAAGTCACAAGTCCATTATTGCTCAAGTTTCAAGTCTGGTATTTATCAGGTCACAAGTCCGGTATTGCTCAAGTTTCAAGTCCGGTATTGCTCAAGTCTCAAGTCTGGTGTTAATCAACTCTTAATTCCGGTGTTGATCAAGTCACAAGTTTGGTATTACTCAAGTCTCAAGTCTGGTATTGATCAAGTCACAAGTCCGGTATTGCTCAAGTCTCAAATCCGGTGTTGATCAAGTCTCAAGTCTGGTGTTGATCAAGTCACAAGTCCGGTATTGCTCAAGTCTCAAGTCCGGTGTTGATCAAGTCACAAGTCTGGTGTTGATCAAGTCACAAGTCCAGTATTGATCAAGTCACAAGTCCGGTATTGCTCAAGTTTCAAGTCTGGTATTGATCAAAGTCACAAGGCTGGTATTCGAATAAAACATGTGCACGCAGCGGGGCTTTTCAAAAACACGGGGTCGACGTTCATCAGGCACGTGGCGGGTCCTACTTGATCCCAGCCCAGTTGGTCGAAGGCATACGCCCGTCCCCAATCAAAGCTCTCTATACAGAAGAAGGCGTTTCAGCTCCAACACTTCAACGCTCTCCTGGGCATACTCCAGAAGCTGCTTCAACACTTTCTACAGGACCCACATTTACATTTGAGCACACAAGACGCAGCGGACCCACGATTAACCAAAACAGGCACATCAAGCCAACGTTCGATCAAGCAGGTGGAGTATCCCCACGAACGAAACAGGCGTAACAGTTCATCGAAGCAGGCAAGACCGACATCATGCTAGGGGAACACTCGCATGGACGCCTCTTGAACGTGACATGCTCCAAGGACAGGATGACCCATCTCTCATGGTAACATCTAACTTTGTCTCATAAGCTTTGTCTTTAACTGTCACCATCTCATGCCTTGCCCACAATGGTGTAACCATTACGTGCTAGGCAGGGGACTTAATGTTGATGGTGGATTTTCATTTAAGGTTAAAATTATAAAAGCCAGAAAATTATGCGCTAACATCTTGTAAAAGATAAAACCATTAATAAGTGTTGAATACTTCTTCACTTTACTAATTCACCTAGAATGGAGCATGTGGCAACAATCCCATTCTGTGAATTAAATACACGAAATTCATCTAGGTTGGAGCATGTAGCAACAATCCCATATACCATGTGAATTTATAGCATTATTAATTAATGCGTAAGAAGCCTTGTATTTCCTGTACTCATTATCAGTGCGGCATGACGACTGAGTGTTGCTCTCCACAGAGCAACACGAACCTCCAAGCATTATAATGAAAGCATGTACGAAATACCCGTACAGCCGCAACTCTCGGTGTGTTATACTAGCCCGATTGAGCAACTCTCGGTGTGTTATGCTAGCCCGATTGAGCATCCGGACTGTCCGTATCGACCGATATGATCTCGTTCATCCAACTTCACCAAAGATGATTGGATGGCCCAGATCAATTCCATAACCCCCAAGCAGGTATGGAATATTCGCTGCCGAACCAACGTGGACCCCGCATGGTCGGCCTCCAGAATTTGCATAGCTTGCCAAAACGTCCAAACCAGAGCGGCATGGGCGGAAAACCCTAAATTAGGGTTTGCGGCACATTACATGTGTCACAAAACAGTCTCAACCATCCATTTTCGCAGGTATAGATGGAGGGTGTAGATGTAGATTCAAAAGGCCCAGAGCATGTCAACACAATCACCGTGGGCCCGCCTACATACCTAACCAATCGGTCAGGACCAACCATGCTTGGTCATCCCAATTCGTGCGCCCGAATAAAGCATGGTTACACAACCGTGAAAGCCAAAATTAGGGTTTTGAGCATCACGAGCGTCCATCTTCTCCGGCACGAATGGAGGGTCCAAGATTAGATTAAGAAGGTCCGGTCATACCAACATGACCACCGTGGACCCATCAATCTCCTCGCTCGGTCGGCCAAGGCATACCATGCCTGGTTATCCCAAATCGTTCGCCCAAACTAGCGTGGATACACTTCCCAATTGCAAACTAATCTCGACCGCTCAACTTCGCCGGACGATTTGAGTGGCTCAGATCACGTTTTCATGGGACAGTCAGGTATAGGCGTGAACACCAGCCTACCACCTACACGACAGACCGATCGGCCAAGACCAACCAAGATTGGTCGTCTTGGAACGCGCGCCCGAAGTTGGCACGACGCACAGCTTTTGTTTGCACTCGTTTTTTGTCGCAAACTGATCTCGACCACTCGACTTTGCCGGACGAATTGAGTGGTCCAGATCACACTTTCGTGAGATAATAGGGTATGGGCGCCTACACCGTCATGCCGTCTACACGCATGTACGATCGTCCTGGCCAAAATCGTCACCCAAGCTTGGATTCGACCAAGCTGAAGAGTGATGCCTGCGCACCTCTTCAAAACCCTAATTCCATCAACGGTCGCAGATGAGTGTCTCAAAGATCATCTCGTCCGTCCAACTTCACCGGCTTGGTTATACAACCCTGGTCAGGAGTTAATTGGTCAGTGAGGCGTCATGGTAATCACCGCCCATCACTCTACCACACCATGATGCAGTACCTGCATAGAATACACATGATACTACAAAAGTATCGACTTCCTAAATAACTTAGTTATTTAATCTAGCATTACATGCAATTTACTGGGGTCCCACGATCCACACACTCGAGACATCGATCATGTCACAAACCGGGGATACATATCGGGGTATTGGTCTGGCGGTTTACAGCGTGCAACGCGCCATCATAAGAACGTGTCAGGAAGTCATGGACGGTTAGAGATGACAGGAGAAGTGGGCAAGATTGGTCGTGTAACACCAACACACAACTCCACTACTCCATCACTCCACTTCCTCCACTTCCCACGAGAGACGTGAATAAGGCTCAAATGACTTTTATAAATAGGTTCTCCTCCCTATTTTCCAAACAGGAGAAAGAAGAAAAGTCCAGGACAAAAGAGGCAAGTGTTGATACAATCGTATTCAAACACCGAATCGATAGCTTACACCCCGTAAGCCGCCTCGCCTTTCTGATACAAGTCATTCATAGCCAACATCTTCACATTCTCAACACCTTCTTCACTTCCCTCCCTAAGATCAACCCCATCTCCTTCACTTTGTGACCGAAACAAGTCTGGAACGGCCATTTATTGGTTTAGTCCGGACTTGCACAGATTGATCTCTCGAATCTACAAGCACTCACCGCTAGTGCATTTGTTTAAGGTTTAGACTCATTTCTCATCCACACACCCCAAATTACCAAAACTGACAGAAATAGTTTTCACCCATAAACAGGTAGCCATCCATGAAGGATAATCTCTGGCGACCTTCGGTTGCGTTGACCAGCTGGTCAATATTTGGCAGCGGGTAGCTGTCCTTGGGGCACGCCTTGTTGAGATTGCTAAAGTCGATGCAAATGCGTACGCCTTTGTTCTTCTTAGGTACGATGACCATTTTATACATCCACGTGGAATATTTGACTTCTCGTATGAATCCTCGTGCTAGGAGCTTCTGCAACTCCTTTTCTACTGCCTCTTGGTAGGTATCTGCCACCTTGCGGATACATTGTTTGAATGGTGGCATTTCCGGTTTGATCCGAAGATGGTTGGAGACCAAATTAGGGTCAATTCCCGGTATGTCTTCCATTGACCATGCGAAGATGTCTGCGTGATCCCGTAGTACCCTTTGTAGTTGCATCTCCTCATCCTCTTCTAGTAAAGTTCCGATGTTAATCATCTTTGGTTCCGGCTTCGTTCCGATGTTGATTTTCTTCGTTGGTTCCACCGGTGAGAAGGTTTGTTTCTGAGGATGTTGAGGAGTGATTTTATGTAATTGTCATTTGGTGGAGACATCCGCTGCTGGTGCTGCGGATGTACTTGCTTCCTGAACTGAGGGGGCTTCGGGTACTTTGAAGCCTTCGTCCTTTATTTCAATGGCATTTGCCTTTCGTGTTGTTGTGTGGCAACTCTTTCTTCGTTGAGTCTGACCTCCGCTAGATTGCATAGACTTGCATCTTGTTGATCACCTTTGATTTTTATTTCACCTATGGGTGTAGGGAATCTAAGGTATTGGTGGTAGGTCGAGGCTGTTCCTCTCAACCGATGGACCCATAGTTGTCCCATGATGACGTTGTAGGGCGAAGTTGCTTCCACAACACAAAACCTTGTATTGGTTACTAAGGGTCCTGCACGTACCTGCAAGACGATTTCTCCTTTTGGTCTAGAGACCGCTCCGTTAAAGCCGTATATTGTGCAAGTGGATGAATCCATTTGTTCACCTGTCAAACCCATACGTAGGTAGGGTTCGTAAAACAATACATTCAACGAGCTGCCCCCATCGATGAGGACCTTCGTAACATTCCACCCATGTATTGGTAGAGTGATCACAAGTGGGTCGTTTTGCATCTCGACTTCCTGGTTGACGTCCTTTGTTGAAAATGTTAATGGCATAGCCATCCATTCTTCCCAAGTGGTAGTGGGTAGTCCAATTAGCTTGAACACCTCGTGGGATTCTAACTTTCTCCGGTTTCGAGTTAACTCGAGGGTGTCTTCGAGTAACTCCTCCTGGCCTCCGCTGGAGAAGGTGATCATGTTGATGTATTTGTTATCCTGAGGTAGTTCTACCCTTTTCTTGGGGGCTACCTCAACGTCAGCCGGTTGGATTTGCACATACTCCATGAACTTACGTTCGTCAATGAATCTCTGAATCGTGTTCCGTAAGTGATAGCATGTGTCAGTTGTATGCCCCTAGTACTGGTGATACTCACAGTACTCCTTAGCCTCCTTTGTTTTATCTGGTTGCTTTCCCCTAGTATTAGGGTAAGGAAAGCCCGGCTTTGCTCCCTCCTTGCTTAGAATGTGAGAGAATGTTGTGTTCAGCTTTGTGTAGATTTTATGTACGAATTCTTCTATTCCTTTTCCTCTGCCTTTGCCATCTCCGTATTTGGATCTTTTGTCTCGAGAGCTGGTTCTGCCCCCGAACTCGTTTTGTTGCTTAGTTATCTCCGGAATTGGTTCGCTGCGGAGCTGTTGTTGCCTTTGTTTGCGCCCCGGGGTTGTCCTTCTGGATTTCTTCAAGTCTGATGTAACGATCTTGGACGACCCTAAGCTCTCCTTCGAAATCAAGGGCTCGGTTGTAGAGTTCCACGAAGATAGCTGAGGTTCTATCAAGTCCGTACTTATAGCAATTAATGATAATTTCTGGATTGACTTTCCCGATTGCTTGGCATGTCTTCTGCCACCTATCTGTATATTGCATCAATATTTCCCGGGGTCCGATAGCTAAAGCAAATATCCTATCTAACCCTGCCTTTGTTGATTTGTTGTACATGTATGTCTCCAAGAAGACCGTAGACAACTGATCAAAAGAGTCAATTGAGTTTGCTGGTAAATTGTCATACCATGCGAATGGTGATCCCGTTAAGCTTGCAGGAAAGTATCTACAAAGTACTACCTCATCTCTTTCCCAATGGGAAAGGACACGAGTGTAGTACCGTAGGTGGGATGCGGGATCAGAGGTATTGTTGTATGCCTGAAACATAGGTACTGGTAGGCCTGTCAATGGAAGAATATCCGTCGGATATTAAGAAATCCGATATCCGACAGGTTAAGCACTATCGGATATTCGATATCCGATAATATCCTATAGGATATCAAAATCAGATATCGATTCCGATAGACTAAGCTGTCGGATATCCGATAATATCCGATTATACCAAAAAAGCTTAAAAACCCTTGTAAAACATTTTCATAATTGACACTTATCGGATATTTATCCGACAATATCCGATACTAGACTCGAAATTAGGATAAATTACAAATAAGTTCCTATACTATCGGATATCGGATATTAACATTTCGGATGGGGTCTAATCCGTTTCCGATATGTTAAGGAAGAAATATCCGATAAAATATCCGATCTGATATCCGATATCCGATACAACGGATAAAATCCTATAGGATCTCGAATATTCGGAAACGGATTCCGGATATCGGACAAATATTGACAGGCTTAGGTACTGGGCATTTCGCAGGGATGGGTTCCCTCAAAATGCAAAAAGACAATGGAGATGTTGTCGCTTCTTGTAGCACTTCTTCTAGCCTTGCGCCTGCGTGGCCGATTTTTAGTCCTTGTATCTCTTTCCGCATCTTCTCCATTTGCTCCATAACCACGTTCACATTGTGAGCATCTCTGGAAAATGTCTCATCGTAGTATGACTGAGAGGGCTTGTATGTTGGATCCGTTTCATCTGGATCGTGGCGTGTTTTCCTGGCTCCCCCCGGTGGGTTAGCCTTTGGTGGGTTAAGATCCACCCTTCGTATTCCTGAGATAGCTCCGTTCTCACGCCTCTTTAACGGAGGGTGAGTTTGGGAACCTTCGATCTGTACGTCCAGCATATCTTTTAGATTCTGGTTCTCCTGGGACATCGCGTGCATTGCATCCTCATGCTCCTTGTTACGGAGTAGCAAAGCTGCTACTTTTGCTGCCATTTGATCTTCATTGTGGATTCCACCACCCTGAGGAGTGTTGTCGGCCGGATCCTCAGAGTCATCCACTCCTTCTTCTATGACTAGAGCATCGGGATCTATCTGGATCTGGGTTAGGTTTCCCAACCCTCGTCCTGTAGGAACTAAGGTTTTGGGTAACCCTGCGTTGGCCGCAGGTCGCTGCGTGATATTGGGATGCTCCGGTAACGGCATGCCGTAAAGTGGTTGCGCTCCCGATGTTTATCCCATCCCTTCGGCAGGAGTAGGTGGATTTTTAGTGACTGTTCTTCTTGCTATTTCACTTTGCCCGTCCTCTGCTTCTGTTCTTTGATTCACTTGAGATGGCTTTTGAGATCTTCCTCTCGTAACTGCTGGGAGTGAGCTTGTTGGTACGTCACTTGGTTTCTGCATGGTTTAGGTCTTTGACTATCCTGTTGACACAGAAAAAAGTGGAAAAATCTGCTACATGGATGCCTTCGCTAAAAACAGCAATTGATGCTCTGACACAGAAGACGACTAAGCAGCTTTTTCAGAAAAGGACTGAAATGACGTCTTGAAAGATAGGTATTAAATTTCTTATGACACCCTTGGAAAGAACAACCTTAAATGTTGAAAACCGATTAAAAAAGGGGGTGTTAGATCTCCCAAAAAACAAAGTTATTAAATGCTTTAGAAGATCTTTTTCCTTAAAATCTCACTGAGATTCCTCTGCAGTCAGAGGTACTCAGATTTAAAGGATGCCTAGTCGGAAAAGGTTGTTTTAGTACAAAAAAGAAGTTTTAACGTTTTGTGAGTGCGTTTTTGTGAGAAACATTGTAGATCTGAGATGCGGTAAGTCGTTTGAGGCTATGAACCCAAAAAACATATGTAAATAACGGATGAACAAGTCACTAGAAAGTGAGATTCATCGTTGTAGAGCAAAAATCTCTTCGTTAAATAAGATGTGTAAGTTAAAAATAAAGGAATATGAAAACTCAAGCTGGTGAGCAAAACCTTCTAGAGCCAAACTGTGACTACTAATTTTCCCATAGTCTACGTAATGTATGCAGCTCAGAGAATCAGATACTAATTAGTATTGATGCCTCTGTTGAACTGATAATGTTAAGTAGTAAGAGATACTCAAGATCACGATAATAACAAAGAACACAAATATAATGTAAAAGCTACTAAGTTATCATGAGACACAAGAGGTTACGTGGTTCGACTTTTGTCTACGTCCACGGGGTAATGAGTGATTGTTTTGTATTAAGTTATGGTGGTTACAAAGATCTTAAATGCTTCCCAAAATAATAGAGAGAACTCAAGTTGAAGTAAATACTTAAGTTCTAAACATTAAAGAGGTATAAGCTTAAGACTAGATCTTCTCTCCTAGATATTGAATGCCCTTAGTTTGTTGGTGAAGCTTGGCATTTATAGCCCCTTCTGCTCCAGGTATATCTTTGCTGTATTTGGACTCATCGTTTTCTGATATACCTTTCGTACAAATGGTACCTTCGTTCACCGCGTGCTTTTTCCAGTCGGACTCTGCCACCTCAGCTGACCCACGTTCCTTTGGGAACTTCGTAGCCTTAGTACAGATTGTACCTTCGTTTACCGCTATCCTTTGCCATTCAGGTTCTGCCACATCACCTCTCTCCACGTGCTTTGGCTATGCGTGTAGATAAGAGATTTGTGCATTTAATGCTGATTAGATATGTCATCTACCTCTGTCCCTTCGCCAGCTGCCTCTTTCTAGACTAGGTTTTGCTTTTTCTATCTTGACCGTCGAGGTATCCCTTCTTGGAGCTAGATAAAGTAGATCAGCGAAGGTATCTTCTGCTACTCAGGTTTCTATGTACATCGAGGGCTATATAGTTATCGTGTGTGCGACCACTGAGATCGCGACACGTGCTCCGCAGAATATTGGTATTCACAATATTGGCTTCTTTCAGACATTGGTTCTCTAGAAGCTTGTTTTATGGACTCCAGTTCCAAAAGAAAAGTATCCACTCCATCCTGTAGTTGCTGACTATCACTAAGGATTTTACAGGTCTTTTTGAAAGACTCGTCCTCCTTTAACTCGTAAAATTCGAATTCTAAAGACAGATCACTGATCTGTTTTTCGATTTCAGTGAACTCAATGAGTTTTCGACTCATTCTGTCTTTGGGATCTTCAGTGAGTCTGAGATACAATTGACATTCTTCTACATACCAAATTTCTTTGGAACGTAGAGATTCAACAATTTCTTTGTCTGACATTTCTTCTAACAATTTTGAGTCATCTAATCTTGACCTTACGTTAATTGAATCATTCATAAGATTCATTTTCTTATAGGTTGGATCGCACCAAACACAGATTGTTAGATCTTTTCGTGTTTGCCTGCTCTGATACCAATTGAAAAGACGAGGGTACCCAAATATACCTCAATCTAAAACTTTTCCACCTATAAGTCCTTTCTCCGAAAGTGATTGTCTATGGACTGAGTCGAGACAATACAACTAATCAGTTCACACATCGTGTGATCGTCTATGGATACGAGATCGAGACAATACGACAACAAGATAACTTGTGTGATTGACTATGGATACAAGATCGAGACAATACAACAACGAAGTATGTTTACTTGATAAAAGGTTCGGACTTAACCAAACACAATAGAATTACTATCAAGTAAATAGGAATTAACGTTTGTGTATTTTACTTCTAATTATAATAGAAATAATTATAAATGCGGAAATAGAAAAGTAAAAGACACAACAAGATTTTATTAACGAGGAAACCGCAAATGCAGAAAAACCCCGGGACCTTGTCCAGAATTGAATACTCTCAGGATTAAGCCGCTATACAAAATCAAACCAACTTCGTATGGTTGAGACCAAGCAACTAAACCTATAGTTCACCTAGTTTCATTTGTATTCCCACGCCTCCAACTTGTAATAAGTAGGGTACTTGGAACAATTCCTTTGGTTCGTATTCCAAACAGTAAAGGAACAACAAATCTGTTTGGTAACAACTCTTCTCAACCAAGTGATATGAGTTAGACAAAAGGCTCTTCCGTTTATCCCAATAAACTCCTTTGTCAGGTCCTTAGATCTATCTAATAATAACTACCAAAGTAATTGTCAATATTTTTCAATCAATACTTTTAATCACAAAGAATTGTATTGATGCCGATCTACTCAACTAATCAATCCAATCTACCAAAAGGATAAACCGATTATAGTTGGATCCTCTTTAACTGAAACAAGAATTGTGCACACCAAAGATTATGAACCCAAATCAGAAATCTCTTCTTTGTCTTCAAATCTTCTTAGATCTTCAATAAACACCTGCACACAATCAACTTGAATCTCTTGTAATCAATCACACACAGAATGGAGTCTGTTAATAATGGATTATCACAAGACGTCTTTAGATCTACAAACAATCTAAAGATCCCCGTCGAAACTTTGATCTAGTTTGAGTGAATCTTATATCATAAGAGAAGATTCTCAAGCATAAACAAACTAGGTGCAATCAAAGTTCAACAACCGTTAGTCAATCAAATCAATCGAAAACTAATAATAAACCGCAATTATCTAGTTTCCCACCAACGCTACTAATAGAGCTTCTCAATCCCAAAGAAGTCTTTAAACCGAGCGGCCGTAAGAGATTTCGCCTAATTAGGTTACTTTCCTCTCCGAATAGGCGGCTCCACCAGTAACAACACAACTAGGTAGTTTTGGTGGCTCTGGGGATTAGTTTGCTCAAAATGCAAACTTTGATATTTATAGACCAAGGAAGTTTGGACACCAAGGAATTTCCAAAACCGAAAATATTCTCAAGATATGCAATATATTTCCAAATTCGGTTTCCATAATTCCTGGAAATGCTTTGTCCAAATAATGACCGAAAATCTCTTAGAAAATCTCCAACTAGTAAATGCACATTACTAATTTTTATTTTCCAAATATAAAATTAAAAACCTTAATTAAAAGATTCTCAATTTATTTTTGATCCGGGATTCTCCTTTAGCTATTAAGGAATATCTTTGAACAATAAAAGATAAGCGTTACTGCAAATATTCAAAGTATGTCGACATCTTAACTTAGTAAATCATCTTTCATATTTACTATCTTGGAATCGATTTGCCACACTTCCAAACAAGTTTAGAATTGGTTCATCTGACTTCCAAGAACTATGTGATTGATTATCCTATCAAATCACCAAACATGGGTTTCACGGTGTTGATGGTGGATTTTCATTTAAGGTTAAAATTGTAAAAGCCAGAAAATTATGCGCTAACATCTTGCAAAAGATAAAGCCATTAATAAGTGATGAATACTTCTTCACTTTACTAATTCACCTAGAATGGAGCATGTGACAACAATCCCAGAATTCTGCGAATTAAATACACGAAATTCATCCAGGTTGGAGCATGTAGCAACGATCCCATATACCCTGTGAATTTACAACATTATTAATTAATGCATAACCAGCCTTGTATTTCTTGTACTCATTGACGGATGCGTCATGACGACTGAGTGTTGTTCTCAGCAGAGCAACACGAATCTCCAAGCATTAATAATGAAGCATGTACGAAATACCCATACAGGCTACAACTCTCGGTGTGTTATACTAGCCCGATTGAGCATATTTTGAATCTGGACTGTCCATATCAGTCTCAGAAACGATCATGACCATCCAACTTCACCAGCATGATTGGATGGCCCAGATCGAATCCATAACCCTCAAGCAGGTATTGGAGTATTCACCACTGACACAATGCGGGCCCCGCATGATCGGCCTCCCCAAGAGGGAAGCAACGCTTACCAGTTTGTCCAGCCAAAACAACATGGACGTGAAACTCTAAACTCTGGTTACGGCACATTACATGTGTCGCAAATCGATCACGAGCGTCCATCTTCTCCTGCTTGGATGAAGGGTCCAGGAATAGATTAAGCAGGTCCGGAGAGTATCAACATGATCAATGTGGACCCATCTATCTCCATGTCCGACCGACCAAGACAAACCATGGCTCGATGCCTTGGTTCGCGCACCCTGAAGGAGGCATGCCACGCCCCTTTAGGAATCCTTTGCGGCACAAGATTCCTGTCGCAAATCAATCTCGGCCACTCTTCTTTACCGGTAAACTTGAGTGGCCTAGATCGCACCTTCGTGGGATAGTGAAGTATAAACATGGACACCAGCATGTCGTCTACACACACGCATGATCGGTCATTTATAAAACACTTCCCATGCTTGGATTCGACCAAGCTGAAAGAAGGAACTTGCGTACCTCTTAAACCCCAATCCGATGGTCGCAGATGAGGGTTGCAAGTCATCTCGTCCGTCCAACTTTACCAGCTTGGGCGGACATCCTAAGACATGAGTTAGGCTATCAATGAGGCGTCACCACAATCACCGTCCACCACTCTTCCACATGGAGTGATCGGTCAAGTCAGGGCTTACCTGTATAGCCTCCAAACGATCACTCGAAGATGGCTGGACATGATGCTATTTTAAGACGCTTAAATTTGTGACTTACTCCGGTATGCCTTAAAAAACAGCGATGTTTCATACATGCTGAATATACTCGATGCAGTACCTGCATAGAATACACACGATACTTCACAAGTATCGACTTCCTAAATAATTTAGTTATTTAGTCTAGCATTACATGCTACTTTCTGTGGGTCCCACGATCCACACACTCGAGACATCAATCATGTCACAAACTGGGGGATACATACTGGGGTATTGGTCTGGAGGTTTACAGCGTGCAGCGTGCAACGCGCCATCACAAGAACGTGTCAGGAAGTCATGGACGGTTAGAGATACAAGAGAAGTGGGTAAGACTGGTCGTGTAACACCAATGCACAACTCCACTACTACATCACTCCACTTCCTCCACATCCCACGAGAGACGTGAATAAGGCTCAAATGACTTGTATAAATAGGTTCTCCTCCCTATTTTTCAAAAAACAATAAGAACAAGTCAAGACAAGACATAAACCAAGTGTTAATACAAAACATATTCAAACACTCAAAGCCTGCTTGCATCAATCGTAAGCCTGCTCACCTTTCTGTTACAAGTCATAAACAAGCCTACACCTTCACAATCTCAACACCTTCTTCACTTCCCTACCTAAGATCAACCCTATCTCCTTCACTTTGTGACCGAAGCAAGTCTGGAACGGCCATTTCTTGGTTTAGGCCAGAGTTGTACAGATTGATTTCTCGAATCACAAGCACTCACCGCGCAGTGCATTTGTTTAGGGTTTAGATTCATTCCTTATCCACACACCCCAAATTACCCAATCTGGCAGGAATAGTTTTCACCCATAAACAATTGGCCACCACAGTGGGAGGTTTATCTCTCGGCTGCAAACAAAAAATTGAATTCTCAATTCTTTAGTGTTCATCTCGCGATGTATCCTCACCCGGAGACCACAGGTGGTTCAGATATCATGGGAAGTGTAGCTAGAATGCTGGAGGATGTCTTGGCAAATCAAGCCGCTATCGCTAGAAGACAGAGCGAAACATTCCGACTTTTGAATGATATAACAACACAATTACAAGAAGGGTCGACAGGCATCTACTCAGACAGTGCAAGAAACGCTGGATCCTTAGTCAGGAGTCACACCTTTACCAGTGGAGATGCAGAAAGAGCGCGTAATCACAGGGGACTCAAGAGAGATGAACAACATGGTCCAGCCGACAATGAAGACTCGAGGCAACTCCACAGAAGAAAATACTTGTCCGGGGTACCACAACGTCTGCCGGTTAAAGAAAGGGAGCCTGCAGCTTATGGATCCCTGCTAGAAGATTTATATCTCAAGACCCTTGTCAAAGCCCGGAAGACTGTTCATTCTGCATCGACCTTTCAACCAAGTGAAGAAATACTTGAGGAAGGAGAGATCAATCAAGGCACACATGAGTATAGAGGATGGGAGCGTTCAATTCGATCACTCAGCAGTGATATTACGATACCTTCCACACCCCGTCACCAGGGTAAATGATCCGCGGATATGATGGCACTCACAAGTCTTCGAACTTCATCTCCGAAATGTGCTCCACATCGAAACCATATAGAGACACCACAACGCACACGAACGCAGGAAAAGCTAGACTTGAAGTACCTACACTTTCCGTTCCCAATGGAAAAGATTTTGGAGTTGCTGGAGGCGTGGGTACGAAACAGAGAGGTGGAGCTACCTCATGTATGGCGTCCACCAACTGATCAAGAAGTAATGGACCCGAGGTATTGTCATTTCCACCGGTTCCTTCACCACCCTACCAGTGAATGCAACGCTTTGAAACGCATTGTTC
The DNA here is from genome assembly GCA_023531295.1 of Papaver armeniacum. NCBI lineage: Eukaryota > Viridiplantae > Streptophyta > Magnoliopsida > Ranunculales > Papaveraceae > Papaver > Papaver armeniacum. The sequence continues at coordinate 163,690 of JAJJWW010001218.1, read as the reverse complement.
AGAAGAAACTTAATTCAGAGGGATAGCTTTCCTTCTCTGAGAGATTGATGCATACGATTTCCTTAGAGAGGCTACTTAGGTTGATACAAGTAAAGCTTCAAAAGCAAGTAAGTTCTATTCAACAATTTTACAAGAAAGATAGTTTTAGAATCCACTGGGGACTTAGCATCCCGCACATACTTCCCTTTTATGCGACATTTGCAATTTCATATGACATGTGCAATCATTCATGACCAAGATGCAAATTCCATTTAAAATAACCTCTTTCAGAAAAGTTATTCACAAAACTATCTCAAAATAAACCAATTCAATTACCTATTAATTCAAAACCGGAAGTCAAAGGAAATCCTCACTATCACTCAAAAAGAAAAGCATCTAAAAGAAAAGACAAGTAGGTGGCACGAATCCTTCAAGGAAAGTCCTTCAAAGAAGAATCGTCCTTCTGGGCAAGAGACACTTTCATCCTTTGAAGAACAGCCTGCTTCAGCTTCAACTCCTCAGACAACTTTTCAACCTCTTCTTCCTGGCGAGTAACACAATCTGCAGAAGGAACTTCATCTTTGTAATTTCTGGATCTCCTGAATCTCGGAGAACCCTTTGAAGAACCAAGGAGCATTGAAGTCGTACTGCACAAACACATCTCGATGGCACTTCCAGTCTTCAATCATCTCCTCAGAAACTGTTCGACCAGTCGTGACGCTCATCCCATGGATAGAAAATAAAGCTTCATGAATGCGGTTGACCAATGCAAGACGACTTTTGAGCTTCGCAGTGGTAGCAATGTGGCCGTGCTTCTCCCATATCGCCGTGTACAACCCTTTGAACCGAGCTGGCACACTGAATCCTCCAACCAACACATGACCTGGATAAGGGACAGTCAAGGGAGGATCGAACAAAACCCCAGGCTGTATTACCGATACTTCACCAATCACAGGAGCCTTGTCAGTTGCAGGAGATCTTTCGGAAGAAGTCACCACGACAGCTTTATTGATTGGAACCTGCTCAGAACGTTTTTCAAGGGGAGCCACCTCAACAATAGCGGATGTTGCCTCTCTCACATTCCTCTCGATGTCTACTACACTCTGGGTGCTAATTTCCATTATGGCCCCATCAACAAGATCACTTAGGGAGGCACCTTGTCCAACCGAGCTTGCGTCATCTCTGTCATTGTCTGGAAAAGGAGCAGTTTTACTGGACTTCTCGGATGAAGATCAGTGTTACCAGACTTCTGAGGAGCAGTGTTATTAGACTTCTCAGCATGAGGATCAATTTCACCGGACTTCTCAACATGAAGGATAATGTTACCAGACTTCTCGTTCTGAATGCGCGCCAACCTCGTGAAAACATTCTCTTTCGGAATTCCCTGATTTCAAGCAAGGATCACTCTTAAAAGAATTCGCTCCGGAGAAATGAAAGAATCGACAGAAAGAGATTTAAATACCTGCATATTGGAAGAATTGAGGATCACCGAATCACATGCCTGCCTCTTGGATCTTTCTCCTGCTTGGGACCGCAATCATCGGCTCGTCCGTTTGGCCGAAGTGGCTTCAACCGGAAATGCTTCTCCGGGACGTCGAAGATGGCTCACCACGGGAATTTGTCACAACATCCTCCGAGAATTCTTGGAAAGCCAACAGTTGCTTCCTCCAAAATTCCTTATACTTGTCGGTTACCACTGAGTTTCTCCCAATATGCCAGAAGGGAAGACTATGCGATATCAAGAACACGTCATCATCAAAGATACCCGGGAGGAGTTCTTTCGGAGCCTCCGACGGGCGGATAAATGGAACACCCTGGTCAAATCCCATTTGGCGAGCAGCCCTGTCAATGTTGTACGGAGTCACAATAAGAGCTTCGTTGAATAAAGACGGGATATATCCCGGAATGCAGCTGTGCAGATAAATAAGTTCTCCAAATTTCATAGTGTTGGCATCGATGCACGCAACGCAACATCGGACCGCGCAGCAATAGCAAAAGTCTTCGGCTGAGCAATGGAAGAGTGGATCGGCCCCCATGGACGGAAATTTACAGAAGACACATTATCAAAGATATCCACGAGTTTCACACCGGTTCTGGGATGCCTCCTCTGCCAACGAAGTATTCTCGAGCCACCATACAAATTGCCGAGCGAAGTTGCAGGAACATGAGCATAACTTTTGAAATGTTCCCACAAGAATGCCTGAAGAAAAGCGAAGTGGACGTACGACTCCACCTTCTTGTACCCATTGGAAACATGCATATCCATTGCTAAGGCGTCTATATGAGAATACAACGATCCAAGGAACAAGGCACCTAAGGGAAGAACTTCGCATTTTGCTAGCTTTATAGCAATCTTAACCAGAACACCCTTTATGGTTTTCTTTCCAGAACCGTCGTCATATATATCTCTGGATAGCCACAAAGACAGGAATGCAATCACGCTGAGCTCGTTTTCCAACTCCTGATCCGGTTCTGGGTCTACAGGAGACCACTCCGATACTCACCAGGTGTAAAAGCATCTTGTATCTTTTTTCTCCTCCTTGTCCAGATCGTCGAATTCTGCCACGTTTTAGAGTATAGTGTCATAATCACGTTGTTCCGTGTCAGAAAGCTCATAATAAAAACTCTCAGTGACAGACACATTCATCAATGCAGCTACACTTTCCAGAGTAATAGTCATCTCTCCCCATCTAGATATAGCTGTATGAGTATAAGGGCGCCACCGAGAAATGAAAGTAATCAAGCCTGCAACATCTTTCTTAATTTCAAGAGTTGCAGATGCCATGACTGCATTGAGGATTTGCGCTTTGGTCAAATTGGCTTTAACGTCCTTATTATTCAACATGCGTCTCATCCATCCTTCATAAGAAGCCAGTGGAGTATGACAAGTCTTGAAGTCGATAGGAGAATGCGGATATTCATTTCTTCGAAGACATAACCTCATCACAAGTGTCGAAGAAGAAGATGGATCAGCTTCCATATTTTCTGAATCGGAAAGCAGGACTATCCTGTGAGAGGGATGTTTCCTAATGTTTGGAAAAGACAAGGTGAATAACTCATCAGCAATGTTCGGCATATCTCTGAAGCTATCAACACTTCCCGACTTGGCACCAGCATTATCTCCAGAAGACATATCAACATGAGTTCTTTTCTTCATCATTCTACAATAAAGACAGGAGTCAGTACTTGTATAAAAAACACACGATACGTGTGTGAACTGCATTCATGTTGGAATTAGGTCCAAACACCGGCTCAAGTTTCAAGTCCGGTATTGGTTTCAAGTACCGGTATTGGTTTCAAGTCCGGTATTGGTTTCAAGTCCGATATTGGTTTCAAGTCCGGTATTGGTTTCAAGTCTGCTATTACTCAAGTTTCAAGTCCGGGTTTCAAGTCTGGTATTACTCACATTTCAAGTCCGGTGTTGGTTCAGGGCACAAGACTAGTATAAGGTCAACTTTTAGTCAAGCATATGTGGGTGCACTACGGGAAAAATATACATCTACAACTGGGGTTTTACAACTCTTTGCTAAACATCGTAGAAAGTCCTATGTTTTCAACTGGTTTCAAAGGAAGAGTTGTCGTATATCATCACTACCAACCCTTAGGAACAAGGGGTTGCGCTAAGAAAACAAATGACAACTCCTTAAGCAAAAGAGTTGTGACGACATTTAGCTATAACAACTCCGTTCCATAAATGTAGTGACTAAGCCTATCACAATTCTGACAAGAGTTTTGAAGAACACCAAAATATGATGATGAAAAATAGTGTTAGAGGGAAGATTCGAACATGAACCTACTGCATGAAAGTCTATCTCATCAACCATCCTTACAGTTCACAAGTTTTGGTTTTTTGTGTTTTTTTTAATACAAAGGTATAACAACATTTATAAGAGTTGTTGAAGTAAAAATATAGAATGTTGGAAAATGAGGTTGGGGGATTTGATCCTCAGCCTCCTGCATGGAAGTCTACACCACTAACCATACCTACACTATCAAAAGTTCTGTCAAGTTTGTGGTTCTTTAATATACTAACTTTATGACAACCCTTTATAAGAGTTATAAAAAAAAATATAATGTTCAAAAATAATGCTCAGGTGACTGAGCCGCAAACAAGAGCCTTCTCTGTAAACAATCACATACATTATACAATGACAATGCACTTCTCTAAAATTTTTGTAATGGATGGCTAAATTTTATTCACTTCTGCAAAATTTTATGCACTTCTGTTAAATATTTTTCACTACTGCCAAATTTTACGACAAAAAATTTCGAGCCAGGTTCAGTATCGAAGTCTATTATGTGTCAGTGCAAGTCATCAACCTGCCTTTCGGATTCACAATATTGGTCGTTTTGTGTTTTTTTTGTCATCACTATTCACAACCTTTATAAGAGTTGTCGTAGAGGTATAAACACTTCTGCTAAATTTTTCTCACTTATGCTAAATTTTATTCACTTCTGTCAAAAATTTTCCACTTTTGCTAAATTTTTCTCACTTCTGCTAAATTTTATTCACTTTTGCAAAAAATTTCCCACTTTTGCTAAATTTTTCTTACTTCTGCTAAATTTTTTTGTCATCACTATTCACAACCTTTATAAGAGTTATCGTAGAGGTATAAACACTTCTGCTAAATTTTTCTCACTTCTGCTAAATTTTATTCACTTCCGCAAAAAATTTCTCACTTCCGCTAAATTTTTCTCACTTCTGCTAAAAAATATTTTGGTCTCCGGTTATGTTAATTTTTTTTCACTTATGCTAAAAACTATTTTCTATAACACCCCCTACTAAATTCTAGAAATTTAGGCGTTTCGAGAGATTGGGTAGAAATATCCAAAAGAGGGTTTGTTTAAGGTTGTAGAGAATTTTCTGATGGAGTCTTACCTGTAAAATAGATGGATTCATCGTTGTTACCAAGTTTCCGGCTTATAATGGTCCACTCAGGGCCAGGTTTCAATCTCGGAGTCAGGTTATGCATACAATATTCCAAAATAGGGTTTGTTTAAAGTTTCGGTGAATATTCTGAAGAAATCTTACATGTAAATGGATGGATTCATCGTTCTTACCAAGCTTTCCGACTTATAGTAGTCCACTCCTGGACGGGTTTCGACCTCGGAGCCAGGGTATGCATACAATATGCCCGAATGGGGCTTGTTTAAGGTTTCAGTAAATATTTCGAAGGAATCTTACCTGTAAATGGATGGATTAATCGTTCTTACCAAGTTTTCGGCTTATAATGGTCCACCCAGGTCCAGGTTTCAATCTCGAAGTCAGATTATGCATACAGTATGGCAAAATAGGGTTTGTTTAAAGTTTCGGGGAATAATACGAAGGAATCTTACATGTAAATGGACGGATTCATCGTTCTTACCAAGTTTCCGACTTACAGTAGTCCACTCCTGGCCAGGTTTCGACCTCGGAGCCAGGGTATGCATATAATATGCCTAGATATAGGGCTTGTTTAAGGTTTCAGGAAATATTCTGAAGGAATCTTACCTGTAAATGGATGGATTCATCGTTCTTACCAAGTTTCCGGCTTATAATGGTCCACTCAGGGCCAGGTTTCAATGTCGGAGTCAGGTTATGCATACAGTATACAAAAGAGGGTTTCCGGTTCTGTTAAATTTTTTTCACTCCTGCTAAAAACTATTTTGTATAACACCCCCCACTAAATTCTAGAAATTTAGGCGTTTTGAGAGATTGGTTAGAAATATCCAAAAGAGGGTTTGTTTAAGGTTGTAGAGAATATTCTGATGGAATCTTACCTGTAAATGGATGGATTCATCGTTCTTACCAAGTTTCCGACTTCTAGTAGTCCACTCACAGCCAGGTTTCGATCTCGGAGCCAGGGTATGCATATAATATGCCATAATATGGTTTGTTTAAGGTTTCAGAGAATATTCCGAAGGAATCTTACTTGTGAAAGGATGGATTCATCGTTCTAACTAAGTTTCTGACTTATAGTAGTCCACTCCTCGCCAGGTTTCAACCTCGGAGCTAGTTTCTTTCTCGAAGTTGGCGAATTCGTGTGTGTTTAAGGTTTCGGAGAATATTCCAATGAAATCTTACTTATAAAAGGATAGATTCATCATTATAACGAAGTTTCTGACTTACAGTAGTCCACTCCTCGCCAGGTTTCGACCTCGGAGCCAGTTTCTTTCTCGAAGTTGACGATTTTGTGTGTGTTGAAGGTTTCGGAGAATATTCCAATGGAAACTTACTTGTAAAAGGATATATTCATCGTTCTTACGAAGTTTCTGACTTATAGTAGTCCACTCCTGGCCAGGTTTCAACCTCGGAGCCAGTTTCATTCTCGAAGTTGACAAATTTGTGTGTGTTTAAGGTTTCAGAGAATATTCCAATGGAAACTTACTTGTAAAAGGATATATTCATCGTTCTTATGATTGAAGTCAGAACCCTCCCAAAGCTTCATGATTCATAGTTTGTTTGTCAGTATACCATATTTGAAGTTCGAATCTCCTTTGAGCTTCATATTTATCGATTTCGATGATGTATCATGCTACAATTGAAATCAGAACCCTCCCAGAGCTTCTTGGTTCATATTTTGTATGCCTTTATACCACATTTGAAGTTCTAACCGACATTGAGCATCATATTTATCGATTTGGATGATGTATCTTGCTAAGTTTGAAGTCAGAACCCACCCAGAGCTTCATGATTCATAGTTTGTTTGTCGTTATACCGAATATGAAGTTCGAATCGACACTGAGCTTTATATTTATCGAATTCAATGATGTGTCATGCTAAGTTTGAAGTCTGAACCCTCCCGGAGCTTCTCGGTTCATAATTTGTATGCCGTTATACCATATTTGAAGTTCGAATCAACACATAAGTTTCATATATATCGATTTCAATGATGTATCCTGCTAAGTTTGAAGACAGAACCCTCCCGAAGCTTCTTGGTTCATAGTTTGTATGCCATCATACCACATTTGAAGTTCAAATCGACACGGAGATTCATATTTACCGATTTCGATGATATATCATGCTAAATTTGAAGTCTGAACCCTCCCGGAGCTTCTTGGTTCATAGTTTTATGCTTCTTGAGTCTACGAGTGTTTACTAAAGCTACTTCATGACCTGTATAACTAGTAGAAATTACTTCGTGACCTATGTGACTAGTCGAAATTCAAACCGAAAGCACAAATAGAAAGCACAAAAGCACAAAGAAACACACCAATTATCGAATTCATTTCTTATTTTTCAGCTTCATTCTTATACATTTTTTGGATATTTTTATATCATAATGTTGATAACAATGTCCTAAATTTATTAATATTTTTGTTGGATTTTTTTCATGTCGAAGGTTGATAATAAAACCGAATACATGAGTTCGTATTAGCACAAAGAGAAACACATGCTTCTCAATCCGTATGAGCATCCCAAATACAATCTCAACCGTTAAGATCTTCTCTTAATCCGTATGAGGGGATCAAATGAAACGTGGTCCGTCAGATTCACTAATTCTTTTTTTTTTTTTTGAAGAATTTTTTTACTCACTTAGAGCAACTGCAGTGGTGCGAGTATAACCAAAGACCAAAGAGGGAAAAAAAAAGACTAAATTTGGGTTTAGTCCGTTGAGTGACGCAGTGGGAGGAAGACTAAATTTTGGTGGAGCGTAAACTATACCAACGCTTGGTGTGGGGCGTGAAGTATACGTCCGCCTGATGTGGGGCGGAGGGTATACGTTCGCCCGGTGACGAAAACATAAAAAAAAAAAAAAAAAAAATCAAAACAATGGGGGCGTTGGTATAATCCACGCCCATATAACAATTCTAAACTTTTGAGTGGGGCGGAGGTATAAACCTCGCCCCACAATAAATAAAAAAAAAAAAAAAATATATGGGGCGGGGTATAAACTACGCCTGCTGTGGGGCGTAGACTTTACGTCCGCCTGGTGTGGGACGAATACTATATCAACGCCTGTTGTGGGGCGAACACTATATCAACGCTCGACTAAAAATTGGGTTTGGTCTTGATCGCCGACCAAATATAATCGCCCACTGTTGATTTAGTCTGGGATTTGGTCGATGGTCCGTCCCGCTACGCCTGGTTCAGAGACCAAATAAATGGGTTTAGTCGCCCACTGCAGTTGCTCTTAGAAAATCTAATTCACTCAACCCATCTTTACTCTTCCTCGCCATCTCCCCTCCCTCTCTATTCACCTGCTTCACCAAATCTTTTCAAAAACCCTAACTGGATCACTCATTCCTCCTGAAATACCCTTTTCACGAAACTCAATCGAACTTTCTCCAAAGGATAAATCATGTAATATCTACTCTATTAATTGTGATGATGGGAGATCGATCCTTTTAGTGCTTAATCAGTTTTAAATCTCCCCAGAAAGATCTCATACAGTTACAAAACTACTAATCGATGGAAACAGTATTCATCCAGAGAAAGAACTCATTCTCGATTCCATCTTGAGTAGAAATTTCCGTGGGAAGCTTCCTCCGGATGAGATATTAAGTTTTTCAAAACCCCCAAATCTTGAGAAGATCAAAGAAGAAAATGGATTCTAGTTGATATTATGGGTTTTTCTGGGTCGATTTGGTATATAAGATCAAGATCAGAGAACAATGATGAGTTAGGGTTTGAGATGGTAAAGTGTCGCTATTGATTGAAACACAGATGAATTGATGGGTTCGTGCTGCAATTGAGTTTGAGAACTAGGGTTTTCTCGGTAAATCGTTAATTGAGTTAGAAATTAAGTAATTAAAGATGGGTTTGGTGAACACAGTATGATGAGGAAGAATTAGTGAGTTTTAATGAAGATTAGAGAAGCTAGGGTTTCTGTTCTTTCCCAAAATAGATATTAGGGTTCTTGGATGTAATTGAATCAAGTGACTGAAATTGAAATTGAGGTTTTAGGGGAAGGATTAGATATGGCAATGTTTGATTTGAAAAATTAGAGGTTGTGGTGGTGGTAGAGGCAGAGGAGGCAGCAAAGGAGGAGGTCGTGGTGGTGGTGGAATGAAAGGTGGTAGTAAAGTGATTGAGTATCAGTTGGATTCGATGTTTACTATGGGTTTGAACTGAAGTGCAGGAATGGATTGAATCTAGTGAATGATGTCACTGCTGTTTGGTGGTAGTTCTGATGGTGTTCTTGCTGCTACAGATGGATTTAGTGGAGCTGTGCAGACATGGAGACTAGTTTGAGAATCTAACTCTTGTCATGGGTTTTGAGGTGTTGATGAAGTTCTGGTGGTTGAAGTTGAAGTCAACAAATGGGTTCTGTTAGTGTTTGAGATTAAGCAAATCTGGTGGTGTTTGAGACTGAGAAAGTATAGAAAGAACTGCAGGTAGATGGTTTGAGTTGAGACAGATGTTGGTGACTATGGGAAGCTGAGATGTAGCTTGTGAGGGTCCAATTGTTGAAGTACAGAACTGGTGTTTGATTTGGTGATCTGGAACAGCCTATTCTCAATGGGTGAACTGCAAGTGGCCTGAAGAGATGGTAGTGAACTGCAGGTGATCTTGCTTAATTTGAGTTTAACAAGCTCTTGGTAAAAAATTGATTTGATTATAATTCAACTTTGTGAACCCTAGAATCTATGTTTTTAGTTTTAATGATATCTTTAAATTCAGCCGTTCGGATGCGATGAAATTTTAGTATGTTGTGTTTCGTTAATTCATAATGATATAATAAAAATTGCATGATGATCAGGTCCTGTTTACTACTGCTAAGATTGCATAATCTATTACTACGTTCTGCAAAATTTATATCCTGAACAGCCTATTATCAATGGGTGCGTCTAATTATCCATATATCGGATGAAGCTGAATTTTTAACTTGTTGTTTCTCTATATGTAAGAAACTTACTATAAAAATTTCATGAAGTTCTGATAAGTTTAGGTACCCCAAAGTGTGGTATAATCGTAACTGAATTCTGTGTGTTAGATGCTGAAATCATCCATGTTGAAGTGTGTATATCTTTTTGATGAACCGTTAGAATCAAGTGAATATTGGATATGTTATTCTTGGACATGTCAGGAAAGATCGGTTAAATTTTAAGGGAAATCATCTTAGGGAAAGTGGTACAAAGTGTGGTAGTACAGAGTACTTTTTCAATTTTTGTTTCATAAAGTGAATTTGTTTGACAGAATGGGAGTTACGTGTGTTTTGATTTTGTTTCTTTTAGTTGGGGAGATGATGGATTTCTTAGAAAGATGGTTACGGAGATTCATAAAGTAGAGGAGGAAGATGAAAGCTATATGGATGGTAATCTCCATCTAGAGTGTATTCGTAGGAACTCGAAGGCTGATTTGGCAAAAGCAATACTTGTACCTACATTTCGGGAAGTACCAGCTTTGGTGCAGCCAATCCCTGTACCTATTTTTCGGGCAGTACCAGATTGTGTGCCATTTGTGCAACCTGGTGGTTTTGACAATATTTGTATTGTAAGTATTATTTGTGTATAATGTTTGGGATTTCACTTTGTGTTTTTACTTTTTTTTTTTTTTTTTTTTTTTTTGTCTTTGTCATTGTTTTAACATAATGGTGTTTGATTTGCAATTTCAGGTACCGCCTGAGTTAGACCTAGAGGTGGTGGTAGTGGAGGAGGAGGAGGAGGAGGTAGATAGGGTGCTGGTGGTGGTAGTAGTGGTGGTGGTGGGAGAAGGAATTATGAGCCAAACCCATTTGATGTTGCTGATAATTTTGCTGAATTAGGTGTTACTGAAATTAAAGGAGGAGAGGAGGGTAACTAGAGAGTTGTCTTGCGAGGTGAAAATTGCTAAGTTCTTTGTTTGAGTTTCTGTTTAATGATTGTTATTAGTGATGTAGATACACTTTTCTAATTACTCATTTTGGGTTTTGTGGTCCCGTAGATACATGATGAAGCGAAAAAGTTCTCTTATCAGACTGGTGTTAAAGTATCTGTTGCATATGGTGGAGCACCGATGCATCAGCAGGTTTGTTGCTCGCCGGCATACTTCTTTTGTTTGTATTCACTGGATATGTTAGTTGGTATAATTCTTTGAGTAGATTTTGGCAGTGCAGTTGATATCTTTCAGCATTTTAAAATGTCGTATATCACATCATTTGTAGCTGTACTATGTTCTTCCTTCGCACACATACATGAGTTCTATGTTTTGTTTTTTTGTAGGTGCATATGAGCTTAAGTAGTTAATGTCTTTTTTATTGATTGTTCCATGGATTGAGTCTAACAATCCATAATTGTAGCCTATGGTATTGACATAGGGTGTATTGTTAACATGTCTGCGGAATTTTGTGTATTTTTTGCATAACATGTATGCGTGGGACTTCAATATGAGAGCCAAAATAGTTGATAGTCTTGGTTTATGGTTATTATATGGTATATTGTTGTGCATGTTGAATGCCTTTGTCATCAACTTTCTGTTTTGATTGAATGATTTCTTTGTACACTCAATCATCACAGACCTCTTCTTATCGGTGTAGGAGTTGTTCATGTTTACGTTCTCTCATGAAATATAGCAGTAACAAGTCTCCTGCTGGTGATTATTGATTAAGTTGAGGAATGTGTATCCTTGATAAAGAAAAATATTACTAGCAAGGCCTATGTTATGATCTATTTTCAATGACATGCATGTTGGTTGTTTAGTAGATTCCCATAATATATCAGGTGGCTTGACTTTTTCTCCTGATTAGGTGCAGTTGTTCAGTTTTGACTAGTTTTTGATAGACAAAAGAGATCGAGTATTGTCAAATTAGTGTTATAGTGTGCTATGAACCATCTTGTTTATAAATAGATTGTAGATGAAAATGAAAACATTTGGTAGAGATGATACTGTGCTTTTTTTAAATCCTTGGCACTATCTGCTGCGTTTGGTTTGTTAGCATGAGTTTTTGAGCTCATGGTATGTGTACGGTTAGGGTTAATTTATGCTTGAGACTGGAGTTCTAGAGCCATAAAATTTAAATACTCTTGGTTGAATCAATAGAGATTCCAAGTTATTATTATGCATATTATATGCTTTTATAATGTACTTGATTTTGCTTGAATAGTTCATGTTTACGTTCTCACCTGCTAGTGATTATAGCTTTAGAAATGTCATGATTCCCTTGATAGATAAAGATATTACCATTAAGACTTATGTTATGATCTATTTTCAAAGACATACTTGTTGTTAATTTGATAGTCCAAATGTCCTCAATTTTTCTCCTGGAAATCATATATTACTGAACCAAGTTTGATTAGTTGCACACATACCCTGGCTAATCAGGGGCAGTTGTTCAATGTTAGATTGTGCCCCGACAGTTGCAGTTATTGTCCTTTTTTTGTCCAGTGTTTTCGGACTATCCTCCATCTTCTTTCTTTTTTATGGTTATTTGTTACATTCTCATAAATTATTGTGGTCTCGCAGAACGGACTTGGTACCAAAATTGAGAGATCAAGGAAACAAATCAAGGAAAGGAAGAACATGGTCAAGAAGATTCGTGGAGTTAAAAAGGTAATTTGACTGCATTTTCTTATTCTTCAATAGTTAATTTGCTCATTTCTTCTCCTGTTGCTTAGCCTCTTTCTCCCTTTTTTGTATTCCTGCAAACTCTGGCTGATTTTTTTTTTTATTTGTAACTCCTTTGCATCTGCTAAGCATGAACTTGGACAAGTACACAATGTTATTATTTCTTAAAGGCCATATTTTATTATTTTCTCTTTCAGGGTTGTACTACAATTGGTGAAATTTTCCAATTGTTTCATTCTTCTCATTTTGTTAACTTGTCTGGTGCAGGCTCATATTGATCAATGGATTGATTTTTCTGCCATGGAGGTTGATGCTAATATCTTGTGCTGGTTTATCCCAAGAATTGGGTTTGCTCCATACGTCCCAATAAAGGTAACTATTCTAAATAACATTGTGTAATATTGATTTATTTCCTTATGCAAAAGGATTTTTTTGTCTTAAAATTTTAAACTTTTCCGGGTCTTACTAAAAATTGTAGTGTTACTGTTATATTACATGTTCATGACCAGTATTAGTGATGTATGGAAGTAAGCCACAGCAGAGTTGATTCTTTACTTTTTCATATCTGTTACTGGAGGCACTGGAATGGTTATCCTTTAATGATTAAGGTGTAGATTAAAGTGTATATTCGTAATCAAGACTTGTTGTTTAACTTATATATGTTCTTGCGGGTTGCCTTCAGGACAAAGGTATTCCACCCTAATATTAACAGCAATGGGAGCATCTGTCTTGACATCTTGATGAGGCAGACAGGATGTTGGACATGGATTTTGAGCCACAGATTCGGAAAATTGTTAATGAGATACCTCCTCGCCGCCAGACGCTGATGTACACTGCAACTTGGCCCAAGGAAGTGCGTAAAATTGCTGTCGATTTACTAGTTAAGAAGAGCTTGCTGCAAACAAGCTTGAAAAATGGTTCTTGAGGTTATGTCCATTATATGCTTGGTCATGTAAAAAATTCTATCATTTTCTTTTCTTTTGTTGCGCAACACACTTTCATACAAGGTGATTTGAAGTTAGCTAGGTAATGTAATTGGAGTGGCAGGTTAACTTGAATGAATGTAAATATGTTATACTGGCAGCTTAATGTGAATGTGAAATACTTTCGGCAATTCTATTTCAGCTATAATTTTTTTTTTTTCAAATAGTTTTATGCACACAACCTCTAATAAGAGTTATGTTCCATATTTCAACTACACAAACCAAGGGTTGTGAAAGAATGTCTTTACGACATAACTAGATGTTGTCCAACATAGTTTTACAACTCTAACAAGTGTCGTGCAAGTCTTATTCATAATAGTAATAAGAGTTGTTACATATTTCTACAATACACATCCTAGGCTATCTAAGATAGTCCTCCAACTTATACAAGTGTTGTGTTACATATTTCTACAATACACATCCTAGGTTGTCTAAGATAGTCCTTCAACTCTTACAAGTGTTGTGTTATACATTTCTACGATACGCATCCTTTGTTGTGTAAAATAGTCCTACAACACAAGCAAGAGTTGTGTTAGGCTTTCAAAAAAAAATCGAAAGAGAATCACAACTTTGGCAAAATATTATCGAACCATGAATCACATCACCCTTTACAACCCTTGTCAACCATTGTAGAAAAGCTTGGACTTTCTACAATACCCCCGTTCCACAATGCATGAAATGGAGTTGTCGTAGGGGTACTACAACTCTTATATAGTGTCGTCAATGATGATTTTTCCCATAGTGGTGGGACCCACGTTCGGATCAAACGCACATGGTGGGACCGCGTTCATATGCACGTATTATAACACGGTTTTTCTTATGTTCATGAGAATTGTGTTTACGAAATTTAAGCCAAAGCCTCTTTCCAAGCTATAACCTAAGAAGCTAGTTTTGCATGCAACAACGGAAGAAGAAGCAAAAACGACATATTCACGGAGTCGCGGAACTAAACCATCCTAGCAACTATGGGCGTTTTTTTTTACTATCAATCTTGATGGGAAAGCTAAGCACGATGTATCTTACAAAACGTTTTTACCTAAGAAATTAGGGTTTTTCCTAAAAAAAAAAAAGAAGAAGAAGAGAGAAACCGAAACTTACCTTGGCGCGGATGGAAGGCGGCAACTCCGGCGGCAGCAACAGCGACGGTGTCGGCAGGATCAACAGTGGTAGTCACGGACGGGAGCTTCCAAACAAAAAAAAATCGTGAGAAAAAGAAAAGGGGTTGATCTCTTTTATAGACAAAAATTAGAAAAATCCCAATAGAAAAAGGATTCCTCTTTTGATTCAAATACCCAAAGAAGGAAACCGGTCCCACCGAAGGATTCCATACAAGCACAACGGCATGGACAACTAGCGGTCGGTCAATACTCTCCCGGGTAAACTTCCTTTATCCTGTATTTCTCACATATGTATGTCACCATCTCATGCCTACCCCACAATAGTGTAACCATTATGTGCTAGGCATGGGGACTTAATGTTGATGGTGGATTTTCATTTAAGGTTAAAATTGTAAAAGCCAGAAAATTATGCGCTAACATCTTGCAAAAGATAAAGCCATTAATAAGTGATGAATACTTCTTCACTTTACTAATTCACCTAGAATGGAGCATGTGACAACAATCCCAGCATTCTGCGAATTAAATACACGAAATTCATCCAGGTTGGAGCATGTAGCAACGATCCCATATACCCTGTGAATTTACAACATTATTAATTAATGCATAACCAGCCTTGTATTTCTTGTACTCATTGCCGGTGCGGCATGACGACTGAGTGTTGTTCTCAGCAGAGCAACATGAATCTCCAAGCATTAATAATGAAGCATGTACGAAATACCCATATAGGCTACAACTCTCAGTGTGTTATACTAGCCCGATTGAGCATATTTTGAATCTGGACTGTCCATATCAGTCTCAGAAACGATCATGACCATCCAACTTCACCAAAGATGATTGGATGGCCCGAGATCGAATCCATAACCCTCAAGCGGTATTGGAGTATTCACCACCGACCCAATGCGGGCCCCTCATGGTCGGCCTCCCCAAGAGGGAAGCAACGCTTACCAGTTTGTCCAGCCAAAACAACATGGACGTGAAACCCTAAACTAGGGTTACGGCACATTACATGTGTCGCAAATCGATCACGAGCGTCCATCTTCTCCTGCTTGGATGAAGGGTCCAGGAATAGATTAAGCAGGTCCGGAGAGTATCAACATGATCAATGTGGACCCATCTATCTCCATGTCCGACCGACCAAGACAAACCATGGCTCGATGCCTTGGTTCGCACGCCCTGAAGGAGGCATGCCACGCCCCTTTCGGAATCCTTTGCGGCACATGATTCCTGTCGCAAATCAATCTCAGCCACTCTTCTTTCCCGGTAAACTTGAGTGGCCTAGATCGCACCTTCGTGGGATAGTGAAGTATAAACATGGACACCAGCATGTCGTCTACACACATGCATGATCGGTCCTCTATAAAACACTTCCCATGCTTGGATTCGACCAAGCTGAAAGAAGGAACTTGCGTACCTATTAAACCCCAATCCGACGGTCGCAGATGAGGGTTGCAAGTCATCTCGTCCGTCCAACTTTACCATCTTGGGAGGACAGCCTAAGACATGAGTTAGGCTATCAATGAGGCGTCACCACAATCACCGTCCACCACTCTTCCACATGGAGTGATCGGTCAAGTCAGGGCTTACCTGTATAGCCTCCAAACGATCACTCGAAGATGGTCGGACATGATGCTATTTTAAGACGCTTAAATTTGTGACTTACTCCTAAGCCTTAAAAAACAAATGATGTTTCATACATGCTGAATATACTCGATGCGAAGACACATAGAATACACACGATACTTCACAAGTATCGACTTCCTAAATAATTTAGTTATTTAGTCTAGCATTACATGCTACTTTCCGTGGGTCCCACGATCCACACACTCGAGACATCAATCATGTCACAAACTGGGGGATACATACTGGGGTATTGGTCTGGCGGTTTACAGCGTGCAACGCGCCATCACAAGAACGTGTTAGGAAGTCATGGACGGTTAGAGATACAGGAGAAGTGGGCAAGACTGGTCGTGTAACACCAACACACAACTCCACTACTCCATCACTCCACTTCCTCCACTTCCCACGAGAGACGTGAATAAGGCTCAAATGACTTGTATAAATAAGTTCTCCTCCTTATTTTTCAAAAAACAACAAGAACAAGTCAAGACAAGACAGAAACCAAGTGTTAATACAAAACGTATTCAAACACTCAAAGCCTGCTTGCATCAATCGTAAGCCTGCTCACCTTTCTGTTACAAGTCATAAACAAGCCTACACCTTCACAATCTCAACACCTTCTTCGCTTACCTCCCTAAGATCAACCCTATCTCCTTCACTTTGTGACCGAAGCAAGTCTGGAACGGCCATTTCTTGGTTTAGGCCGAGTTGTACAGATTGATTTCTCGAATCACAAGCACTCACCGCGCAGTGCATTTGTTTAGGGTTTAGATTCATTCCTCATCCACACACCCCAAATTACCAAATCCGGCAGGAATAGTTTTCACCCATAAACACACGGTTCTACCAAAACAAGTTTCGGTTCTACCTCCATGTGGGTACTAGAATTAGTCACACTAGCTTTCCAAAATTCGGTTGACTAGGTATGAGGATAGGTTCCCACATATATATGGTATCTAACTTGTATTTGTTGCACATGTCCATAGGATTGGTTCCCAATATCTAAAAACGTGTTGCACATGTTCATAGGATCGGTTCCCAATAACTAGAAACTTGTTGCACCTCTTACAAGGATCGATTCCCCTCTTGTGATCGGTTGCACCTCTTACTAGGATAGGTTCCCCTTTGCCTAGAGTTGGTCATACCAATAACACTAAATCGATCATAACATCTCAGGTGATTACTTAAGATCGGTTTCACTAATAAAAGTCATACCAATGCAAAAGTCAGGCCTTGTGAATAGTTTTACCAAGAACATAAACAAGTCATGAGTGGTTATACTAATCACACATATTGGTAGTTCAAAATATATGCAATGAATAACAATACCAATAAGCCTAGCGATTTCCCTTTCGATTCACAAAACAAGTTCATGAATTTACTTCCTTTAAACGAATGTAAAACATTGTTTCCTAGGATGAAATCTTCACCTCATACCCATACATAATCACAATAGCATTCAAACGATTAAGTCGATGTCTTATATACGAAGTTCAAAAGATAAGCGTTATACTTCGTATTGTATTCCTTAATACTACGTCTAACTAGAGTATAATCATTCATGCTTCGCAGTTATGTTTTCAATATGCACGACTTGAAAGATACGTTAGGGAATGAAACAGTTCAAGTCAAATATTACTACCTCAAGTGGAAGGATGATGTTGTCGTTGTAGCTCCTTACTTCTTCACTTCTTCAAGTCTTCACGTAATACTTGTAATGTCTCATATCCTAATACTTTCAAGCTAACCTATACGAAGTTGACTCTAGTACATAATCAAGCGACTCGTTAAATGAGTTTTGGTTAACTAAAATATGACAACCAAACTTGACATACCAACGCTTGGTGGGTTCAACCGATCTATGCTCTAACACCTCCACAGACGACCGTCACCTGCCAATGGTGTGGAGCTAATGGCCATACTTTTCAAAGATGTGTTCGCTTAACCCAGACTCAAAATATTGATCTGCCTCAGTTGTTCTCGGCAATGCACGTTCAATCCATGCCATATGAAAATCATTGGTTCGCTGATACTGCTGCTTCTGCTCATATGACATCTGATGCTTCTCAAATGATGAATCGAGTCGATTATAATGGTAATGATAAAGTTCTTGTTGGTAATGGTAAACTTTTACCTATCTCAGGAATTGGTAATATTACTCTCACTTTTCCTTCATCAAAGTTGCTTTTGAAAACACTCTCCATGTACCTTTTATTGCCAAAAATCTTGTGTCTGTTGGCCAACTTACACATGATGCTGATTGTGTTTTTGTATTCGATCGTGATGGTTTTTGTATTCAGGATCGACAAACGGGAGCTCCTCTGTACAAGGGCAAGAATGAAGCTGGCATGTATCCAATTCTTCGTAGTGCTCATCTTCAGTCACCCTCTTCTTCAGCTTTCTCTGCACTACAATTGGCATTCGTGTTAGTCCGGATATATGGCACATGCTCTTAGGCCACTTAAATAATAATATTTTTCATTCTTTTAAGAGTAATCAGTCCTTGTCTTTCAATTCTAGTTTTTCTCCCTTTCAATCTATATGTCCTAGCTGTGTTGGTTCCAAACACCATTGTCTTCCTTTTTAGTCAAGAACTGTTTATTCAAATAAAATTGGTTCCGTTTTTCACTCTGACTTATGGGGTCCTGCGCCTTTTCAATCTAATTGTGGTTTTCGCTATTTTCTTTTATTTGTAGATGAATGCTCTCGTTTCACTTGGATATATTTTTTGTCTGACAAAAGTCAAGTGTTTCGTTGTTTTATAGACTTCAAAACCATGATTGAAAAGCAATTTTCTACATCAATCCTTGTTTTGCAAACCGATGGTGGTACTGAGTACGCTGATCCTTTGAAATCATATTTGATTGCTAATGGAATTCAAAGTCATTCTTCCTTTATTAGCACACCACAACAGAATGGTCTTGCTGAACGGAAAATACGACATATTACTGAAACTGATCGTGCCTTAATGTTGCAAAGTGGTCTTCCTGAAAAATTTTGGGCTCAATTCTATGCCACATCAAAGTTATTTGATCAATAGATTTCCCACTCCTATTTTGTCGAACACTTCTTCTTATTTTTCTGTGCATCATCGATCTCCTGATTATGAGTTTTTAAAAAGCTTTTGGATGTCGTTGTTACCCTCTTTTGTCTCACTTTCGTCAAAACAAGTTGCAACCAAAAACTCTTCCATGTGTATTTATTGCCATGGAGTTCTTGATCTCAACTACACTTTCTATCCTAGTCCGAGACCTTTAGCTACATAGGCTAGAAATCAAGACTTATAGTTTTGATCACTAACATTGACAAACATGCTTGAGATAGCAACCTTTAGCTACATCGACCGAGCAATGCTCTAATAATATCCCCCTTTGTCAATTTTAGTGGCAAAACTATTAATACATATGGAATACAAAAAATAAATAAATTAACTTTTGTAGCTCCTATTCCACATGTCTAATCTTCAACATTAATCGAAATCTTCGTCACTTCCAAGTACTCCAATGATCCCAAAGGTTGTAAGTTTAGCATCATTGTTGTTCAAAATCCGTAGCTATAACAACAAGAAAACAAGAGTTCTCAATCATTGTTATACATTGTCATAGTATCATTACACAACGTCAAAGTTCAATTATATCACAACTTCAACAACAATACTATGGTGATATGTATCACTCCCCCTTAGTCAATACTCCATCTCACATGGAAACCACTCCCCCTTACATAATGATCCGAAAACCATATGTATTTGTAGTGTGAACTACATATTAATTCTCCCCTTTTTGTCAATAAAATTGGCAAAGGTACAAGAACGGATCCTAATGAAATTTCTGAAAGAGACATTTCATGACCAAAAGAAAGAAACACACATCATCTTATTTAGATGCAATCATAAAGCCGAAGCTAAATGCATTTATCAAGGAGTTTAAAGATACAAGATAACCCCTATAATATTCCACAGCCGCACTCCCCACAAAGATATGGCAATTAAGCGTAAGTTCAAAAAGAACTCTCCCCCATAATATGTCATTCCCGAAAGAACAATAAGAGCGACCTTAATTTCGAAGGAAAAGAAGGATTTCTTTGGACATAACAAATCACATATAAGTATGAATTTGAATCCAAAATACTCAATTAAATTAACCACAAGAGAACCCATGATTAATTTAATCGAAATACACAATCAAACTAATCACAAAGAGTAATCAATTTAATTGGCCATACTCACATAAGAGAATCTATGGAGCAATGACTAAGTTAATCATGAAAATAATCAACCCAATCAAAAAATGCTCAAACATAAGAAAACTTACGGAGTCATAACTAAATAACCAAACAAGATGATTAATTTAGTTCAATATGCTCGACATAAAGTACCTTATGGAACAACAACAAATCTAACCATGAAAATAATCAACTTTGATTGTTTTACTGCTCAACATAAGACACATTACGGAGCCTCACAGTAATACACAAAAAATATGGATCAAGGAAGATCAATTACTGCGGAATACACAAGGATTCATTCTATTTTCCATCATAATTTGCACCATGACATACAATAGACACAATCCTTGAAAAATAAAAGATTTTAACCTATCTTCCATCAATAATTGACAATATAGGCTTAACTTTTGTATTTGTCAAAAGTCCATTCATTCCTTTATCAATATAAGAATATCGACTTATGAAAGACTTTACTTTTGACAAGATATGGGACAATCATAGTTCACGGATGCAAACACACATATCCCATAAGAAATTGCAATATATAAAACCATAAAGATTAATACTGCAAGAATCATCTTCCAAACAATTTTAGAATTTAAACCAATAAATCTAAAATCATGAAGATGAAAACGTTGGACATAGCTATGTGTAATCACAATAATGGCTATTCCAAACTCTAGTTATCCTTCTCAAAAACAAGAATAAATTATCATAAGAAGTTTCCTAGGTATCAATACAAACTCATAATGCACATATAAGATGATTTTTCCTTAGAGGGTAGAATCAATCTTTTTCGCCCGAATTTACACCAATAATAGCTACCAAAGGCGTATAAAAAGATTTTCTTAACGAAGAAGAACATACAAAGTCATTAACGACCATGCACCATAGTTCACAAAGGATGATTGTGAACATTCAAGAATCCCATAACAATGCGTACAACTACCCATTCTTGAACTTCCTTCTTTGTGATTCACAAACAACATTCTTGTAAAAGCTACAAATTAGCTTAGAAGAGTATTACTCCAAGAATCCAAGTGCCCAAGTACAAGAGCAGTGGAACAAGTGCGACGAAACAGAGCAAAACACTCAAAAACAAGAGACAGGACAAATACCAATCTTAACTCATCCAAATTCAAGGTTTCTCATCTCTATTTTGAAGAGAATTTAAAGAGAAAGAGAATGCAAAAAAAAAGAGGTCTAACCGTGTTCGGACGAAGAAGTTATGCCCAAAACAAGTTTACTGAATATTGATGTTAAGTATGCATACTGGTTTGTAAACGAATTTTTAAGTCCGCGAACTTAAACCCCTGGATTTTGATTTTAAAAGATGTTATACATACCTGGTAGGTGTACCATGAAGTCCAAACATCCCGAACATAATTTGTGTGCCCTCTCAAGCTTCCCTCACCGTATACATCGGAGGGCATTTCTTGGTGAGGATGCACTTACAACACAATCAAGTTGTGTTGGAGTGAACAATGTCTTGCTCACCACAAGTGGCCTTTGGATTATCATGAAAGAGATCGCTTTTAGAACCTTTCACATCCAAATCCATCTTTCCAAAGAACTTTTTAAGTTCCAACATCATGGATACTGCCTTCTCCATAGTCATGGAATTTTCTGGGAGATCATTCCTTTTCACACTCAAAATATCATTGACTTTCTTTGGTATCCACTTCTGAGTGCGTTTAGGAACAACTGGAACCTTCTTCCCATTACTCTCTTCAAGATTTCTCGGAAGAGAATTGGATTGACTATTCTTTTGCAAGTTAGTCTTTCTCCAACTGGGAGCATCAGATCTTGTCTTCGTCTTTACGAAGTTATCCTTTTGATAACCATTACGATTGTGAAAAGGATTCATATGATGTTTATAGGAAAATCTATATTTATCACAACACTGATTCATTTTCCTAAAGGTTGGACAGTTACAACCTGTAGCGTTAAGGGGATTAGTCTTAACATATGATCTTGGTTTCACAACTTCTTGTGATGCCCAAACAAGAACATCATGAAGTTTCTCATTCCTTATACGGAAACGACATCTTCTTTTCAGATGAACTTTATTTCCGCAATAGTGGCAAACATAAGGAATATTCTTACCTCGATCCGTGTGTGCTGAATTTGGAGGTTTATATATGTAAGGACCCTCAAACGCTATTTGACCAGTCAAGAAATTATCAAGAGACGTTTTAGCCGCTAATAACTCGATCTAGTTTAACCCGGATGTTTATTTATAGATATTAATCTAACAACGATCTAGATACGAAGCAAGTATCACAAGATAGATCTCGAAAAGCTATGCGAGATAGACTACTCGAACGTGTCATTCGGATACTGGACGAAGAAGATATCATCAGTTTAGTATGACTGGAAAATTAGTCATTCTGCTTTAAACCGCCTGACTGCCCTTAGCAATAGGTCGGGTGCCTTTATCATTTTTTGGTTGACCTTATCAAGACCAAGTCGAGAAGATTTTCTTCTTATCTTTTCTTTCTTCTTCTTTCTTCTTCTTCTTCTCTCCTTGTCTCTTCTGTTTTTGCCGCTCATGAGAATTTTGTGAAACAAACTCGAGTCTTTTGAGTTCATTATAAGAGGGGAAATATCAAGGATTGATAGAGAGTGTTGGTGTTGATTCGATTCTCGAATTCAGAGTTCTCAGAAAAGGTACATCGGTGTTTGAATTCAGAGTTTCTGTTTTGATTGATTCTTCTTTATGAATTTGTTATCTAATTCGATAGTCTTTAGATGAGTTTGTCTTAATTTAGATGAAGATGGTTAATTAGGTTTTAATTTTAGTTTCTTAGTAACCAAATTAGAAACTAGGGTTTCTAAGATTTGTTGAAGTCATGATTAGTAATGATTAAGGAGAAACTAAAGGATGGGTATTGGAGGTTATGATGTGAACATGAAAGTTATGGCATCAATTTGAAGGTTTGACTCAAATAAGAACACTAATTGAGAAACAGAAAGTTAGGGTTTGGGAAATGAATGAACTGAAGTTTCATAAGAGTTTCAAAGAAGAATTAGAAGACGAAGATTGTTTGGGTTGTTATGTTTGTTGAAGAAGTTGAGAATTAAAATGGTTATGAGGTAGATATGTGGTTGAGATTATGGCCTGAGATAGAATGATACAGGGAATGGTTGAAGTCCTTTAGATGAATCTTGTTTAGGTTGTTTACAATTTTGTGGTTGTGTTCGTGGATTGAAGCTGTAAAGGGGATTGGTTCTAGTTCAGCTGATCAAGTGGTGCGGGTTGTGTTAGGCCGGTGCAACTATAGTCTGGTGATGATGACAATTAGATGTATGTATAGGATTGGTGATTGTATTGAGTTGCAGTTGAAGTTTTTGAACTGCCAGGAGATCGTGTTGGTGGTGATCTAACAGTGCATAATCCGAACTAAAGTTGTTGTGTCAGTAGAAGGGTCGAAATGAGAAGTAGTTAGAATCAAATGCAAGAGGGAGACCAAGAGTTGTATCTGAAGTTGCAGGTGTGGTGAAATGATAAATGGTGGTGTTTGAGTGTATGATTTTGTGTAAGAGATTGAAATGGAGAACAACTGCAGGTACAAGTGGGTTATGCCCAGATTATGAAGCTATGTATAGATGCAAAGAATATGTTGTCTAGAGTTAGGAATCACAAATTGTAATGTTTGATGAAAGCAAGACTTTGGAGATGGAAGATAGTTGTAACTTTTATAACTGTGTATATAGAGTGTTGCATCATGATTGTGCACTAGTTTGTGGCATGAGCTTATGTCTCAGGCTTGTGTTTGAAACCTGTTAGTCATCCTAGTCAGATTGTCTGACTGACTCTTTTCTTAGATGTCTCAAACTCTCAGGGTCTCTGACTGAGTTAAATCAGTTCGACTCAGAACTGGCTCAGTGAGCCAAAACCAGACTTGACCAGTTGACCATTGACTTGACCTGGACCAATTAACCATTGACTTGACCTTGACCTGGACTTAGACGTTGACTGTTAGTTCGACCCGTGACCGTCGGTTTGACCGTCAGTGGCCGTTGGTTGATTCAGTTGGATTGGACCTTGTGTAATGGGCCGGACTAGTGAGCTGTGTCGGGTTAGGCCCAATGGGCTTGGGCTTAGTACCGTGTATTCTTAGTTTAATGTTTTGGACCCTTTATGGTCCGAATTAGACTTTAGTTCCTTCTACAAAGTTGTAGAT
The DNA here is from genome assembly GCA_023531295.1 of Papaver armeniacum. Classification (NCBI taxonomy): domain Eukaryota; kingdom Viridiplantae; phylum Streptophyta; class Magnoliopsida; order Ranunculales; family Papaveraceae; genus Papaver; species Papaver armeniacum. The sequence continues at coordinate 139,113 of JAJJWW010001218.1, read as the reverse complement.
AATCATTAGACTTATCAAATGGACTAGAGAGCCAACCTAATTGAATTAGTAAACCTTTAGATGTGTTAAATATAGATAATAAAAGGTGTAGAATCATAAATGGGCTTAGAACCATTAGATAGTTCACTTAACTAATAACTAGAGATTTGTGTGAGATTATGTGGTGAGCCTTGTTTGAACATTTTGGCTAATTCTTAGAGTGCTTGTATGATTAGCAGTTAGCCTTTATTAACAATGATCGATTCAAAGGATGAACTAGTGGATCGTGGATCTCGAGGTTGGCATGGCTTGTCATTAAAACATGTTGGAACTTTGTACCTTTTTGTAATCATTAAGTTAATTTACATGCGAGCATGATGAGTCCTTACTTTCTGTCAGCATGTTGTTTGTGCTTGAATGGGTATGTTGTGTGATATGCGTTGGGTGGTTCTCAGCGAAGATTGTCTATGATTACCCATAGCTCTTTGCTAAGTTTAGTAGGGCAATGCTACGTTGTTTGAATATTACTTAGTAGCACGGCTTTACCCCGGATAAATAGTATTACATTTTATTGTCTTAAGATAGTAGTCCGGCTTTACCCCGGTTGATTATTACCTAGTAGTCCGGCTTTACCCCGGTTGATTATTATATATACTACATTTTATTTGGGGAAGTCACTCTATGCATATCATACTTGATTGTTCAGTCTTAGTAGTATGACTAGGTTACTATGACCTTGACTTATGAAGAAATTCTAGGTTCATGACTGGATATGGTCATTATTTGGAGACTTCGGCCTACGAATAATGATTGGGCCTTTTGTAAACTTCGTCACATGGGGTCAGATCATAGTAATCAAAACCTTATTATATTCTAGACTTAGATGGTGGTATTGGGTTTATAAGTTGTACTCATTCCACGATAATATCTTACGGTACATGGATTCATGCTATCATTTGAGACTGGAGTTATTCCTAGCATCTTCTACTCCATTGAGTGAGACGAGGTTGGGATAACATATGTTTAGGTTGTTTGATTCGTTTCTCGTAGATCCATCCGGTGGTGGATCTTTCACGGATATTTCCACTATGGACGCAATATATGGGGATGTGAGTTGAAGCAATCTTATGCTCTATGTTGTGTGTAAATATGTTTACCGTTTTTTCTTTAGTAGAACTGTGATGCATGTTGGTGATTATATTAGAGTTATATGTTTCCATTGAGCACCCCTTTGGGATGATGTGCTCACTCGTTCCCACTACAGTTCAGATTTCAGAAGTGATGGCGCGCATGGAGATATTTGTTTCGTAGTTTGAAGTTTTAGCAGATTAAGAACGTTTATGTATCTTTATATTTATGTATTCATGTTTATCTGTAAACATCACATTAATATATCCATATCATTTGAGAGTTTTCACCTATGAAGTAAACATAGTGTTCGGGTATTAGTTTTGTTTTACTTTATGAATTTACGTTCCTTAAGATAAGAGATCTAGATTCTGTTACTGCAGGTTTAGGTTATTTTATTATTAGCTAAGTAGGTTTTAGAGTTGGGGGCGGAAAAGTTGGTATCAGAGCTCACTATTAGATCTTACATGGGCAACAATAGATGATAGCTAGTACCAGTTAGTGAATTAGAATAGTTTAGAAATGGATTGGACTGTGAGATAAATCTTAATCACTAAAAGGTATCAAGAACTAAAGGATTTTTGGATGATGGATTTGTTTTTCTTGTTGTGTGTACATTTTATGAAGTAAAAATTGTAGGTTGAACCAATTATATTATGCTTTAAAAGCTGACAGAGATTTAGAGAATAAATAGTTTATAGCTTTTTCTACACATAGTCAATCCAAGACTGAAAAAAATTAGCGAGGTTAATTGTTCTAATAGATTCCAAATTCACTTAGAAACTTATTGAGTAGATTTACATATATCTAGAACCATTAATCTATTGTAGTTGAAAGTTATAGTGAGGAACAAAAATTTCTCTATTTGTGAACATATGAATTAGTTGAACCTAAAGCCACAAATTATAGTGGTAGAATACCATATAGGTATGTGTTTCATTTCTTATTGCCTAGAATTCTTAAAATGAGTTATCTTCTCACGCGTTTGTAAGTATGAGCAGTACTTACGATTAGTCGAGAGATAGTTTTTCTCTATAAGGAGTAATCCTTTGAGGTATTCCCAAGACATTTGGCATAGTTAAAAGTTGTTGAAGACATCTTGGTATGCGTAGAAGAGATATTGTCATCAGACTCAGATTACCATTAAACGTGTTTGCCTGCTCTGATACCAATTGAAAAAGCGGGGGTATAACAACCACACCCAATATTTCTCTTAGCAATCTGTATGGACAAACTCCAATATACTTTCTAGAGAATCAACTAGACAGTCAGACTCAATCTAGATAAAAAGTATATCAAAGAGTTTATATCTCAATCTCTCGATTTGATCTTTACTCAAGCAAATAGAAACCTGCGAGTCTTTATCAAAGGGAGATAACTTGGATGGTACCAAAGACCAATATCCAAGTGTCAATCAATTTAATTCAACAACCCACAAGGTCAGATATTCTAATTGATTGAACAACGCACAACTTGTGATATTTCAATTATATAAACAAATATAATGCGGAATTGAAATAACACAAACACCAGAATTTTGTTAACGAGGAAACCGCAAATACAGAAAAACCCCGGGACCTAGTCCAGATTGAACACACTGTATTAAGCCGCTACAGACTTTAGCCTACTCCAAATTAACTTCGGTCTGGACTGTAGTTGAACCCCAATCAATCTCACACTGATCTAAGGTACAGTTATGCTCCTACGCCTATGATACCAGCAGGATGCTACATACTTGAATCCCTTAGCTGATCTCACCCACAACTAAGAGTTGCTACGACCCAAAGTCGAAGACTTTAATAAACAAATTTGTATCACACAGAAAAGTCTACAGAATAGATAAATACGTCTCCCACGAATAAACCTATGAGTTTTGTTCCGTATTTTGATAAATCAAGGTGAACAGGAACCAATCAATAACCCGGACTTATATTCCCGAAGAACAGCCTAGTATGATTGATCATCTCACAATAATCTTAATCGACGCAGCGAAAAAAAGATATTGCGGAATCACAAACGATGAGACGAAGTGTTTGTGATTTCTTTTCTATCTTGCCTATCGGAGATATAAATCTCAAGCCAATTATTTCACTTGTACTCGTACAATAGAAACATCAAGATCAAATCACACAACTACAAGAAAAGTAGTATCGGTCTGGCTTCACAATCCCAATGAAGTCTTTAAGTTAAACCTGGTTTTAGAAGAAGAAAACCAAAGGTTAAAGGAGAATCGACTCTAGCTTAGCAAACTAGTATCACACGTAAAGTGTGGGGATTAGTTTTCCCATTTACTAGAGTTCTCCCTTATATAGTCTTTCAAATCAGGGTTTGCAATCAATGTTAGCTTGGTAACAAAGCATTCAATATTCACCGTTAGATGAAAACCTGATTAGATTCAAGTTAATATTTCTCAACCGTTGGATCGAAAACTTATCTTGTTACACACAAATGAAATGTTCAATTTTGGGTTTATGAACCGTACCCAAACATTAACATTTGTTGGTTCAACAATAGTCTACCAAATGGTTAGCCATATGATCACTCTCATATCAACCATATTCTTCTTCACCATAACTAGTTCAAATGACTCAAATGAACTAGTTAGAGAATTGTTCAATTTCTTAGATCTTATGTAACTACACAAGACACAATCTAAGCAAAAACGGTTTGATTCACTCGAATCGGTTCATGAACTTTATAGCCACGGTTTGCAAAAGCATTCCTTAGTTTATATAAACATGAGTTCAAGAACAACCGGTTTTAGATATAACCTACGCAAGTTCGCGGACTGGGTTCGCGGACTTAAGTTCATGGAAGGAGTACACAAACTCCAGCAGAAATTCTCGGGTGAGAACTTCCGCCAGTTCGTGGACTTGGCTTGCACCACTTCCATTTCTCTTGATCAAATAAGTTCCAAAACTTTGGTTCAAGGAATAAGGACTTATACATATATGTGTTTCCACAACAATGCTTATATCCTACCAATGGTTATATAATCTAAACTCTCATTTCAATCATTGAAACATTCTCAGAGAAACGTTATATAGCCGTTATTCACGTAACATTTTTCGTTAGAGCAATTTCCAAAGTGATTGAAACATAACATGACTTTCGTCACTAGGTAAAGATGAATTCGGTTAAAGCGAAAGCTTACCAACACATATTTCGAGAAATAGATATGCGAGTTAAACTTGGCTCGAAATAGCAAATGTGTATAATGAAAGTCTATACGTCAAAACGACTTTTGTCTCAAGAGTAGGAGATAGAGTAAATAGACTTTTGAGTGACAGATAAGTTCAAGTCTCCACATACGTTTTAGTCGATGAAGTTCCACTGGTTCCTCGAGTAGTCCTTCGTTTTGTATGATGATTGTCATGGAGTTCTTGAGCTCAACTACGCTTTCTATCCTAGTCCGAGACCTTTAGCTACATAGGATAGAAATCAAGACTTATAGTTTTGATCACTAACATTCACAAACATGCTTGAGATAGCAACGCATGCGAGTTCGACCGAGCAATGCTTTAACAAGCTTCATTGAAGAAACTAGAATCATTAATCCATGTGAAAGATCTTGAGATAGACTGTCTTAATGATAAACTCACCAGAACCATTGCTCTAAAGGAAAAAGAGACTAATACTCTCAAGGATGATCTACAAAGATTATCTGGAAGTTCTGACAAAATCTCAAACAATGTTATTTGGTCAGAGATCCTTTGGAAACACAAATGGTTTAGGATTTAAAAGCAAGACTGCAGGTATTGTCAACCCCGTTGTTTCTCTTCATGAAAAAATAAAGGTTGACGGTTCTGATAAACAGAAGGCACTTCAACAAGACAAGGGATACTTAATTTGTTCGTTTTCTGGAAATGCAAATCATGTTCAAAGCACATGTTGGAGGTTAAAGAGGAACAACAAAAGAATTTACAGACTGCAAAAGAACATGCAAAAGATGAATCTGGATAATCAACATGGGTCTCATAAAACCAATGCTTCCAGAATCAGAAGAGGTAAGAAATCTGTTTATACAACAAGCCTTGGTAAACAAGGGGAGCGTCTGGCTCACAACGTCTCTGTCTAATTCCAGAGACGTTCGCATCCTCATCTTTAACTTGAGAAAATGGGGTTTTGCGTCTTTGTGACTCAAGTAGTGTATTTATTTTTGTTAAAGAAATATTCTCCTAACAATATAAATATTGAATCTGTAAACTATGGAAGATTTTTTCTTCTAGGGTTTAGACATTTCACAAGTCTATTTAATACTTTTGTAGACTTTTTTTTTTCCCTAAAAGATACAGTTTCATGGCTCCTGTAACTAGAGGCACCACAAGCAGGGATGCAGTCGAAGCAATTAATGTGTATCTGTGTAAAGGAATCTCTTCCTCAAGGGTAAAGAAAGTGAAGACTACAAAGTATGGAGAAGGTTCTTCCTCTAACTGCCTCTTGTCTTTTTATCAGCTTGATAATAACTTCAGAGGTTTGGTGAAAGATTTCATCAACAAAAGAAATAATTTAAAATCTCAAATTGTTTCGTCTTTAGAAGAGATAGCTCATTATGAACAAATGTTGTCGCTTTCAAAGAACACCTTGCGTGAGCTAAAAAGAGAACTTAGTGAGTTAACTGATATTTCTGAAGATTTGGAGGAATTGAACGATCCCATAATCAATGGGTTTTTCAATAATAAGAAGGAATTCTCAGTAGAGGCTCTGAGAAAGATCTACAACGACTAGTAAGACTTCGGATGAGAATTCTATTTTTCTTGTTTTGGTAGAAGAATAACTAGAGTTTGGAATAACCATTATTGTGATTACACATAGCTATGTCCAACGTTTTCATCTTCATGTGTTTAGATTTATTGGTTTAAACTCTAAATTTGTTTGGAAGATGATTTTTGCAGTATTAATATTTATGGTTTTATATATTGCAATTGTTATGGGATATGTGTGTTTGCGTCCGTGAACTATGATTGTCCTATATCTTGTCAAAAGTAAAGTCTTTCATAAGTCGATATTCATATGTTGATAAAGGAATGAATGGACTTTTGACAAATACAAAAGTTAAGCCTATATTGTCAATTATTGACGCAAGATAGGTTAAAATCTTTTGTTTTCAAGGATTATGTCTATTGTTTGTCATTGTGCAAATGGTGATGGAAAATAGAATGAATCCTTGTGTATTCCGCAGTAGTTGATCTTCCTTGATCCATATTTTATGTATTACTATGAGGCTCCGTAATGTGTCTTATGTTGAGCACTAAACGACCAAGTTGATTATTTTATGATTAGCTTTGTTGTTGTTCCGTAAGGTACTTTATGTCGAGCATTTTTTAAATAAATTAATCATCTTGTTTGGTTATTTAGTTATAACTCCATAAGTCTTCTTATGTTTGAGCGTTTTTGTCTGGGTTGATTATTTTCATGATTAACTTAGTCATTGCTCCATAGATTCTCTTATGTCGAGTATGACTAATTAAATTGATTACTTTTGTAATTAGTTTGGTTGTGTATTTCGATTAGATTAATTATGGGTTTCCTTGTGATTAATCTAATTGAGTATTTTTGAGTCTCCATAAGTTCACTTGTGTTGAGCATTATCGATTAAATTAATCATGAACTTCTTGTGGTTAATTTAATTGAGTATTTTGGATTCAAATTCATACTTGTATGTGATTTGTTATGTCCAAAGAAATCCATCTTTTCTTTCAAAATTAAGGTCGCTCTTGTTGTTCTTTCGGGAATGACATATTATGGGGGAGAGTTCTTTTTGAACTTGTACTTAATTGCCAAATCTTTGTGGGGGTTGTGGCTGTGGAATATATAGGGGTTTTCTTGTATCTTTAAACTCCTTGATGAATGCATTTAGCTTCGGATTTATGATCGCATCTAAATAAAATGATATGTGTTTCTTTCTTTTGGTCATGAAATGTCTCTTTCGGAAATTTCATCAGGATCCCGTTCTTGTACCTTTGCCAATTTTATTAACAAAAAGTGGGAGAATTAATATGTAGTTCACACTATAAATACATATGGTTTTCGGATCATTATGTAAGGGGGAGTGGTTTCCATGTGAGATGGAGTATTGACAAAGGGGGAGTGATACATATCATCATAGTATTGTTGTTGAAGTTGTGATACAATTGGACTTTCACGCTGTGTAATGATACTATGACACTGTATAACAATGATTAAGAACTCTTGTTTTCTTGTTGTTATAGCTACGGATTTTCAACAACGATGATGCTAAACTTACAACCTTTGGGATCATTGGAGTACTTGGAAGTGACGAAGATTTCGAGTAATGTTGAAGATTAGGCATGTGGAATAGGAGCTACAAAAGTTAATTTATTTATTTTTTGTATTCCATATGTATTAATAGTTTTGTCACTAAAATTAACAAAGGGGAGATTGTTAGAGCATTGCTCGGTCGAACTCGCATGCGTTGCTATCTCAAGCATGTTTGTCAATGTTAGTGATCAAACTATAAGTCTTGATTTCTAGCCTATTATAGCTAAAGGTCTCGGACTAGGATAGAAATTGTAGTTGAGCTCAATACTCCATGGCAATCATCATACAAGACGAAGTACTACTCAAGGAACTGGTGGAACTTCATCGACTAAAAGGTATGTGGAGACTTGAACTTATCTGTCACTCAAAAGTCTATTTACTCTATCTCCTATTCTTGAGACAAAAGTCGTTTTGATATATAGATTTTCATTATACACATTTGCTATTTCGAGTCGAGTTTAACTCGCCTATCTATTTCTCGAAATATGTGTTGGTAAGCTTTCGCTTTAGCCAAATTCATCTTTACCTAGTGACGAATGTCATGTTATGTTTCAATCACATTGAAAATTGCTCTGACGAAAAATGGTCTGTAAATAACGGCTATATAATGTCCTTTGAGAATGTTTCAATGATTGAAATGAGAGTTTAGATTATATAACCATTGGTAGGATATAAGCATTGTTGTGGAAACACATATATGTATAAGTCCTTATTCCTTGAACAAAAGTTTGCGAACTTTGTTGATCAAGAGAAACGGAATGTGGCGTGAGCCAAGTCCGCAAAATCAGTCCGCAAACTGGCGGAAGTTCTCGACCCGAGAATTTCTGTTGGAGTTTGTGAACTCCTTCCGTGAGCTTAAGTCCGCGAACTTGAGTAGGTTATATCTAAAATCGGTTGTTCTTGAACTCATGTTTATATAAACTAAGGAATGCTTTTGCAAACCGTGGCTATAAAGTTCATGAACCGATTCGAGTGAATCAAACCGTTTTTGCTTCGATCGTGTCTTGTGTAGTTACATAAGATCTAAGCAATTGAAAAACTCTCTAACTAGTTCATTTGAGTCATTTGAACTAGTTATGGTGAAGAAGAATATGGTTTATATGAAATTGCTCATATGGCTAACCATTTGGTTAACTATTGTTGAACCAACAAATGTCAATGTTTGGGAACGGTTACATAAACCCAAAATTGGACATTTCATTTGTGTGTAACAAGCTAAGGTTTCGATCCAACGGTTGAGAAATAATCAGGTTTCTACACGGTTACATAAACCCAAAATTGGACATTTCATTTGTGTGTAACAAGCTTGAATCTAATCAGGTTTTCATCTAATGGTGACTATTAAATGCTTTGTTACCAAGCTAACATTGATTGCAAACCCTGATTTGAAAGACTATATAAGGGAGAACTCTAACAATTGGGAAACCTAATCCCCACACCTTACGTGTGATACTAGTTGCATAAGCTAGAGTCGATTCTCCTTTAACCTTGGGTTTTCTTCTCTAAACCAGGTTAACGACTTAAAGACTTCATTGGGATTGTGAAGCTAGACCGATACTACTTTTCTTGTAGTTGTATGATCTGATCTTGCTGTTTATATCGGAGTACAATTGGAATAATTGGCTTGAGATTTATATCTCCGATAGGCAAGATAGAAAAGAAATCACAAACACTTCGTCTCATCGTTTGTGATTCCGCAATATCTTTTTTCGCTGCGTCGATTAAGATTATTGTGAGGTGATTGATAATATATACTAGGCTGTTCTTCGGGAATATAAGTCCGGGTTATCAATTGGTTCATGTTCACCTTGATTTATCAAAAGACGGAATAAAAAACTCGTAGGTATATTTGTGGGAGACGAATTTATCTATTACCGTAGACTTTTCTATGTGATACAGATTTGTTTATTAAATTCTTCGACTTTGGGTCGTAGCAACTCTTAGTTGTGGGTGAGATCAGCTAAGGGAATCAAGTTCGTAGCATCCTGCTGGGATCAGAGGCTTAGGAGCATAACTGTACCTTGGATCAGTGTGAGATTGATTGGGGTTCAACTACAGTCCAGACCGAAGTTAATTTGGAGTAGGCTAGTGTTTGTAGCGGCTTAATACAGTGTGTGTTCAATCTGGACTAGGTCCCGGGGTTTTTCTGCATTTGCGGTTTCCTCGTTAACAAAATTCTGGTGTTTGTGTTATTTCTATTCCGCATTATATTTGTTTATATAATTGAAATATCACAGGTTGTGCGTTGTTCAATCAATTAGAATATCCGACCTTTTGGTTGTTGATTTAAATTGATTGAGACTTGGATATTGGTCTTTGGTACCATCCAAGTTATCTCTCTAGTATTTGATAAATACTCGCGGATTTCTATTTGCTTGAGTAAAGATCAAATCGAGAGATTGAGATATAAACTCTTTGATATACTTGTCTCTAGATTGAGTCTGACTGTCTAGTTGATTCTCTAGAAAGTATATTGGAGTTTGTCCATACAGATTGCTAAGCGAAATATTGGGTGTGGTTGTTGTACCCCCGCTTTTTCACTTTTTCTTGGCCTATCAAGCAACTAGACGTTAAAAATGCCTTTCTTCATGGTTCTCTTGATCAAGAAGTTTATATGGCTCAAACTCAAGGGTTTGTTGATCCAAGATACCCTAACCATGTATGTATGCTGCACAAAGCTCTATATGGTTTAAAACAGGCACCCCGCACTTGGTATTATCGTTTTGCTTCGTTTCTTCTTCACCTGGGGTTCAAGTCGTCTCAATCTGATCATTCAATATTCATCAAGCAATCACCAGCTGGTATTATTATTCTTTTGTTATACATTGATGATATTGTTGTGACTGGTAGTGATACTGTGGACATTCAAACTTTACTTCCAACCCTTCAAACTCAGTTTGCTATGACTGATTTGGGAGACTTACATTATTTTTTAGGCTTGGAGGACACTCGCACTTCATATGGCATTGTTTTAACCCAAAACAGGTAAACTTTGGATCTCTTAAAGAAAGTTGATCTTACTGATTCTAAACCAGTTACTACTCATGTGTCTCCATGCTCTAAGCTGCAATCTGATTATGCTGCTTTATTTCTTGATGCGACTCTTTATCGAAGTTTAGTTGGTGGTTTAAAATACCTTAGCATGACGCGGCCTGACATTACATATGTTATAAATCAAGTTAGTCAATTTATGCATCGGCCTACTCAAACGCGTTTCATGGTTGTTAAGAGAATTCTTCGATACTTTAAGGGTACATTGGGTCATGGTATTTGTTTCTGGAGCGACTCTTCTTTGCATCTCACAACCTATTCTGATGCAGACTGCGGAGGTGATCCTGATACCTCTCGGTCGACTACTGGCCATCGTATTTTCTTGGGAAGAAACCTAGTCTCCTGGGGTTCTAAAAAGCAACCCATTATCTCTACTAGTAGCATTGAAGCTGAATATCGTGATTTATCCTCCACTTAAACTGAACTTATTTGGATTGGATACTTACTGCGTGATCTTGGTGTTTACTTGAAGCAACCTCCTACACTATACTGCGACAACATCAGTGCTACTTATCTAGCCATAAATCCAATTCAACATGAATAGAAGACCCCTCTTTTTCAGGCCCGGAGGGACTCAACTGAAAGGGTTTCATTGGACTAAGAACGGGAAGGAAGAAAGCGAGTAGGTCTGCTACTTTCGTTAGACGAACTTGATCAACAAATCCAACGCCAATTATCGTTCTAAGCACATAGAGATACTATCACTCTGTCCGTGAAAGACTTGCTTCTGGTATCTTACGGTTGTGTTACATTTTAACTGAGAATCAAAATGCAGACTTGTTCACTAAGGGTTTATAAACATCCAGGTTCCATTTTATGTGTAACAAGCTTTCACGTTGTTTACCACCGTATACAGCTTGAGGGGGTGTAGCATATATATGTTTGTATTAGTTCATGTCCAGTCCATATGTATGTTTGGATCCATGTATTAGATCCAGTATAATCTGTATCCATATAGCATATTATAAATACATGTCTCTCTAACCTAATATGGTTAAGAGAGCTTTCATAATCGTTCAATCTCTGCTCGTTTTCCACTCGTTTCTTCTCAAAGTTCTGTATCTAATTTTTCTTCTCGAAAGTTAAACCATGTGGGTGAATGAAACTGTATAGTCTCTATTTTGTTGTTTGTGGTAATCACCACCATGATACTTCTTCCAAAACCACCTTCTACACCGCCATGACCAATTCTTCTCTCAGCAAATCAACTAGTGGTGGATTTGATAAAGACAAAGCTCCAGATTCTTTGATTTTTTTAATGTATGTTTTAATTTTTGTTTTATATATCTTCATGTTTAAATGAAAACCAATTTTCAAGAGATGAATTTTGTTTACTGTTCAAAGGAAACGGCAATAAGATAACCAATTTTGATATGAAAAAAAAAGAAGGGTAAAATTGTAACTTTTTGTGATTAATAACGTATCGTGTCAATACCTAAAATGATTAGGTAGTGGTTAAACGTAAATTTAAGAGGTTCTAATGTAGTGGTATTCTTGTAGAGATAGAGGTAAACCTCTATATAGAACCCTCTACCTATATAGACCTAAAAACAAACATGTTGTTAGCCTTTGAAATAGAAATCCGAGTAGCTGGTGAGAATAAAATAAAAAACACAAGGGATCTGAGAAGCATCTAGCCTTTGGTTTTGTAAGGTTAGCGCTGCAGAGGTGTAGATCTAAAGTTCCTTTGGGCATATATGAGATGACAAAGATCCAAAATATAGACTCAACTATCAAATAAAAAGCAAAAGAACACACATTTAACTTGCTTAAAACTTTAAAACAAACTCAAAACTAAACCATGGTCAGAAAATAGGAGAGCCCCTATTTTAGAAGAAGAAAAAGACACTAAGCGCGCGACCAGGACTTCGAGAGACAAAAAGCGGAAGGGGAATATAAAAAATCACAGAGAAGACAATAAGAATTCAGGAAAATAAAATGGATACTCCTGGCTCGAGAGAGTTTGTTTTTCATAGGTTAGGATTTGCAATTCAAAAAGGGCTTGCGGCGCAACTTGTTGCGCGTTTGCCTGTTTCGTCGATGTAATTACTATTTAATCTTCCTCAACTAATTTCGTTTTTTTTCAAAAAAAATAAAATAAAAAAAATACTACAATTCCTAAAATTGTTAGACCAACAAACCGTCTAAAGCAAATTAGAAGAAGTATTCCAAACCCATCAGGAAGTCTCATTAGCTGAGATTTAAAAGAAAGAAAAAAAAAAGAATCATAGGCTACCTCAGGCATAACTATACCCCTATAGGATGTCAGGTTGTCCGCTTAAAATTATCCAAACACTAACAAAAGTTTGCAGAATATTTTAAAGAACTTTAAAAAAAACCTCGATAAATCCGGCTAAAAGAAACGATGAACAAATGTAAACCTTGAAAGATACAAAAAAAGAAAAAGAAAAAAGGAAAAAAAAAAGAATGAAAACAAGCTTCTTAAAAAAAGACAAAAAAAAAAAATCGCCTCGGATTTCATAGTCTTCCCAAAAATTAAAGGTTAAAACAAAGTTACAATAAAAAAATTGGTAATGAAAAAAAAATGGCTCACATAAACCTTCTAAATAAATCACATGGCTCATATAGACCGGTGTAACAGAAGAAAGAAGGAAAAATGCAGAGAAATATATGAAAAATTTAACCAATTTTAAGATGAGAACATCGATATGCTCACATAAACTTCCATAATGCAAAGATAAAAGAACAAAGTACTGAAAAATTCAGAGAAAATTCAGAGAAAATTAAAGAAATTTCGACCAATTTTTAAGAAGAGAGCATCAACATGCTCAACAAATCAAGGAAACAAATTAAAATCAGAAGAATTATCTCTTCTTCACAAGAAAAATCTGTGCGAAAAAAGTAAATGGAAAATCACCATCACATCACACTTAATCAACCTTAAAAATAAAACAAACATGCAAGAAAATGAGGAAAAGAAAATTAAATGATAATGTCCGTAAACAAACCAGAACAGCCACCATAAAATAAGTTCAACAACAAAATCCAAACAAGGAATTAGATTTCTAAAAGCATCAATTAAGAGAAAGATCCAATTAAATTACCATAAATTGGTTTTGCATAACCCAAAAAATTCATCCATAAACCATAAGAGAGATCCAGTCTACAAATTTGATTTTCGACTGTTTAAATTGGTCAAAAAATAAAAGAGACCCAAATATTCGAAAAAAGACTATAACCAACATATTAAATTTGATAAAGAAAATTCTCAAAATGCTAAGATGAATGAAGGAATGCATGAGCTCTCCGGTTATTATTTTACCCAAAACAGCAGTACCAATAAACAACCTAAGAAAAGTAGAACATATGAAACACGAAGAAATCCCGAAGAAATGCATGTTTTGGAAGAACAACAGTCCAATTTCCTTCTTGATCTTAAAGAAGAAGCTAAATAATCAAAATAAAACCAGAAAGAAAATCATCACATCACATCTACACCTATCTATCGCTCATATCCATCCCTTATTCAATTATCAGATAAAATACCATAGAAAAAAAAAGGGCAATTTACTCAAATCACTGTTTAGGAGCTAGTAAAGAGAAAGTGGTATCAAGATCTCCTAATTCCTGTGACTTTCATTAGATTACTTTTTTTTATTATTGTTAGTGATAAAAAAAAAAAACAGAAATAGTGTTTCGGAAGGGAAAAAGAATAAGAAGAATTTTTTTTTTTTTTTTTAGATTTATTTTTAAAAAGACGTAGAATTTGATTATGTAAATTAGTCATAAAATAGTCAGCCATGTCTGTAATTTAGCGCAATGTCTTTTTTGTTGCTTATAATCATTGAAGGTTTAAAAGGAAAAAATGATTTTAGTTAATATATTCGTACTTACATAAGACCAGGTTCAATCTTAAAAACCTTCCGAAATATTATCTACGACTAGAAAAATGATAAACTCCTAACCGTATCTGTGAAAAGTTAGGAAAAGATCAATTATATAATATCTACGGCCAGGTCGATTACTTCCTAACCCGACCATAGATAGTTAAACAACTTCATATGGTTAGGTTTTTGAATTACAACCTATTGTAAAAAAACATGAAATGACGAGGGTACTAAGTACACCACAATCTCTTTGACATTCATTTGTTCAAGAAGACAGGAACTATTTATATTAGACAGGACTTTGTGATCTAATATAGACAGGAATTGTCAAGAAGATGACAACCACAAGATGTACACATGGTATATAATCAAAGTCCGGAACCGAACCGACTATGAAATCAAACCAAATGTTTAATTATTTACTTTATTCTAAAGAAAAATCAATATAATGCGGAAATAAAGTAAATCACACGATAAACAAGATTTTGTTAACGAAGAAACCGCAACTGCGGAAAACCCTGGGACATAATCCAGTTTTGACTACTCTCAGAATTAAGCCGCTATACAAAGACTACTACCAACTTCATATAGTTGAAACCAAGTAAACTAACTTAAAGTTACTCAGTTCCTTTAGTATCCCTGCACCTACTACCAATCTGGTTTGTGCATGTGAATCATAAGATAGAGTCAACTATCTTAAGTCGCTTCACCCGCTGTAAAGACTTACATTACTCAACACATTTGAATCGTATTTTGAAACGGTAAAGGACTAATCTGCTTCAGTAACCGCTCTATTAATCTATCAGATCAACAAGTTAATCAGAGATATGTTGAGTCACAAAGGTTCTTCCGTTTAATTAATATAAACTCCTTTGTATCGGTTTAGATCAACCAATATTAGAATCACACATATAATCAAATCTCATTTCACAACCTATCAAATTCACCAAGTGATAGATCGTCCATATATACAACAAGATATAAAAAGTCTATCAAGATAAACGAGCTTGTCGGATCCCATTCAATCAAGTGCGCACGAAGTATCAAAAAGATCAGAATACGAAAAACAAATATTATAGTCTTCAAAGTACTTGCACAAACAACTTGATTCCCTTATGACCGATCACGTACAAAAAGGAGTATGTTAACAATGGATGATCACAAGTCCTATCTTCAAATCTTGAATCAATAAAGCATATATGAAACCGTCTATGTTTGATCTAGTTCGAGTGACCTTATATCAAAAGAAAATGATCACGGAATAAACAAACTAGATGATATCAAGGTTCAACTATACCGGTAATTAATCAAATGAATAATATAAAACTAAAATAACAATGCGATTCTAGTTCCTAACCAACGGTACTACTGGACGCTTCTTGATACCAAAGAAGTCTTTAAAAATGAAGCAGACAAAAGAGATTTCACACAATTATGATACTTTCCTCTCCAACGAGTATTCTGAGAGTACTGCTAGTCGACCTACCTCACACAAATAACAAAATGAAGTATTGTGTGTCACGGGATCAGTTTGCAATAAAGAAAAACTTTACTATTTATAATGAGCCAAGTAGTTCGGACGCTAAGGAGTTTTCATACCCGAAAATACTAAAAGATACAATAAATACCAATTTTCGTTTTTGTATAATTCCAATTGTAATCCAACTGATATACAAAAATCTCTCATGGATGACAACTCAATATTAGCTAGCATATAAATATACTTTACTAATATAATATATCCAGAGATATGCTTTAATTACCGGGAAATTGAAGACATATAAATTCTAAATATCAAATAAGATATTATGGAATATTTCGGTTAGGGATCTCACAATGAGTATCAAGGAAAATACTTGAACATCAAATAATAAGAGTTTAACACATGTTCAAAATATGATGTCGCCAATGCGAACTTTCCTTATAAACCAAACCTTGTTTCTAATAGCTATCCGAACCATAAGTTCATAGACGGATCAGAAAAATGTTTAATTGGTTAACACTAGAGATCGGTCCTGCTATAAATCCCCAAGTAACCGATCCGTCCTAGTATAGATCCTTGTTTATGGGATCGTTCCTATAATAAATCAATTGCTTCCTTCAACTACGAAACAAGTTTCGCAAGTCTAATTCCTTAAAATGATATAGTTAAACAACTTTTCTAGGTATAGAATCCTCCCAAGATTCAACACACTAACTAGTAACGAGTTATCAAATAGTATTATGTCGCATTTATGAAGTTCAAAAGATAAACGTTACACTTCTTAATCCAATATACTAAATTTGTATGAAACTGTTAGGGCACTGCTCGGTCAAACTCGCAAGTTTTTTTTATCTCAAGCTTGTTGTGAATGTTAGATGAACAAAACTGTATCTTGATTTCTTGTCTACTTAAGTCAAGTCTAAGACTAGGATTACAGTATGGTAGTTGTGTATCAGACATCACTGAATAAC
The DNA here is from genome assembly GCA_023531295.1 of Papaver armeniacum. NCBI lineage: Eukaryota > Viridiplantae > Streptophyta > Magnoliopsida > Ranunculales > Papaveraceae > Papaver > Papaver armeniacum. The sequence goes on along the minus strand of JAJJWW010001218.1, from coordinate 122,371 downwards.
CATCGAAGATTGAATATTGAAGATCAAATTAATATATTTGGAGAACTTCATCAACAAGAGGTATGTGAAGACCGAACCATTCATTTATATGAGACTACATCATATGACTTCTAGTATACATTGCAAAGAACAAGTTTCTAGTCAAGCTTGTCCTATTAAACACCTAGAAATATGATTCAAGCAATGGATGTCCATAGGTACTTAGCAATCTTAGTTCAAAACTATTTACTGTTCAAGAATTATGTTTGTGCATCATTTGGAAATTACCCAAGCAGTGAGAACGTAGGTAGGTAATATGAACTCAGGGTACGTACGTATACGCAGTTCGCGTACCATGGATATTTGAGTTTTTAGAACGTAGGTAGGTAAGCATACCCAGTACGCATACCATGGTGTTCTAAATTCGTGAATGGGGGGAGGTACGTATACTCAGTACGCGCCTGAGTTTGTGATTATCCTTTGAGTACGCGTACCTTGGTCATCTAAATTCACGAACTGGTTCGTAGGTACGTGTATTATCGTATACCTACCCAATACGATAGAAGATGCTCATGAATTATTCCATAAGTATATTTTGCATTGCTACAACTCTCGTGGATAGAGAGAATCAAACAACCATAAAATTCAATCCCTAACACTTTTGTGTCCTAGTTGTTTTCTAGAGTCGTCCTCTGTGAACCTGGGTATCCTATGAGAAACAAAATTAGGTTTACAACTTACAAACTTCACTTATGGATTCGTAAATCCAGGTCCGACTATCTTTACCTTGATATTTAGTGTATCTTGATCTTGTTTATTTTGTTATCGAAGTTTTAATAATCTCTTTAAGGAACGAGATAAATAGAAATCGATAAGTTATATTCATTTCAGACTTTGTGATTCCTAAAGATAAATGTCTAAAGCTATTCTTTATTGATCGGTTTAATATTTTTCTTGAGAGGTGGTTAATAATCCAGGCTTCTCAGCTAACTGAGTGTAAACATTCCGGATTTGTGAGGTTTGCTAGCTTTGTCTATTGTAAATAGATTTCCATGCCTTGATCCAATGGGAAATTAAATAGCCTTATCTGTTAGTGGTAGATTGGTATCAAAAGTCTTCACTTAGGATGAAGCAACTCTTAGGTTTCAAAGGACGTCATCTAAGAACATCAATTGCGTAGAGCCTTCCAAGGTTCAAGAGATATAAGGAGCACGAATGCAGCCGAATTGCTTGGAGTGTGAATTCAGTTTCAACTACATTCCAGTCTGAAGTGTGATAGTAGTATCTGTAGCGGCTTAATACAGTTTGGTGATCAAATCTGGACGAGGTCCCGGGGTTTTCCTGTAGTTGCAGGTTTTCTCGTTAACAAAACTTCTAGTGTCTTTTGTTTTTCCCTTTCCGCATTATATTGTTTTATCTTTATAATAGAAATGTCATAAGTAGTACGTACTCAATTCTAGTAGATAATTCCATCTTGATTGTGATCAATTACGAGACTAGTTCTTGTAGAATCCATATCTTGAAAGATAGATAACAAGTTTCATACTTGGCCGAATTCGGATTCGATTATTTGGATACGACTAGATTGATCTTGGATATTGATTTTTTACGTCGTATAAGTACTCTTCTATACAATCAACTTCACGGACCTTGTTGTCTTGACTTTCTGATTGTGAAGAGAAAGAGATACAAACTCTATATACATATTTTTCAAGAATCATTAAGTTGGTCTACTTGCAATTTTATTAGGTTTTGTCCATACAGGTTGTCAAATAAAAAAGTTAGTGGTTTACTTGGTACCCTCTCCTTTTCAGAAACAACTAGCATATACTTCCTTGACACTTTGATCATAACTGAATGATCAAGTCACCAATACTGGAGATACATAAACATACTTTGTATGTTATGTTTTCAATCTAAACGGCTTGAAAAAACATAGATATGAATGGAAACAAGTCAAGTCTTTATTACTAACCTCAAAAAGAAGGATGATATACATACTGATTTCGATATGTCTTCAGGTTCTTCAGAGTAATATGAGTTTGTATATACATTTCTAATGTTTCTAGTTTAACCTAACGAAGTTGACTATAATAATCTAATAAAGTAGCTTCAAGTTTTGGAAATAAGATATGACAAACGAACTTGACATACCAATGCTTGGTGGGTTCAACCGAGCAATGCTCTCACAAAATACCTGCAAGAAAAATGAGGGTATGACTAGGTTGAGGATACCTAGTTGTAGAGAATACTTTGATAAATTATTTTAAAAAAAAATCTACCTCGAGAATAATTATTTACGGTTATGGATTTTGTTCCACAATTTCTAGACCTAAAGTATTTATGGATTTTATACGGCCAGGTTTGTGAATGAAATCCCACCCGTAAGAATTCTTTGGGCTTGGCGTACTTCATTTCAAAGTCGTAAAACGTGAAAAAAAATCTACGTATGACAGGAAAATTAGTTTATGACATAGCCGTAAGAGACCTTGCAATCTATTTTTTTCAATCTCAACTGAGTGATGGTCTAACTTATTTTAAACACAAAAACAAAAATGGATTTGTCGTGTTCTACTAACTTAAAGTTTTTAATCGACGATGAATAGTTTTTCGAATCGTCGATTGATCGAAGATAATGACATTGTTTCACTTGAAGAAAAAAAACAGTACGAGAAAATGGATTTACAAGGGCAGATTAAGTGAGAGTTATACAATTAGATTTTTTGTAATTGTTTAAGTTTAATTGATGGAATGATAACCGAGCCATTTTTTACGTCTTAGGACACTCTCTAATAAATCCCCTAGTTAATAAATAACCTGGAGATGTCCCTCTATTGGATTGAGAAGCCCCTAAATCAACTTTCGTAAGAAAAGTCCCAATAACAACATCTACAACATGTGTACGGTAAAAGCTATAAACTTTTAAAGCTAAATTTAACTTTGAATTTGTATATAGCAAGCCACTGCTCGTAGTGGGTAAAAATAATATTCTTTTCACATACTATATTTAAGAACCAGCGTGATATCAGGCTAGTTCTCAAATCCATCCTCATAAAGAAGTAGAAATTGACGTTTAATCCCATTTTCGTTGGGCTTTAGACTATTTAGTCCAGCGGCTCAAAGCCTAGTACTAGGAGGTCCAATTTCACAAAATTTAGAACGGGTTAATCCTAACCTGGAAGATTTAGTCCAAAATGGTTATTTGTGATGACAAAAATGACCTTAATATATAAACGTGAATTTTTAATCTATTCCCACTTCATTTCTTCGGTTTCTTCTAGCGACACATTTCTAAAACGAAGAAGAAGAGTTTCTAGGTTTTAGTTGTTAATCTCGATTTAGCTCCACTAGCGGCAGAATAAAATGATAAGATCTACATTTCCCCATCTCTATGTATAGGAATCCGTTTATTCTTGCTCTTGCTTTTGTTCGATTACCTTTCCACCGTTCCACGATTGTTTCATAATGGTAATAATGAAATGGATTTCCACAAATTCCACTTCTCGTATTATGCTTTTGATTTTGTTTTACAGTAATTTTGATTATGGTTTTTATTTTATCAAAGGGATGTGAAGCATTTGTGCTGTTAGACTCAATGAACGGAGTTAAAACTGAGAAAGACATCTTCTCGAATCAATCGTTGAAATGATTTAATGTAATCGAGCAGATTAAATCTTACAATTTTGGTATTTAAATCTTTGTTACATTTTGTTTTTCTAGATCTTAATTTTAGGATTTGTTAGATTTTGTTTTCTAGATCTTAATTTTAGGATTTATTTCATGGATCTATATTCTTTTGGCATCGAGAATTCCTTTAATATCTTGATTTTTTAAGTTCTAAATGGAAAGATTTTGTTGCAGACGATGTATTTTTTCAATAAATCAGGAAAATATCCTGATTGGCCTGCTACTATGATTGATCAAGCAGTGGAAGCTCTTTAAAAGGTTCCGAGCATTCGGTAAATGGAACTACTAGTGCTATTTTTTTTTGGGTACCCCGAGAAATGAAAGAGTTAGGTAATTACTTGACAATATATTTAGCTTTTCATTTCAATCTGAGTTTTCGGCAGCTTTGAGCGCCGTATTTTTTCAATTATTTAGAGAAATTCCTTTTCCGGAACTTGTCTACAGTTACAAATATTTAGGTGAGATTTATTTCATTTATAAATGTCGTTAGTGTTTGATGATAGTTCCCCTGCGTACATATTTTTGGTGCTCAATAGACCTTTGGTAAAATAAGCCAAGTGATGATAATAATTTTGAATTCCCAATAGAGAAGACTTGTTTACGTTAGTGAGGATAGTGTTTAATTTTGAAAGCATTCTCTATCTCAAGGCTATTTACGCTTGAATTCGTAGCTCCCTGTATTATTCTTGTTGAATGTGTTCTGTTTCCTATCAACCTTATGATTCAAATACTATTATGTTCATAGTTTTTTGCACTTGATATCAGAGCCTAATCTAGGCTTTAAAAGAATTATAGTAAGACAAGTCTTATGTAACCTTTCATTTTTTTTACTTGGAAGTTATGTGTATGGGTACCTTACTCCGAGGCTCCACCATCTAAAAAGAACATGAACCTTACTGCTCCCAAAGCCAACATACCTAGGTTATTGCTTCTACTTTTGACATGTTTTTTTCTCTTTCAGATTATGTTCCAGAAGGAAGCGAAGACACACCATTTACAGGTATACTAAATGTTTCCTACTGTCTAATAAGAAGATACATTTCAATTTTCAACTATACTTAAGTATCCTTGTTGGTCACTAGTTGGGATATCAATTTTTATTTTGCCGTTTGAAAACCGTGTGCTCCACTTACTATGCTTACACCTTTCCTTGTATTCTTCTGGTAGTGTTAATAAGACAAAAACTTGATAAGTTCTAAATCTTACTTAGGTCGGAAAAATAATGAGCACAACACTTTTTTCAATTTTTTTAATTTGATGAGTTTATGGATAGTGCAAGTGCTAATTCTTAACTTATTCAGTAGAAACTTGGACATGTGATGGCCATGAGAGTCTAAAAATATTTTGAATAGTGGTTTTGTTTTGAGTACATGATAAATGTTTGTTTATTATTCTATACATGATTCTAGTTGCTTTATTTGATAACAATGAACTAGAGATGGCAGTGATTGTACGTATTGGTGCACCTGTGCGTAATGCAAGTGTACATATTGCTGCACGTGTACGTAATGCAAGTATACATATTGGTGCACCTGTACGTAGTGCAAGTGTACATATTTGTGCACCTATATGTATTCCAAGTTTACATTTTTGCATCTTAGTTCGATAAGATAATATTACTTTGTTGGTTCACAATCCATTTGATTTAGTGGAATTTGAGTTCTGCTATACGATGACAAAGTTAAGGTGCAAATTTGGGTTCAATTTTTATAAAGGATTCACATCTACCTAACAATGTATAGTTAAAGAGTAATTTTTCTGTGTATATTAATTTATCATTTATTGTATTTAACGTTTTTAATTGAGTGATTTCATAGTGGAAACTAAGGTAAAGACAAAAATGAAATTCAGTTGCAATGCGAGCCCTGCATCAATGACTCACATGCATGTCCACAGAATAGCATTGTGGTTGAGCTGTAATTATTTTATGGTTCCGTTTCAGTATGGAATGTTGGAGAGGTGTGGACTAAACTTGATTTTTTATGCTTTCTTTAAATTCACCTTCTCTTATGTTTTAAAACTTCACATGAAGGAGAATTCTGCGACCGGGAAGAAGGGAAAGTAAGCTTATAAGAGCAGTGGTATAGTTAGACCTTATTTTGAGTCTAACTTTACCTCTAAAGTCATGGTAATCACTGTTGTGTGATTGTACAAAATTGTACACAAGTTGATTTTTGGTGTGCACATAGTTGTACACCTGTTTTCTTAATGTGTACATAGTTGTACACTTATTTTCTTAATGTGTACATAGTTGTGCACATGTTGATTTTCAGTGTGCACATAGTTGTACATATCATGATGCACCCTTTTGAAGCGTCATTTGTTAGTTATATAACCCAAGAATGTAACGGTACGCGCTACTGTATGGAAGTTGGCTGGCATTACATTCCTGAATATGCATTTGTACCGCATAGACATGTGAATCATTCAACTTCTTATGTGTGTTGTTGTATTGATTTGAATGCAGACATCAAGGTCAGAGTACAATCAAATCCCTGTGAAGATTCCTGGGGTAGTGACTTCTGGGGAAATGAGGTAAAAACATCCTCATTAAACATGTAGGATCAGAATATCGCAACACCAACAACCTTGCGAAATCCATAAACGAAACATTGCGAAGATGTCGTAGATGGGTAATAAAAATGACGCAACGGATGACGACAGCCTGAACACGAGAAAGATGTGAAGACCTAGCGAGATTTAGGAGTGTTGCGAGATTTCACATTTGTACATTTGCGAGAATTCGCAAGTCAGATCCGAAAATAAAGGACAACTTAGCTGTCATCCACTATGTAATGTCCTATATAAAGAGCCGAACAGGCTTAAGAGGGTAGGGATCTTTTTCGAGTGTTGGGCAAGTCATTAAGAGAGAGAAAGTTTAGAGTGGTTGTTAATTCTTTAGCTAATTTCGTTTTCATATTGTAACATTTGTGAGTTTAATCAATAAAGACTAAAATTGTTCATCTTAAAATGATTTGATTGTGTGAATTCTTGTGAGGGGTGTAGTGTGGGATTTCCTGCTACTACATATGGCGCTAGAAACATGGAGTGAAGATTAAAGATTAGAGATTGTTATTAAGGTTGTTCAAATCAAGAAGAAGATGATGAAACAAATTGATAAATCAGTTAAGGTAGAGAAAATTAAAATCAAGGAATGTGATAGAAAGTTGGAGTGTAGTTTGATTACAAAAACAATGATTAATGAATTCCATGAAAATATCAGTGGGAGAATACATAAACGAGATTTTGAAGGAAAGAAAATCATGACAACGGAGAAAGCACCACCCTTGAAAGATTGGGAAAAACAGAAGATTACATTTACAGCAGCGGAGATACCAAGAGAAAATTTAAACCACACATCTCCTTTGGTAATCACGGTAGCCACACGGAAAGAAAAGGAAAAATCAGCGAAAACCATAGAAGAATGGGCAGTAAACAGAACTCTAGTTGATACGGCGAGTTCAGCGGATATAATATTTTACCATGCATACAAAGGAATGGGATATAAAGATGAAGAGGTGTCTCCTTCAACCTATCATATTCATGGCTTTGGCAAATCTACAACAAAACCAAAAGGAGAAATAAAGGTGCGAATTTCACTAGGAGAGATTGAGACACAAGTGACGCTATGTGTAGATATGGAATCACCATACAACATGCTGTTGGGAAGGCCATGGATACATGCAATTAAAGCTGTAGCATCAACATTGCATCAATGTATTAAATTTCCTATGCCAAGTGGGATTGGTGAAATTAGAGGAGAGGCTGATGAAGTGAGATTATGCTATCAAATTGAAGTGAAACAGTATGAAGGACGTGCAAAGAAACGAAAAAATCGCAGAAAAATGGCGAAGGAAGCAAAGAAAGAAGAGGAATTTAGAGCTTATATGATAAGAGCAGAGGAAGGAAAAGGGATACCCAGCGAAATTTCGGAAGAAGGAACTGAGATTGCGAAGGGGATAAAAGAACCTACACCTATGGGAGAGCCTAAGGCCAGTTACACTGCGGCGGAACCGACAAAAGAAGTGAATGTTGGAACCGAAGAAGAACCCAAAATACTAAAAATTGGGACTAAGATGGAGGCAGATGAAGAAGAAAGAACTATTGGTCTGTTGCGAGAATTTAAAGATATTTTCGCGTGGAATATGGATGAGCCTGGAATAGACCCATCTGTGGCATGTCATAGGTTGGAGATCGAAAAAAATGCAAGGCCATTCAAACAAAGAATCAGAAAAATAGCAACTAAATATCATCCTCAAATAGAAGAAGAGTTACAGAAGATGCTTGATGCAGGAATCATAAGACAAGCAAAATATCCAGAGTGGATAGCAAATATGGTGGTAGTTCCAAAGAAGAAAAAAGGGATAAGAATTTGTATAGATTTTACTGATCTAAATAAAGCCTGTCCGAAGGATAGTTTTCCGTTGCCAGATATTCCACAAATGGTTGAAGCTGCAGCAGGAAATGATAGAATATCTTCTCTAGACGGGTATAAAGGATACAATCAAATCCCTCTCGCTGAAGAAGATCAGGAGCATACTGCTTTTTTCGCTCCAAGAGGATTATATTGTTATACAAAAATGCCATTTGGTTAGCGAAATGCTGGAGCAACATACCAAAGGATGGTAGAGAAGGTGTTTGCGAAATGGATACACAAGACATTAGAAGTGTATGTGGATGATATGTTAATAAAAAGTAAAGAAGCAAAAGATCATGTCCAAGATCTGAGAGAAATTTCCGAACAAATGAGACATTTTAACATCAAAGTAAATCCAGAAAAGTGTATCTTTGGGGTTGCGTCAGGAAATTTTTTAGGTTACATTGTATCAAAAGAAGGAATACAAGTTGATCCAGAGAAAGTACAAGCAGTTCGTGACATGCCAACACCAGCGACGGTAAAAGATGTACAGAAGTTAAAAGGGCTTTTAGCTTCGCTGGGAAGGTTCATTTCGCGATCATCAGACAAGTGTAAACATTTTTTCAACATACTCAAAAAAAGGACAAAATTTAGATGGACAGACGAATGCGAGAAAGCTTTTCAAGGAATAAAAGAACATTTGACGAATATATCTATTTCGCAAAAGGCAGAACCAGGAGAAGAATTATTAATCTATCTTGCGACAACTTCGCATGCGTTAAGTCTTTGTGTTATTGCGAGTAGACGCAGGAATTGAAAAACCAATTTATTATATCAAAGAAAACCTTCAATGTCTGCGGAGAAAAATTATTCAAAGATTGAAAAGCTAATTTTGGCATTAGTTTATGCAAAGATTTAAGCTTCGCATATATTTTCGAGCACATGAAATAAGGGTACCGACAAAAATACCAATTGAGTCAAGAATGAAGAATTCAAAAGATCAGGCGAGTTGAGAGGTGGAATGCACAAATAGGACACTTCAAGATCAAATATGAAATATTATCTTCACCAAAATCGCAAGTTGTTGCAGACTTCTTAGCAGAATTTCCTTTAGAAGATGATGAAGCTGTGGAAGAGATGATGGATGTATAAGAGGAACATGGAAATCCGAGAGATTTATTAACATAGCCAAATAGATGGGAAATATTGGTGGATGGATCATCAAATGGGGAAGGTAGTGGAGTTGGAATTGTTTTGATTTAGCCAGAGGGCAACAAAATGGCTTTTTCCTTCAGATTGGAGTTTGAATCTACCAATAATGAGACAGAATATGAAGTCATGCCTGTGTCGTAATAGAAATGAAGTTGGAAAATGTGAGAATTACATGCCTTGAAATTCTACAAATGAATCAATAGAAATGAAGTTGGAAAATGTGAGAATTATGCTTTTGCTTTTATCTCAAGTGATTCGCAAGATGCATAAAGATCATTTTATCACCATCGATCAATAAAGAAGATAAAAGGAGAATACTCAAGCCCAAACAAATGAATCATCCATGAAGAAATACAAGAAACTTGTTGAGGAATTGTCTCTTCGTCTCTTCTTTTCTTTAAAAATCCCAAAAATAAAATGGAGACACATATCAAGAAAAGATAATATAGATGGATGACTCTCCTATGTGGATGCTTTTGCTTTTTATCTCAAGTTTATGATGAATCCAAGATAGTGACTTCTCATTTTTCAATTGAAGATTCTTTTAGCTCGAGTAGATGCATAAAGATTTAATTAACAATTAAATTAGTCTTACATTCTTTTATCAAATCCATCGATCAATAAAGAAAAATATCTTTAATCGAAGAAGAAGGAAAATAGAAGAATCGAAGAAGAATCTTCATCAAGTTGGGTTTTGTGTAACTTTTTTCTGGGCAAATAGATGTAATGATAATAGAAAATGAGGAACAAATACCTAACATCGAAGATTGGAGAGCGGAACTTCATGCATATCCCGCAAGCTTTGAACTGAGAGGAGAAACACCAAGGAATAGATTGAGAGGAGCACAAATTGAAAAAAAGCCGTGTGACAAATTATGAAATGAGAGATGGGATACTCATATCGGAGATCCTTTAATGGACCTTCACTCGGATGTTTAACACGAAAAGAAGGAGAAGCAAGTGTTAAAAATGTTACATAGTGGGGATGCTGGCAATCACAGCGGCGGAAGATCTTTGGCATACAAGGCGAAAATGTAAGGCTATTACTGGCCATATATGCATGAAGATGCGAAACAAATATCAAGGTGTTGCGAAGATTGTCAAAGGCACGGAAAGAAAATACATGTACCGGGAGCACCATTAACTTCTTCAACAAGTGTATGGCCTTTTGGAAAATTGGGTTTAGATATTGTGGGACCATTTTTACCGGGGTCTGGGCAAAGAAGATATCTGATTGTCACTACAGACTATTTCACAAAATGGGCAGAAGTAAAGGCAGTACAACACATTCGCAACAAAGATATTTTTACATTCATATTTGAGAATATCATATGCAGATTTGGAATCCCCGCACAGGTTGGTATCGACAATGGGAAACAATTTGAGGGACAGAATATAGAACTGTTACTTAATACATTTAAGATCAAATGTGGGAAGTCTACTCCTTTATACCCTCAGGCCAACGGACAGGCAGAGGCAACAAATAAAACAATCGCAGATATATTGAAGAAGAAATTAGAAGGGCATAATAGAGCATGGTGTGAAAAGGTGCATAATGCAGTATGGGCTTACAACACAACCAGGCGAGAAGCTACGGGAATGTCACCTTTCTGTTTAACATATGTAGTTGAGGCGGTGCTACCAACAGAAATTATTATTCCAACAACAAAGAGAGAAGCTTGGGAGAAAAATCTCAGTGCGGGTATGTTTATGGGTGAAAACTACTCCTGCAGAATTTGGTAATTTGTGGTGTGGATGAGGAATGAATTTAAACCTTAAATAAATGCACTGCGCGGTGAGTGCTTGTAGATTCGAGAGATCAATGCATGCAAGTCCGGCCTAAACCAAGAAATGGCCGTTCCAGACTTGTTTCGGTCACAAAGTGAAGGAGATGGGGTTGATCTTAGGGAGGGAAGCGAAGAAGGTGTTGAGATTGTGAAGGTGTAGACTTGCTTATGACTTGCAACAGGAAAGTGAACAAGCTTGCGGTTGGTGTAAGCAGGCTCTGGGTGTTCTCTTGTTGTTTTTTCTTCTCTCTGTTTTTCCTCCGTTTGGAAATAGGGCGGAGAACCTATTTATACAAGTCATTGAGTCTTATTCACGTCTCTCGTGGGAAGTGGAGGAAGTGGAGTGATGGAGTAGTGGAGTTGTGCGTTGGTGATACACGACAAGCCTTGCCCACTTCTCCCCGTTCATCTCTAACCGTCCATAACTTCCTAACACGTTCTTATGATGGCGCGTTGCACGCCGTATGCCAGTAAACCGCCGGACCAATACCCCGATATGTATCCCCCGATTTGTGACATGATTGATGTCCGGAATGTGTGGATCGTGGATCCACGATAGGTAGCATGTAATGCTGATTTGAATAATTGCGTTATTCGGAAGTTGATACTTGTGAAGTATCGTGTGTATTTTATGCACAGTCGCATCATGGTGTGGTAAAGTGATGGGTAATGACGCCTCACCGACCAACTAACTCCCGACCGTGGTTGTATAACCAAGTCTGGTGAAGTTGGACGGATGAGATGATCTTTGAGACACTCATCTGCGACCGTTAATGAAATTAGGGTTTTGAAGAGGTGCGCAGGCATCACTCTTCAGTTTGGTCGAAACCAAGCATGGGAAGGATTTCGGAGAGGACCGACCGGGCGTGCGTGTAGGTAGCATGCCGGTGTACACGTCCATATCTCACTATCCCATGAAGGCGTGATCTGAACCACTCAAATCGTCCGGCGAAGTTGAGCGGTCGAGATTAGTTTGCGGTTTGGGAGGTGTGACCACGCAAGTTTGGACGTGCGTTTTGGGATGGTCATGCATGATATGCCTTGGCCGATCAAGTGAGGGGATAGACGGGCCCACGGTGGTCATGCTGGTATGACCGGACCTGCTTAATCTAATCTGTGACCCTCCATTCGTGCCGGAGAAGATGGACGCTCGTGATGGCTTGAAACCCTAATTTTGGCTTTCATAGCCGTGTGACCATGCTCCCTTTGGGCGTACGAATTGGGACGACAAACCATGGTTGGTCCTGACCGATTGGTCAAGTACGTAGGCGGGCCCGCGGTGATCGTGTTGACATGCTTTGGGCCCTTTGAGTCTACATCTACACCCTCCATCTATACCTGCGAAGATGGATGGTTGAGACTGCTTTGCGACACATGTAATATGCCGCAAACCCTAATTTAGGGTTTTCCGTCCATAATGCTTGGTATGAACGTTTTTTGGCAAGCTAGGCCAATGGCCGACCATGCGGGGTCGGCAGTGGGTATCCCATACCTGCTTGGGGGTAATGGAATTGATCTGGGTCATCCAATCATGCTTATGGAGTTGGATGACTGCGATCATATCCGGATCGATCTGATCAATCCGGATGCTCAATCGGGCTAGTATAACACACCGAGAGGCTCAATCGGTCTAGTATAACACACCGAGAGTCATCCCGTATGGGTATTTCGTACATGGTTTCATTATAGTGCTTGGAGGTTCGTGTTACTCAGAAGAGTAACACTCGATCGTCATGCCACACCGATAATGAGTACTTGGAAATACAAGGTTGATATGAAATTCACAGGATGGGATTGTTGCCACATGCTCCAACCTGGAGGAATTTCATGTATTCACAGAATGGGATTGTTGCCACATGCTCCATTCTTGGTGAATTAAGTGAGGGAGTATCCAACACTTATAAATGGCTTTATCTTTTACAAGATGTCAGCGCATAATTTTTTCCGGTTTTACAATTTTAACCTCAAATGAAAACCCACCATCAACATTAAGTCCTCTGCCTAGCACATAATGGTTACACTATTGTGGGGTAGGCATGAGATGGTGGCATATTTATATACTGAAATGACCAAGCTAAAGTGAATACATATTTACCGGATAGTTTCACACGTCGGCGTTGCCACGAACCGGTTGGTTCGATTAAGGATGCGAAGGAAACAGACTTGGTCCGGTGAGTCGCTTTGGTTCCTCTTGCATATATCTCGAGCTCGGTCCCTTCTTCATGTGTACTTCTTTTATCATACACGTCTTCCCTCTGGTATATCTGATAAGCCTCGTTGATCATTATCCCGAATTAGCAGCCTTCATAGGTGGCAAGTAAAGACTTCTTTTCCCCCTGGGATTCTGTCGACTTGCGAGATTATAAAGAATCATCTCTCACGGTCGTTTATTCTACATCTCAGGTATTGCTCTGATCTTCTGATTGACTGATCGATTGATTTGATTTTTGATTTTTTTTTGTGTGCGCTCATAACCTCCTCTCCTTTGCAGTTTATCATGGAAGCGGCGGACGATCATTCTGTTGCTTCCCCAGAAAGAAGTTTTGAAGTTGACAAGCCCGAAAACCGTGCACACGAAGATGTAATGGCTAAGATCGATCTTCCGCTCACGAAGTCGGCCGTGCTATACGAGGGGATGTCTATTTCACACCTTCGTATTGCCGGAGGACGTATCCCAGTGCACTTTCACTGCGATTGACATGGAGGAGCGGTGGAGGCGCGAGGAAACGTTGCGAGACACTAGTAAGAGCAAGGGCAGAGAGATTTGCAGCGCGGTTGAAGAGGCGGAGAGTTGAGCATAAACGACCTCCGAATGAAGGCAAGTGTGATTACCCGGTCCAGGACGGCGTGATAATTCTTGACTCCGTCTGATTTAACCCAACATTTGAAAGAAATCTGCGTGGCCCCTAATATTGATGTGCCTTTTGATACTCCCGCCGATGATGTTGGGATGGAGCGCGATCTTTGCGGAGATGCCCGATGCGAAGATGAGGGAGATCCGGAGGGGAGCATCAACAGGGTGATGGAGAAGAACCCAACGGCGGTGCAGGCGAGGTCGACCCTCTTGGCGACTAAAACCTCTTTTCTTTTTTATTCTTTCCAAGTATATTTTGTACACTCGAACATCTTCCTTGTACTCGGTGGCGGCCGGGTTCAAGGCTTTTCTTCCATTTGATTGTTTGATTTTTTTTTTTTTAATAACCCTTTGCCAAGACTGCAACTGAATCTTCTCGGGCGCAAGGGTGTGCCTTCACACGTAATTCTTTGTGATAAAAGAAGTAATGCCATAATGGAATACTTACGGACCTGTGTTCCTGATGCAAGATCTTCCTGGCCTTGCTGGGGCAGATGTCTCAAGTTATTTTCCTTTTGTGCACATGTTCTATTTCCTTCTTCCAGTGAGATGTTTGCTTAGGGTTTCCTTTCTTGCTCCAGTGGATTAATTTAGGCTGACTCAGGACTTTGTGTGAGTAAAGAGGTTCTCAGATGGAAATAGTGTTTCAACTAAATTGGAAATTGAAACCCTAACTATGAATGCAAGTATTGCAATCATTTTCTGGGGGAATTACAAATATGACATGAAATTGTAAAAGGAAACACGCTGGAAAAAATAGCACAACGTAAGGGTGGAGGATGCTGGAAAGTGGTAGCACAGCGTCTTAAGTTCGGTAGGGTTTGAGCCATTTTGAGTGAATTATTATGCCTTCTAGTTTATCAGCGTTGATGAGCTTGCAGTAGCCGCCTAGGATAACATCTGCTACCAGGTACGGTTCATCTTCTCTTTCGGTGGGTGAGTCAGGTGGAGTGGTCATTTTCACCGTCATGCTCCCGACTTTGAATGTAGCCGTCTTCGTCACCAGATCTCCAATCCCAAACGGGTTTGAACGTGCAAATACTTGGACCTTCGTCTTGTCGTCTTTGACCAAGACAGCCTCTACACTCTTGATAAAATGTTTGAAAGGGCCGGCTTCCCATTCACATCTCTTAGTCGGGGTTGGTTCGTTGGTTGGAGTCAGTCCCCAGGACTTGTCAGAACGAGGGGCGGTAGGTTGTAAAGAAGGTTGCGTGGCGAGACTTACTTGAGATCGGAACTTTTCAATGTATGCTGACAGGCTCTCTCCGGGAAGTTGTGTCACATTGGTAAGTTGCTGGTGCGGCAATAGACAGCCATCAGGAGGTCCAGAAGGCGTGTTGGAGATTCTTTCAGGTATCGAAACCGGCAGAGGACAGACTCCTAGTATTGCTTTGTTGTCATGCATCCAAGAACGTCCTAGGATCATGTCGTAGTTGGGATGATCTTTGACTATGTAAAACTTTGCTTGCGTCGAGGCATCACCCAATTTGACTTCAAGATCGATGTATCCATATGCATCTCTGGGCTCTCCTGCTGAATCTTTAACCACAGTCGGGTGACGAGTAGCTTCCTGCTTCGAAATCTTTGCCGCTCTCAAGGTCTTGACGGTAATGATGTTAAATTCGGAAGTCGTATCAATCAACGCGTTATCGAACTCAACGTTTCTCAAACGAGTGACAGTTAAGAGTCCCCAGTTTCCATTGCTCACGTCCTTCAGGAAAGACTGGGGTTCGTGGACTGCTTCTGGATACAAACGCCTACCTGACACAACGTGGTTGAGGGCCGCAAATATGTCTTGACGCTGTCCTTTGGAGAAGTACAAGATTTCACATATGTGCTCCATCATAGATTGTACGGTCTTGCAAACAGAATCCCCGAAATCATGCGGTTCCCCGATAGGTAGAGGGTCTCTATGAACACCTTCGTTTCCAAGCTGGAGTTCCCCCGTGTCTCTACTTTTTCCCCGAATATTTGTTTTAACCTCGTTGCAATCTTTGGTTGGATGATGGACGAACCTGTGGTAGCAACAATATCTGGGATCTGCCATTTCTTCCTCGGTTGGAGGACGTCTGATAGGGGGCAGCTTTACGGTGTCGTCTTGGATCCACGCTTCCAAAAGCTCTATCACTTCATTCATGGGAAAAGGAAAACCCGTGTCTTTAGTGTTTTGTGCAGGAGTTTTGTCTGTTCCTTTTCGAGACGAAGTCTTGTGTGTCGGGGATGTCCGCTTGGTTTGTTGTTCCGTCACTAGAGCTTTCCTTTTCTCTCCTCCACCCACTACACTCACAGAAGGACCAGTGTTGTATTGCTTGTTCGTGAGGCGCCTGCTCCCTCGACTTTCACGTGAATCTTCACTTCGAACGACTCTGGTTCTTTCTAGCAATGCTGGTGCGATTGTTCTTTGAACGCTTGGCAGCTTCATGGAGTTCGAGAACGTTTGAAAGCCCGGATTCTCTAACGGAGCGCGGTATATGGGTATCATCCCGTTGATGCACAACTCCACCAATTGTCGTTCGGTGACGTTCGGGTCATGACAATCCAGCGCTTGAGTTCTGAACCTTTTGACGAAGTCGTTAGGATGCTCGTTGTTCCGCTGAAGAATTCTTCCTAGATCCGAAAAGGTGATTTGTTCGAGACACGAAGAAATACTTTCTCAGAAAGCACCGACCATCTCGCTCCAGTTGGATATGCTTTGTTAGGCGCGATGTTGTTGTACCAGGTGTACGCCCTCCCCGTAAGTGATTTCGAGAATTCTTTCAGGCGCAGAACATGATTGTATTCATGTTCCCCCAAGGATTCCAAGAATCGAGAGACATGTTCACGAGCATTGCCAGTACCGTCGTAGAGGGAGAACTGGGGAGAGATGTAACCTCTTGGAAGAGGGATTCGTTGCATATCTTGAGGGTATGGAGGTTGGTGTTGGTGTGCATCCGTCAGATTTCCTTTGCCTCGGCTTTGAAGGAGTCGTTCTAGATCCTCACGTGTGATGAAGTTGGGTGTCTGGTCCCTTTCTCTTGAACATTCGGGAGCAACACGAGCTTCTTCACTCATGTGGGTCCGAGTGGAAACGCCTGCTCCGGGTGAATTGAAGGCATTTCTTGTTGGCTCCAAAGATTGACGTGAATCTTGCGGCAATCGTTCAGTCAAGGTCTTGAGGAAAGTGAGTACCTCCTTCTGAGTTGCGGCCATATCTGTTTGAGTCTTAGCAAGAACTTCCTGTTTCTCCATCAAGTCTGCAATGGTAATCGACGATGATCCTCCTCTTGTGCCTCCGGCTCCTCGCCCTGATGAGGGAGTGAAAGTTGTTGCTCTGGTGACCACTGGAGGCGTTACACTTGAGGAGATGCCGGGATTTGCAGCTGCTCTGGCTCTGGTGATGGGAGGCGTTACACCTACGGGGATGTCTCCTGCTCCGCTAGTGTTGGTGATAGAGGTAACGGCTCCTCGAGATGTGTTGGCTACGGTAGCTCCACTGACAGGTACTTCGACACCGGATTGTTATCCACACTAGCCCCATCAGAATTGATTTGATCCAGACCTTAGTTCCACCATCTTGAAATGAATTGTTGATTGAATTGATTCTAAGATCTACCCTTTTGAAATTGATAAAATTGAATCGGATTTGGAAGAAATTGACTTTACAACCGAGAGATTAACCTCCCACTGTGGTCGCCAATTGTTTATGGGTGAAAACTACTCCTGCAGAATTTGGTAATTTGTGGTGTGGATGAGGAATGAATTTAAACCTTAAACAAATGCAATGCGCGGTGAGTGCAGATTCGAGAGATCAATGTGCAAGTCCGGCCTAAACCAAGAAATGGTCGTTCCAGACTTGTTTCGGTCACAAAGTGAAGGAGATGGGGTTGATCTTAGGGAGGGAAGCGAAGAAGGTGTTGAGATTGTGAAGGTGTAGACTTGCTTATGACTTGCAACAGGAAAGTGAACAAGCTTGCGGTTGGTGTAAGCAGGCTCTGGGTGTTCTCTTGTTGTTTTTTCTTCTCTCTATTTTTCCTCCGTTTGGAAATAGGGCGGAGAACCTATTTATACAAGTCATTGAGTCTTATTCACGTCTCTCGTGGGAAGTGGAGGAAGTGGAGTGATGGAGTAGTGGAGTTGTGCGTTGGTGATACACGACCAGCCTTGCCCACTTCTCCTGTTCATCTCTAACCGTCCATAACTTCCTAACACGTTCTTGTGATGGCGCGTTGCACGCCGCACGCGTAAACCGCCGCACCAATACCCAAGTATGTATCCCCCGCTTGTGACATGATTGATGTCCTGAATGTGTGGATCGTGGATCCACGATAGGTAGCATGTAATGCTTTGATTTGAATAATTGCGTTATTCGGAAGTTGATACTTGTGAAGTATCGTGTGTATTTTATGCAGTCTTTGCATCATGGTGTGGTAAAGTGATGGGTAATGACGCCTCACCGACCAACTAACTCCCCGACCGTGGTTGTATAACCAAGCTGGTGAAGTTGGAAGGATGAGATGATCTTTGAGACACTCACTGCGACCGTTAATGAAATTAGGGTTTTGAAGAGGTGCGCAGGCATCACTCTTCAATTTGGTCGAAACCAAGCATGGGAAGGATTTCGGAGAGGACCGACCGGGCGTGCGTGTAGGTAGCATGCCGGTGTACACGTCCATATCTCACTATCCCATGAAGGCGTGATCTCGAACCACTCAAATCGTCCGGCGAAGTTGCGGCGGTCGAGATTAGTTTGCGGTTTGGGAGGTGTGACCCACGCAAGTTTGGACGTGCGTTTTGGGATGGCCAGGCATGATATGCCTTGGCCGATCAAGTGAGGGGATAGACGGGCCCACGGTGGTCATGCTGGTATGACCGGACCTGCTTAATCTAATTTGTGACCCTCCATTCGTGCCGGAGAAGATGGACGCTCGTGATGGCTTGAAACCCTAATTTTGGCTTTCATAGCCGTGTGACCATGCTCCCTTTGGGCGTACGAGTGGGATGACCAACCATGGTTGGTCCCGACCGATTGGTCAAGTACGTAGGCGGGCCCACGGTGATCGTGTTGACATGCTCGGGGCCCTTTGAGTCTACATCTACACCCTTCATCTATACTGCGAAGATGGATGGTTGAGACTGCTTTGCGACACATGTAATATGCCGCAAACCCTAATTTAGGGTTTTCCGTCCATAATGCTTGGTATGAACGTTTTTTTGGCAAGCTAGGCCAATGGCCGACCATGCGGGTCGGCAGTGGGTATCCCATACCGCTTGGGGGTAATGGAATTGATCCGGGTCATCCAATCATGCTTATGGAGTTGGATGATCACATCATATCCGGACCGATACTGGTCAATCCGGATGCTCAATCGGGCTAGTATAACACACCGAGAGGGGCTCAATCGGGCTAGTATAACACACCGAGAGTCGGCCAGACGGTATTTCGTACATGGTTTCATTATAGTGCTTGGAGGTTCGTGTTACTCAGTAAGAGTAACACTCACGTCGTCATGCCACACCGATAATGAGTACTTTGGAAATATAAGGCCGATATGAAATTCACAGGATGGGATTGTTGCCACATGCTCCAACCTGGAGGAATTTCATGTATTCACGAATGGGATTGTTGCCACATGCTCCATTCTTGGTGAATTAAGTGAGGGAGTATCCAACACTTATAAATGGCTTTATCTTTTACAAGATGTCAACGCATAATTTTTTTCGGTTTTTACAATTTTAACCTCAAATGAAAACCCACCATCAACAGGGTATTATTTTAACCAAACTAGATGAATTAGAAGAAAAAAGAGAAAGAGTTCTACAGCATATGGAAAATTACCAGCGAAGATTAGTCCGAGAATATAATAAACGTGTTAAAACACGGGAATTTCAACCAGGTGATTTGGTGCTGCGAGAAACACCAATATATCAGCGAGAAAGTGGTGGCAAGCTTGCAAAAAAATGGGATAGACCTTATATCATCAAGGAGATAGTTGGAACAGGGGCATATAGATTGATGGACCCTGAGGGTAAAGATGTGGGCCACAAACTCGATAGACCATGGAACAGATTATACTTGAAGAGATATTACCCGTAAAAGGTTGTGGAGAAAGATTAGACTGCGAAATAATGTATGATTGAAGCAAAGTGAATCTATATAAAAATCTTGTGAAAGAATTATTGCGAGATTATATAAAATAAAGAAAGAACATGCGAAAATTTCGCACAGACAACAAAAAGAGCAAATCAGAAATCAATGACATAATAGAAAGGGGCGAACCTGCTATGGTGTACACCCTAGTTCGTGAAATCAAAATTTCGCAAGAGGCAAATGTAAGACCTAAAGTGCGTCATAAAAGGGGGTACATGTTAACATGGCTCAGGGAAAAGGTTACACCGCCCCTGGAACCTGAGTCATGGAGATTTGGGGTTAATAAAGCCCATCCAGGAGAGGTACCTCGGATTTTCAACCTAAGCTTATGACTTAGGTTGGACGACTGAGGGTCTCTTCTAAGGAGTCAGCATATGATCAAGGCGCTGAGGTACACGGTTAATCCAAGAGTGCCTGGGGCATTTGAAGTGTCTCGGCCATTCTTGGCAAGTCTTGGCGTGTGCTGCACTCGGCCCGAAGAAAACTCCACCTAGGGTGCAGTCTCGTAACCATAAGCCCTATAGGCAAAATGGATAAGAGGCTGCGAAAACAACTGGTTTTTGTTAAGATCGGATGGGAGGATCTATCCTTGTATGACAGAAGTACGCCTCCTTGAAGGGGCAACCAGGGAGATGATAAGGGTGGCACCCTCCATTAGGGAGCTGATAAGTGTCTTAAGACGCAAATGTCATGAGGATTTATTTTTGCAAGGAAATTTAGGCTTGTCATATTTGTGCAACAATCCTGAAGAGGCAATAATACAAAAGACAAAGATAAGACGAGATCAATGGGTCAGTACATGAAAGTGTAGGGACGTCCTGCGATTTCGTCGCAAGACGGCAATGTCATGGGGCTTTATTTTCGCAAGAATTTTTAGGCCTGTCACATTGTCGCAACAAAAATTTCAAAGAAAGAGTTAAGGAAAGATCAATGGGTTTTTGCATGCAAATGCAAAGACGTCCTGCTATTTTGTCGCAATGACAAGAGGTGGCGCAATAAGACCTTTAACTAGGAAGGAAAAATTAGACCACATGATTCAATAAAATATTTATAAACATTAACTATCATTTATGCAGGTCATCCATCGCAAGAAAGATAATGAGAGGCAGTATGGGAATTATTCAACAATGAACATTGTCTTTCTCGCTAACAAACACAATAATAAAAGAGTAAATGTATCTCAAAGATGACTGAAGTGCACCATATGTAAGAAGTTATACAAGTGAAGTAATCCAAAGAAACAAAATTACAAAAGAAATTCAAGCTTCAACATCGACTTTTTCGCTAGATGGAGATAATGGATGTCCTTCGATAATTTTATCACTCTCGCCAGCTTTCTCAGTTTCAGTGGCCTTTTCAGCTTCGCCAGTCCTTCCTTCACTTTGGTTTATTCTAGTTTCTTCTTCCTCTGGATTATTATCGACAATTTCATCATTAGGAGGAATTTCCTTTTCATTTGCGAAATCTTCGCCACTTTCATAATGATAATCACTATCGGAGAACCAGAACTTCATCATCCTCTACTTCCAAAGGTTCGACGGATACGGGGAAAGAGATTTGGACAATAAGATATCATTCACAAGAACTTCAGCCCCGAGGTGAACTTGGCGAAGAAGTGCCTTCGGTGATTCCTGCTTTGGATGTCTTTGGAGTAAGCGAGATAATCAAATCTTCTTTCTGCCCGATCGCGAGAACGAGCAAGAGTAGAGGCAAGTAACGCATTCTCTTTGCGAATCTTGGCATAGCTAGATTCCAAAGTAGATAGGGAGGAGCGAAGATCTCTCTCAGATTCTGCAAAAACAAAAAACAAAGAAAATCATTCAGGCGAAGGATTCGCGAGGAGGATATCATAAGAAGACTTGACAAAGAAAAAATGGATGAGGCAGTCAAATTTTATGACTACCTTCCTTTTGCGAGATAATATGTTGGGTTAAGCCAAGAAACTATTCTCCAAGTGGTCCATGGCATTGTCAAACTTATCCCCAACCAAACCTTTCAGTCGAGATCGCAAACTTTTTTCATTAGAAATGAGTAAGGTATTTTCCTTCGCAAGAGAAGTATAAGATTCTTCTAGCTTGGAGTATTGATCTTTGAGTTGACTTGCCTTTATGCTTAGAGCTATTCTACCTTGAATAAGTTTATCTTTCTCACCAGAAGATGATTTTATTACTTCTTTGAGTTTATTTCTCAATGAGCAGAGGGATCGTTCTTGATCATTACATACTTTTTGACAAATGTTAAGTTCTTGCAAAGAGATCGCCACCTTATTTAGAAGAATTCGCTTCTCCTGAGATAGGGTTTCATTCTCATCTGATAAAGTTTCCAACCCCAAATTATCTTTAGTCAAAGAGTAAGAGAGGCGAGATAATTCACTACTTAATGAGTTTTGCTTCTGAACTAATTGAGCATTCTCCTTGGTAAGATTATCTACTTGATCAACATAATATGTATGAAGATTATCTAATTGGTGAGATTGATCCATCCAAATCTCTATCCATTCGAGCTTCTTCAGCGGTGGACTCAATATGATATATCTCCATTTTTCGTTTCTGGTTTAAAGCTTAAAGGGCGAACAAGGATTTTTTTTTTTAAAAAAAAAAAAAAATAAAAAAAAAATAGGGGAGGGGTTATACCTTTTAATTCCTCGTTCTTCTTGCGAAGATTATCACGATCCAGCGAAACATTTTGAAGTTTTTGATTCTCAAGATGAAGAGTGTCATATTTCAAGGTCATAGCTTGGAGGTTATTTTTCAAAGCTTCAACTTCCTTTTCCAATGATGTTTGCGAAACCATTCTGTCAGAGCCAAAATATTTACCTAAAATCTCGCAAACACCAGATCTGATAGGATCGATGGAAGATTTCTTGACATCATCCAGAATATCCGATAAATCCTTGAAAGCATTATCCATCCCTTTCAAATTCTCTTTAGTAAAAGGGAGAGATTCGGATGAAGAAGTGATGATGGCAGAAGGTGGGAGAGTTGAATCATCTTTCGCCATAGAAGTGTCATTCGAAGATGAAATTTGATGAAGATTAATGGCTGAGGCAATGTTAAGAGAAGAGGCATTGACAATAGAAGAAGGTAAGGGTTCATTCACAACAGGGTTATCGCGAGGAATTTCATTTATAGAAAGGTTAGTAACAGGGGAGAAGTCTGTGGCGATGCTTTCGCAAATAAGGAGAGGGGATTCAGCTTGCGAAGGTATCGCAGGAGATGTTGAAAGTTTAAACATAGGAAATGAAATAGAAGTTTCAACATTTTTAGGGTGGCGAGATATTTTGGGGGGCCTATGGATATTTTCATCATCCTGCGAATCACAAGTCAAATAAGAAACAGAGGCAACAATATTGTTATTAAAAAAATAAGTGTTTCTTAATACCTTTCTATTCGCATGCTTTTTTTTGTTTACAAAGACTTTTGGTTGTGAACCCTTGGGAACCTTAGGGTTCTGGATTGTGAACTTGGTGTTAGAGTTGCTTTTGCTGAAACAGAATTCAAAGATGAACAATATCAAATAAAACAATTTCAGTAGGAGAAGTCAATTCCAAAAAGATCAGTTTCAGCAAAATCAACAAAGCTTGATGGCTCCATAGAAACAGTAGCAGAAAGATGGAGGAGATCTGCAGAAAGATGAACAACAGTAAAAAGTTGCAGACGACAAAAAGATTCAAAAGAACGTAGAGATGAAGAAGACGAAGTAAAAGAAAGAAAATATTCTCATGATAGATTTCTTCTTAAATAGACAAGAAAATGATGACCGGTTAACATTTAATGTGCCGGTGAATGGGGAATATTCAACATGTGTAAGCGGTTATACTTAATTCATGGGATCTTGTCGGCAGATAATTGATGGAAAGAAATGAACAACTGCGGCATTTTGAAAGTATTAATTCTCATGACATTCTCTTCTTCGCAGAGAAGACATGAGAATAGGCAAGATGTAGGATCAGAATATCGCAACACCAACAACCTTGCGAAATCCATAAACGAAACATTGCGAAGATGTCGTAGATGGGTAATAAAAATGACGCAATGGATGACGACAGCCTGAACACGATAAAGATGTGAAGACCTAGCGAGATTTAGGAGTGTTGCGAGATTTCACATTTGTATATTTGCGAGAATTCGCAAGTCAGATCCGAAAATAAAGGACAGCTTAGCTGTCATCCACTATGTAATGTCCTATATAAAGAGCCGAACAGTCTTAAGAGGTGTTGATGGGTGAAAACTACTCCTGCCGAATTTGGTAATTTGGGGTGTGGATGAGGAATGAATCTAAACCTTCAACAAATGCACTATAACGCGGTGAGTGCTTGTAGATTCGAGAGATCAATCAAGTAAATAACTTAAAGCAAGTCCGGCCTAAACCAAGAAATGGCCGTTCCCCAAATAACAAGAGACTTGTTTCGGTCACAAAGTGAAGGAGATAGGGTTGATCTTAGGGAGGGAAGCGAAGAAGGTGTTGAGATTGTGAAGGTGTTGGCTTGCTATATGACTTGTGACAAAAGATGGTTGAATATGACTCGTATCAACACTTGGTTTCGTCGACCGAACTTGTGTTGTTCTCGTTGATCTTAGGAGTATATTCCTTGTTGTTGGAAAATAGGGCGGAGAACCTATTTATACAAGTCATTGAGCCTCATTCACGTTTCTCGTGGGAAGTGGAGGTAGTGGAATGATGGAGTAGTGGAGTTGTGTGTCGGTAATACACGACCAGTCTTGCCCACTTTTCCCGTTCATCTCTAACCGTCCATGACTCCCTAACACGTTCTTGTGATGGCGCGTTGCACGCCGCACGCCGTAAACCGCCAGACCAATACCCCGCAAGTATCCCCAGTTTGTGACATGATTGATGTCTGAATGTGGATCGTGGATCCACGAAAGATAGCATGTAATGCTGAATTGAATAACCTGCGTTATTCGTAAAGTCGATACTTGTGCAAGATCGTGTGTATTTTATGCAGTATCGCATTACGGTGTGGTAAAGTGATGTGTAATGACCGCTCACTAACCAAATAACTCCCGACTGGGTTGTATAACCAAGTCGGTGAAGTCGGACGGATGAGATGATGATTGAGACACTCATCTCGCGACCGTTGATGAAATTAGGGTTTTTAAAGAGGTGCGCAAGCATCACTCTTCACTTGGTCGAAACCAAGCATGGGAAGGATTTTGAGAGGACCGACCATACATGCGTGTTGACGGCATGATGGTGTAGGCGCCCGTATTCCGTTCCCTCATGAGAGCGCGATCTGGGCCACTCAATTTGACCGTCAAAGGGAGTGGTCGAGATTGATTTTGCGACGGAAGTTTGATACCGCAAGAAGCCGCGTGCCATACTCCTTTTCCGGCGCATTTTCCAAGACGACCTAGCTTGGCCTCGGTCTTGGCCGGTTGGTTTGGCGTGAAGACGGTAGGCCGACGTTCATGCCTATGTCTTACCGTCTCATGAAACGTGATCTAAGCCACCCAATTCGTCCGGTGAAGTTGAGTGGTCGAGATTGGTTTCGGCGCAAAATCTCTTACCGCAAAGGAATTGGTAACCGCGTGTCATCCCAAGTTTGGGCGCGCGCCCCAAGACGACCCATCTTGGTCGGTCTTGGTCGATCATACCACCGTGTAGGTGGTAGGTTGGTGTTCACACCTATACCTTAATTATCCCATGAAAACGTGATCTAAGCCATCCAAATCATCCGGTGAAGTTGAGCGGTCGAGATCGGGCTTAGGATTTGGGAGGTGTAACCGCACGAGTTTGGGCGTGCGTTTTGGGTTGGCCGGGAATGATGTGCCTTGGCCGACCGCGTGAGGAGGTAGATGGGCCCACGGTGGTCATGCTGGTGTGACCGACCCTTGCTCAATCTAATCTGTGACCCTCCATTCGTGCCGAGAAGATGGACGCGCGCGATGTCTTGAACCCTAATTTTGGCTTTCAAAGCCGCGCGACCATGCTCTTTTTCAAAGGACGAATTTGTTGTAACCAATCATGGTTGGTTTTGACCGATTGGTCGAGTGTGTAGGCGGTCACATGGTGATTGTGTCGACATGCTCCGGGCCCTTTGAGTCTACATCTACACCCTCCATCTATGCCTGCGCGAATGTGGACGGTTGAGACGTTTTGCGGCACATGTAATATGCCGCAAACCCTAATTTAGGTTTTCCGTCCATAATGCTTGGTATGGACGGTTTCTTGGCAAGCGAAGGCCAATGGTCGACCATGCGGGTCGGTTGTGTGTATTCCATACCGCTTGGGGGTGATGGAATTGATCCGGGTCATCCAATCATGCTTGTGGAGTTGGATGACTGCGATCGAATCATATCCGGCAAGCTAAGGCCGTGGGTATTCCATACCATGCTTAGGGTGATGGAATTGATCTGTGGTCATCCAATCATGCTTGTGGAGTTGGATGACTGCGATCGATCATATCTCGGCAAGCTAAGGCCGTGGGTATTCCATACCATGCTTAGGGTGATGGAATTGATCCGTGGTCATCCAATCATGCTTGTGGAGTTGGATGACTGCAATCGTATCATATCCGAGACCGATACAGATCAAGTCCGGATGCTCAATCGGGCTAATATAACACACCGAGAGGGGCTCAATCGGGCTAATATAACACACCGAGAGGGGCTCGGGCTAATATAACACACCGAGCATCACCACATACGGTATTTCGTACATGGTTTCATTATAGTGCTTGGAGGTTCGTGTTACTCTATATATGAGTAACACTCAGTCTCATGCCACACCGATAATGATTCATTATAGTGCTTGAGGTTCATGTTACTCTATAAGAGTAACACTCGACCGTCATGCCACACCGATAATGAGTACAGAAATACAAGGTCGATATGAAATTCACAAGAAGGGATTGTTGCTACATGATCCATTCTTGGTGAATTAAGTGAGGGAATATCCAACACTTATAAATGGCTTTATCTTTTACAAGATGTCAGCATGATTTTTCTCGGGTTTTTTACAAATCTAACCTTGAATGAAAATCCACCATCAACATTAAGTCCCCCGCCTAGCACATAATGGTTACACTATTGTGTGGTAGGCATGAGATGGTGACAGATTAAAGATAAAACTTATGAGACAAAGTTAGATGTTACCAGAGAGACGGTTCGTCCCGTCCTTCGAGCATGTCACGTTCAAGAAACGTCCAGAAAGTGTTCCCCTAGCATGATGTCGGTCTTGCTCGCCCGATCGACCTTGCGATGACTCGCTTCGGTCGAGGGGCTATTGCGCCCGCTTCTGCGTTCAATCGTGGGGATGTGCCTAATCGATCGATCTGTTGCGCATGCTTCGTTCGTGGGGTTATCGCCCGCCGCTTGATCGAACGTGGGCTTGTTGTGTCTGCTTTATACGGTTGAAAGTGGGTCCACCGTGTACATGCTTCAAATGTCGGCCATGTGCTTCGACCAAACCGGCCTTGCTTTGTGTGCGCCGGACTTGAGACTTGAGCAATACCGGTCTTGAAACTTATACCGGACTCAAAATCAATACCGCATACTTGAACGATGTTTGGACCGGTCATTGTGTGCTCCGATGTGAGTTGTGTCTTGCCGTGTGTGACTACACTTCTCATGTGCTTTCATAGAAGTTCTAACTCCTGTCTTTTATTTCATTGCGGTAGAAAGAAAAGAACTCCCGTTGATATATCTTCAAGATAATGCTTTGGTGGAAGTGTTGACAGCTTCAAATACATGCCGAACATTGATGATGAGTTGTTCACCGCGCTCTCTCTACTATATGAAAATATTCGTTCCACAGATAACCCTCCTCCTATCGACTTCGAGGTTTTTTCATGCTCGCTGGATCCTCATGAAGGATGAATGAGACGCACGTTGAGCAATGAGTACATCAAAGACAACTTGACCGGAGCGCAGATTATTGGTGTAGCTTGAGTGTTGAAACGACTCGAGAGGATGTTAAAGTGGCTTCCGGTGCGAACGTTGAGGTAGATCCTGGAGAGAGTGTTGAAGCAGATTCTCGAGGTGAACAGGGTCCCGGAGAGAGCATTGAGGCGGCTCTTGGATAGACCATTGAAGCAGCCTTCCTGGAGGAAGCGTTGAAGCGAGCGGCTCTTCGCCCGATTTACCCTTGCGAATTCCATGATTCTTGACTGACCATCTTTCTCGTGTTGAAGAAGTCTTTGACTGAAGGTGAAGGAACTTCATGCTGAGCCTCAGTCCCCAAGCGTGGTTTACATGGTTTGTTCGTAGTAAATCTGTTGACCTGGGGAGGATCATTGTGAGGATCAGTCCCCAGTGTAGGAATCTCCATGACAGGACCGTTCATATCTGATGTCGCTCATTTGATCAGGTCCACGTAGGTCCGCGCGGCTGAAATACCTCTTTCTGAGTTGCGGCCATATCCGTTTGAGTCTTAGCAAGAACTTCCTGCTTCTCCATCAAGTCTGAAATGGTAATGGATGGTGGTCCTCCTCTCGTCCCTCCGGCTCCTCATCCTGATGCAGGAGTGAAAGTTGTTGCTCTGGTGACTACTGGAGGCGTTACGCTTGAGGAGTTATCGGGATTTGCGCCGCTCCGACTGCGTGTGACGGAGGTGTTACACTTGTTGGAATATCTCCTGCTACGCTGGCACCGGTGGTAGAAGTGACGGCTGCATAAGGTGTATTGACCACGGTAGCTCCAGAAATTATAGGACGGAGCCCCTTCTGTATACTGTGTTACTCGCCAGGAAGAAGAGGTTGAAAAGTTGCCTAAGGAACTGAAGCTGAAGCAGGTTGTACTTCAAAGGATGAAAGTCTCTCTTGCCCAGAAGGACGAGTTGCTGTTGAAGGACTTCCCTTGAAAGATTGTAGCTACCGACTTGTTTTTCCTTTTAGATGTTTTTTGAGTGATAGTGAGGATTTTCTTCTGACTTCCTGGTTTTGAATAGGTAATTGAATTGGCTTATTTTGAGATAGTTTTGTGAACAAACTTTTTGAAAGAGATTATGTTAAATGAGGTTTGCATCTTGGTCATGAATGATTGCACATATATGAAGTTGCAAATGTTATGTAAAAGGGAGGCACGAATGGAAACAAACATGGCGTTTGATCACTGAGCCTCTTTCTCCACGTGCGGGATGCTAAGTCCCCAGTGAATTCTAAACTATCTTTCTTGTAAAGTTGTTGAGTAAAACTTACTTGCCTTTTGAAGCCTCACCATATCAGACCGGAGTAGCCTCTCTAAGAAAATCCTCCGCAAGCTATCTCTGAACCGAGCTTCTCCTGAACAATGCGCTTCAAAGCGTTGCATTCACTCGGTGGGGTGATGAAGGAACCGATGGTAATGACAGTACCTCGGATCCATTACTTGTTGATCAAGTAGGTGGGCGCCGTGCAGGGGGTAGCTTCAACTCTCCATTTCGCACCCACGTCTCTAGTAGCTCCAGGATCTTCTTCACTGGGAAGGGGAAATGTAAGTACCTTGAGTCTAGCTTTTCCTGCGTTAGCGGGCGTTGCAATGTCTCTCCGTGGCCTTGATGTGGAATAGGAGATGAAGTTGTAAGACTTGCGGATGTCATCATATCTGTGGATCGCTTGCCTAGGCAGAGTGATGTGGAAGGTGTCGTAATGTCACTGCCGAGTGATCGAATTGAACGTTCCCATCCTCTGTACTCACGCGTTCCTTGATTGATCTCTCCTTCCTCAAGCTTTTCTTCACTCAGTTGAAAGGTTGATGCGGGTCGAACAGTCTTCCGGGCTTCAGCGAGGGTTTTGAGATATAAATCTTCTAACACGGTTCCATAGGCTGCAGTGCTCCCTTTCTTTATCCGGGCACATTGTAGTGCTCCTGGACAAGTCTCTTCTCCCGTGGAGTCGTCTCGATTTCTCATCGTCGACCGGACCCCGCTGTTCATCTTTCCCCGAGTCCCCTGCGATTACGCGCTCTTTTTGTTTTTCCCCGGTAAAGGTGTGATCCCCGGCTAAGGATTCACCGTTTCTTGAGTGGATGCAACCTTCTTGTAATTGTCTTTGCTATGTTATTCAAAAGGCGAAATGTCTCGCTCGCCTTTCCGGTGATACCGGCTTGATTCGCCAAGACGTCCTCCAACGTTCCAGCTATGCTTCCCATGATATCCCGAACCACCCGGACTCCGGTGAAGATACATCGTGACACGAAAACCGAAGAATTGAGAATTCGATTTTTTGTAACCGAGAGATCAATCTCCCACTGTGGTCGCCAATTGTTGATGGGTGAAAACTACTCCTGCCGAATTTGGTAATTTGGGGTGTGGATGAGGAATGAATCTAAACCTTCAACAAATGCACTCGCGCGGTGAGTGCTTGTAGATTCGAGAGATCAATCTGTGCAAGTCCGGCCTAAACCAAGAAATGGCCGTTCCAGACTTGTTTCGGTCACAAAGTGAAGGAGATAGGGTTGATCTTAGGGAGGGAAGCGAAGAAGGTGTTGAGATTGTGAAGGTGTTGGCTAGCTGTGACTTGTGACAAGATGGTTGAATATGACGGTATCAACACTTGGTTTTAATCGACCGAACTTGTGTTGTTCTCCTCGTATATTCCTTGTTGTTGGAAAATAGGGCGGAGAACCTATTTATACAAGTCATTGAGCCTCATTCACGTTTCTCGTGGGAAGTGGAGGTAGTGGAATGATGGAGTAGTGGAGTTGTGTGTCGGTAATACACGACCAGTCTTGCCCACTTTTCCTGTTCATCTCTAACCGTCCATGACTCCCTAACACGTTCTTGTGATGGCGCGTTGCACGCTGCACGCTGTAAACCGCCACACCAATACCCCAGTAAGTATCCCCCAGTTTGTGACATGATTGATGTCTGGAATGTGGATCGTGGATCCACGAAAGATAGCATGTAATGCTTTGAATTGAATAACTGCGTTATTCGAAAAGTCGATACTTGTGCGGTATCGTGTGTATTTTATGCAGTTTATGCATTACGGTGTGGTAAAGTGATGTGTAATGACTGCTCACTAACCAAATAACTCCCGACCAGGGTTGTATAACCAAGTCGGTGAAGTCGGACGGATGAGATGATGATTGAGACACTCATCTCGCGACCGTTGATGAAATTAGGGTTTTTAAAGAGGTGCGCAAGCATCACTCTTCACTTGGTCGAAACCAAGCATGGGAAGGATTTTGAGAGGACCGACCATACATGCGTGTTGACGGCATGATGGTGTAGGCGCCGTATTCCGTTCCCTCATGAGAGCGCGATCTGGGCCACTCAATTTGACCGTCAAAGGGGAGTGGTCGAGATTGATTTTGCGACGGAAGTTTGATACCGCAAGAAGCCGCGTGCCATACTCCTTTCCGGCGCATTTTCCAAGACGACCTAGCTTGGTCGGTCTTGGCCGGTTGGTTTGGCGTGAAGACGGTAGGCTGACGTTCATGCCTATGTCTTACCGTCTCATGAAACGTGATCTAAGCCACCCAATTCGTCCGGTGAAGTTGAGTGGTCGAGATTGGTTTGCGGCAAAATCTCTTACCGCAAAGGAATTGGTAACCGCGTGTCATCCCAAGTTTAAGGCGCGCCCCAAGACGACCCATCTTGGTCGGTCTTGGTCGATCATACCACCGTGTAGGTGGTAGGTTGGTGTTCACACCTATACCTGATTATCCCATGAAAACGTGATCTAAGCCATCCAAATCATCCGGTGAAGTTGAGCGGTCGAGATCAGTTTAGGATTTGGGAGGTGTAACCGCACGAGTTTGGGCGTGCGTTTTGGGTTGGCCGGGAATGATGTGCCTTGGCCGACCGCGTGAGGAGGTAGATGGGCCCACGGTGGTCATGCTGGTGTGACCGACCCTTGCTCAATCTAATCTGTGACCCTCCATTCGTGCCGGAGAAGATGGACGCGCGCGATGTCTTGAACCCTAATTTTGGCTTTCAAAGCCGCGCGACCATGCTCTTTCAAAGCGACGAATTTGTTGTAACCAATCATGGTTGGTTTTGACCGATTGGTCGAGTGTGTAGGCGGTCACATGGTGATTGTGTCGACATGCTCCGGGCCCTTTGAGTCTACATCTACACCCTCCATCTATGCCTGCGAATGTGGACGGTTGAGACGTTTTGCGGCACATGTAATATGCCGCAAACCCTAATTTAGGGTTTTCCGTCCATAATGCTTGGTATGGACGGTTTCTTGGCAAGCGAAGGCCAATGGTCGACCATGCGGGGTCGGTTGTGTGTATTCCATACCGCTTGGGGTGATGGAATTGATCCGGGTCATCCAATCATGCTTGTGGAGTTGGATGACCGCGATCGAATCATATCCGGCAAGCTAAGGCCGTGGGTATTCCATACCATGCTTAGGGTGATGGAATTGATCTCGGGTCATCCAATCATGCTTGTGGAGTTGGATGACTGCGATCGAATCATATCTGGCAAGCTAAGGCCGTGGGTATTCCATACCATGCTTAGGGTGATGGAATTGATCTGTGGGTCATCCAATCATGCTTGTAGAGTTGGATGACTCGCAATCGATCATATCCGGAGACCGATACATGTCAAGTCCGGATGCTCAATCGGGCTAATATAACACACCGAGAGGGGCTCAATCGGGCTAATATAACACACCGAGAGGGGCTCGGGCTAATATAACACACCGAGCATCACCAGACGGGTATTTCGTACATGGTTTCATTATAGTGCTTGGAGGTTCGTGTTACTCTATATATGAGTAACACTCGGTCTCATGCCACACTGATAATGATTCATTATAGTGCTTGGAGGTTCATGTTACTCTATAAGAGTAACACTCGACCGTCATGCCACACTCGATAATGAGTACAGAAATACAAGGTTGATATGAAATTCACAAGAAGGGATTGTTGCTACATGATCCATTCTTGGTGAATTAAGTGAGGGAATATCCAACACTTATAAATGGCTTTATCTTTTACAAGATGTCAGCGCATGATTTTTCTGGTTTTTTACAAATCTAACCTTGAATGAAAATCCACCATCAACAAGAGGGTAGGGATCTTTTTCGAGTGTTGGGCAAGTCATTAAGAGAGAGAAAGTTTAGAGTGGTTGTTAATTCTTTAGCTTATTTCCTTTTCATCTTGTAACATTTGTGAGTTTAATCAATAAAGACTATAATTGTTCATCTTAAAATGATTTGATTGTGTGAATTCTTGTGAGGGGTGTAGTGTGGGATTTCCTGCTACTACAAAACAATTTTTCATTTATGTGCAGATATGTGACATTTTACATGTTTATATTGATGTGTTATTGAATTTTAACCAACCAGACGTCGGTCTCCTCCAAGATTTGAATGAAGTCTTATCTTTTTGTTCATGCCATATCTTTTTGAGTATTGTATAAATGATTAATTATTTACTAAAATTGACCAAGGAGTGGAAGTTTTACCTTAAGTTGCATAACCAACCTATAACTACTGTCGAATGTCCAGTATTGCTCTTAGTCAAGGTATTTAAACTCAAAAAGTTTTCCTAAGCGTAGATTAATGCAAGTAAATAACTTAAAGTACTGCCAAAAGTAGTCGTCTACTGGTAATGATTTGAGACCATATAGGAAAGAAATAATCATTAGACATGGTTCAGAGAATTATCTGGAGTTTTAGTAAAATAGTAAGCTAGATTTCCCAAATAACAAGACTGTGCTAATGCTGTAGATAAGTCTATATTGGAAAATATCCAGAGCCTAAATTAGGCAATAGATAGCGATTGACATTCTTCTGAATATGATAAAACTTGAAGCCTAAATTTGGCAATAGCTAGTTACATGAGTTTCCAAAATCGGCTCAAGCCCACTCTAGGATTCTTAATCAAATTTTAGTGAATAATCTTTTTCATTTATTGGACGTCGAATCAGTGATGGTAGTCACTAAATGCTGGTTATGACAGAAATTACATGTGTAAATATTGGTACACCTATAATATGAGTATATATTGTGGTACACATGTGACATAAATTACATTTGTACATAATAGCCACTCTAGGACTCTTAATCAAATTTTAGTGAACAATCTTTTTTCATTTCTTGGATGTCGAATCAGTGATGATATGAGCCAGGACTTTTGGTTACAACAGAAATTACATGTGTACATTGGTACACTTATAATATGTACACATGTGACAGAAGTTAGATGTGTACATAATAGCCCACATATAATACAAGTGTACATTGTTGTGCACTTTTAGTAAACGTGTACATTGTTGTGCAGATGCGAAAAAAATCACAATATGTGGACATATATCGCCTAAGCTATGTTGATCACGTAATTCTTCCCAAATAAAAATGAGATTTATCCCTAAGATGTACTCTTTTATTTTTCTTGGCACTCTTGGTAACTTCACTTCATGTGTGTGGGTTTATAATTATCTTGATATGATTGTATGGTTATCATTACAATGCATAGTTGTAGTAACTTGTATGTTCTCTGGTTTTACATCTTAAGGTCATGTTTCCTTATTTTGTATTTCAGTTTGCATTTAGGGAGAAATTATTTCACCCGAATATAAACAGAAATGGAAGTGTTTTCCTAGGCATCTTTGAAAAGCAAGAGAGTTATGCTCTTACCTTCTCTAAGGTTAGCTTCAGATTTTATTTCCGCCTTTGTCTTCTCTCTCTCTCCCCATAAGTTTCCTTGCCTAAATTTTATGTTGTCATGGGAGATATTGTCTGTTTTGCATTCTTCCATCAATCTTCTCTATTATCACTGCTTACCAAGACATTTTACTTTCTACTATTAGCTGTTTTGTGTTCGCTTATATTTTGTTCGCTTTTGGTTTCCCCACCTTTACTTGGTAGTACTTCCATCAACGGATGCAACCCAAATTGGAAACAACCTCTCGAATCTGGTCAGATATACAACAGAAAAGATCATTCAATAAAAATATTTGTAAGCATATATTCTTAAAAGTACCTAAGAATTAACCGGTGTATTTTCTTGTACACCAGTTATATGGGTGCATATAAAAGTGCACCTTTTTTTTTTGTGTGTGTGCTTTTTACAGGTGTATATGCTTGTACACCTCGCTCTTGCTCTTAGAGCTTCAATGGAGAAAGAGAGGGCAAGAAATGGCGCTGCTTCAAGGGTTGTAGAAGAAAAAGGAGGTGGATAGGCTTCAAGTTCACATGATACAACTATCACTAAAAACGATGGCATTATATCTGATGGAGCTAATACATGCGATTTGATGGCAGGTCTCATGCTTGTTCTGGTTGTCTTTGGGTTGAATATGTGGTTAGAAACAGGATGCAGCTTATGATTGTACGTGAATTAGAAGATGTAGTTTTCTGCAGTGAAGGGAAGATGTGTTTGGTTTGATTAGAGTTTATGCCTGCTCGAGTCTGAAAGAAAATGGTGTTACTGAGATTTCAAGGGTATTAGAACTATTGATTTAATGAATATGAGATGGAGACGGTACTGTTACTTTGTGTGATTTAGATTCTGCAGTGAGTAAGCTGATAACAAAATGAAGAAGCATTGTATATTGTTGCTGGCTGAGCAATTACAGGGTATGGATGAGCTGCAGCTAGGGGTGGGACTTGGGTTGGTTGGTCAGGTTAGAAGGCTTGGCCGAGGCAGACCCGAGGTATAAGTCCTTTGCCCAGATTGCCCATGAAACCCGTGGAACCCGTGAAGGTGCTTCCCAAGTCCCGCCCAAGTTATATTCCTCGGGTTGACCCATGCTAATACTTTACAACACAAAAATTGTGGATAGTTGTAGGGGTTCATTTAACTATCCACCAACAATGTTTTCAATTTTACTTTTTGTGTACAGTAGCACTTAACTCAGTATATTCTATGTTAGTTTTCTAAAAAAATATTATCAAAACATTCAGATAAACAAACTTTTTGGCATTTTTATTCATTCAAACTAATAAGGGAGACATGATGTTTCGTATGATAACAACTACATACTAATTACTAATAATGGAGACATGATATTTCGTAATTGAAAATAAACAACTAAAAACTAAGCAAATGCAAAATTGAAGGCTTAAAATTTGTTTTTTATTAATATGATAATAACAAATTTTAGTAATTATAAGATTTAATTATTGTATTTAGCTTAAATTTCCAAATAACTTATGATTATTGACAATAATATAATTTTTTTCATATTGAATTAATAATGAGATATATATGATTTATATTTTCATTATTAGGTATGAAGATAATGGCTAAAATTGCTCTTAATAGATAATACTACAAATTATAAAAATAATTTATATAATTATATTATAGTTCCTCGGGTTGGGTGGGTTGCTCGGGTTAGAAATATTTGTGCCCATGCTTGCCCAAATTTAATTCGGGTTTATAAAAATTGTGCCGAGCTTGCCCAAAATTTTAAAATACATTGCCCATGCCCGCCCAACGTTCGGGTTGGGCATGGGTTGGGTGGGTTGACCCAACCCAAGTCCCACCCCTAGCTACAAATGGCTATGAAGCAATTGCAGGTGATGCTATGGGAAATTTGGAAGAATGGGTTTGCTTCTATGTTGCAGTACAAGGAATGGTGCAGCTGAGTAACTGATGGTAGAACTCCTAAGTGGTGATCTGGTGAATAAATATGAAATTCCGATGGAATTGCAAAGATGAAATCTGAAATGTGTGATGTTGGTGGTACGGAGGAGCAGGAATTTATGTTGTTGTTGGATGGATAGTATTGCTGCAGAGAAGTGCATCTAAGATTGGAAAGCTACAGAAACTGATCAAAAATTTGAGTTGAATGGTTGAGGTGTTGTAGTTGTTTGCAGCAGCAGGGTTAAGAGTGCTTGAGCGTTGGAGCTGGTGTTGGTAATTAGTTTGGGTTGTAAACAAGTTGTATTTTTGTAGATGTGTACATGTTTATACACCAATGTAAACTAAGTTTTTTTTTTTTTTTAAATGCGAATTATATAGTCATATGGGTACTCTTTTTCTAGTTCTCGAATATATAAAGTTTGCGAATTTTGGACAAACGGTTCGAAAGATAAATTGATTTTATTTTATTTTTATATTATTTAAAAATGTTGACATCATCATGAGTCACTTTGGACTAAACTGCAAATATTTGGACTAAATTGTAAACCACAAAGGTTATTTATATACTTTTCATAAAAAAGGACTAATTTGTACCTAGTTGAATGGGTTAGAACTAACTAGTATATTTGGATGGGATTTTGGACTAAACCGTATTTTTCCCCATAGAGAAACTAACTATTAGAGTGGGCCACATATGTACCATGTCGGTTCTCAAACCTAGCCGCGTGTTAAGCCGGTTCTCAACCTAGCCTTTGCCTATTTAGAACAGTTCACAAAACTAATATGTGTACGAGATCATTTTCGATAATGAGTCTTAAAAACACTCATTTTCTACCCTTGAAAATGATATATAATCAACCAACTTAGTTTCTTCTACCCTTTGAATAAAGGAAGAACCTAATAATGGAGATTCTTCTCAAATCTACCCAATTAAATTGGAAACTATAAGATTATGAGAGGCATCTAGTTGATACTCTAGAATTAGATAATCTAATTCCCCCTAGAGATAACAATTAGGTTTGAAAGAAGAGAACCTCTCATTCTTACACAATATTCTAAAACCAAAACTTCCTCCTTTAGCCTTATGTCTTCTAATTTATACTAGCACCAAGGGTATACTTGAAATATTCAAAGTAATTCTAGGAAGGACTATAAATGGTGCTTTAATATTGTTATTGGACATCCACAATACATCATCCTCCCCTTATTTAAACAAATTCGTCCTCGAATTCTTCAAAGCGCATTCTCCATTTGTGCTTGAATTTCTTCCTTGCTTGAAGACAATTCTACCTCTACACCTTCCATTGTAGTTACTCACCAAATGTAACATTGTGTGGTCATCGTGGAGAGCATCCCCAAGTAGTAATGACACACCAAGTATTTCTTCGTTTGTAAATACATCATCCTCCCCTTGTTTGAACAAATTCGTCCACGAATTCTCCAAAGCATATTCTCCATTAGTGCTTGAACTTCTTCCTTGTTTGAAGACAATTCTACCTCTACACCTTCCATTGTAGTTACTCACCAAATGTAGCATCTTGTGGTCATAGTTAAGAGCATCTCCAAGTAGTAAAGAAACACCAAGCATCTTTCTCAACCTTGCACGAAGACTACAACCATGAAACTTATCTTCAATGAAAGCCCAAATTGGATTCATATATATTGCCTCCCCATTTTGTTGTAGCTTGAGTGAAGGCTTGTTTCCGGTAGTCGGTTCACATACTTGAAATTTTTCTCGAGGTCCCCTTGATATAATATCTTCTACTTCTATGTCGTACAATGGCTCACCAAAATCTTCTATTTCACTATCATCAAGTACCTTAATAATTGTTTGAGACAATTGCGTGTGCTCTTTTACCTCTTGAATGTTAGATGATAGTACTTGCTCCAATATAGTGAAATAATGAAGAATTTGATCAACATTCATGCCCTCTTGATATATTGGAAGTTCACCTTCTATTCCATTTTCCTCATAATTCAAATAACTATCATATTTTGGTGGAGACATTTCATCAAACACCTTGTGAGCAATTTCACCCTCTTCATAGTTCAAAGAGAAATCAAATCTTGGTGGAGGTATTTCATCAAACACCTTATGGGCAATTTCTTGATTCTCATACCCACCGATGGAAATTGAATTCTCTAACTCCATTTCATCTTCATAATCATTAGAGAGTTCAAATGAGTCCATATAAAGACTTTCCAACTTATTAATTTTCTCTTCTACTAGTTCACACATTTCATCAAACATCTTGTGTCTTATTCTATCCAACAATTCTTTTACTTGAACTTTACTTAGTATTACTTCCCCATCCATTTTCATTCTTCTTGTTGATACTATAATGAAATCACCATATAATTGAAATATCCAATTTGAACAAATTATCAAGCAAATTAAACACAACCCAATGTAATTGATTATGAAATAAGTAGTCTCTACTAACAATTAATATCTTCACCAAATCTTCCCCAAAAAATCAAACCAAAACTCTTGATACCAAATGATGAGAAGCAATAGCTTACAATGAAAATAAATTAAAATTGATAACTTGAAAAGGATATATAATCAACCAGCTTAGTTTCTTCTACCCTTTGAATAAAGGAAGAACCTAATAATGGAGATTCTTCTCAAATATACCCAATTAAATTGGAAACTATAAGATTATGAGAGGCATCTAGTTGATACTCTAGAATTAGATAATCTAATTCCCCCTAGAGATAACAATTAGGTTTGAAAGAAGAGAACCTCTCATTCTTACACAATATTCTAAAACCAAAACTTCCTCCTTTAGCCTTATGTCTTCTAATTTATACTAGCACCAAGGGTATACTTGAAATATTCAAAGTAATTCTAGGAAGGACTATAAATGGTGCTTTAATATTGTTATTGGACATCCACAATACATCATCCATATTTGGGAATTGCTAGTTGAGGATGCTAAATTTGGCATTCATCCATAACACATATGCTAATCCTTTTGTCCTACAAAAACCTGGCTAAGTAGAGCCATACTCATTTTAATTGAACTATAAATTTTGTGCCTGCATAAATAAGGGGGATAATAGGTGTCTAAAAGGGTGAAACTACTAAATTACCCTTTATTAAAACTTAATAATATATCTCAAGAGTTCTGCTTCATTCTCGTCAAATGTAGGAACTTGCTCTGATGTTAAGCCTCACTCACGATTCACGCATCATTACACTTGGTAGAGAACCCTATCTAAGATATCAACCGAGGAACTTCCGCTCCGACAGCACCTAACGAAGAATCAGTTTACCAACGCCACTAATAAAGGTCCTTTACTTTTTTTTTCTTACCTTTTTTAGCGAGGCCCAAGGGGACTTTATTTTTTCTAAAAAGGAAGGGGAATGAACTCCATTTTCTCGCTGTTCATCATGGCCAACAGGGGTAATGGGGAGGGGTCCGACAGCAGTGGAAGCCCACTTCTGCACTAACAAAGGTAACGGTTTATGTGGTTCACACCGGTTAAGCAGATGAGTGCGATCATGTAAGAGTCTTAGTTAGAACTTAATACTCAAATATATTTTCATTTCCGTCACAATAAAAATCATATCCACTGATTCCTTCTTCTCTTCTCCTTCATTATTCATTTTCAAACTAAAACATCATCTATTATTCCGTGGATTTCCTATTTAAAAAACGACGATGTTTCAACAATTTAAACAAACCGTAATCAAAAAAATTCGACATCTAAATATGGTTAATGAAGACGAACAAATGTTAAATGCGAATCGGGTATTTTTTTGTAATCAAAAAAAAATTCCTATTTGCGTTCTTTTAGGGTTTTTGTATTTTTTTCAAAAAAAATTTCACGCGCCTCATCTCGAAAAGGCATTAATTTCCAAGATGTGAAGAACGACCTTGAACATCAATGGAAGCTAGGTCGAGTGCTTGATTCGATTCATTCCCATGAAGGGGTTTCTTCACCATCAAGTTACAATCACAAGATGCAAAAACAAGCTATTTTTTTTGGGCAGCAAAAACTAAACCTAATTGAATGGTTCCCGGTTTTGGCGAAAAGCAAAGAAACATCTCATGCTTCTTTCCTGGATTACCTTTGGAATTCTGAACAATTTTTGGGTAACAAACATCCCAAAGTTAATAAGGAACAATCGCGCAGTTGGAGATTAATATGGCAAAGGCCAAAGTGACTTTGAATCATGTTGAATTGGCAAGAACTAAGCATTCGCGAGTTTCAAATTCAGCCTTAGTTAGCAATGGAATAGTGGGTGAAACTGTCTCATAACTAAGACAAAGTTTAGTTGCAACTAGGGATTCCTAAACAGGTCACCTTCAACTCCTTTTTGTGATCAACTTATGGCTGGTGAATTTGTACTTAATAAGAACAAATTTGATGCTCTTAATTTCATCCCGGACGTGGCGAGAGTTCATGATGCCAAGTTCGGCGGAACAAGAATCTCACGAGAACGATTATAAGCTTGCGTAAAGTGGTAAATAATGCCAAGCATCCAAATCTTGAATCTATTTACAAAGATTCTGGTTTTGGAAACTTCAAAATTAAGAAACCGTGTTGAAAGAGGTAATTCTCCAAGAATAAACACTGGGCTTCTTCTCGATCGATTAGTAACTCCTCCAACAAAGGTTTTTAATGCGTTTCTTTATTGGAACATAAATGGCATTGCACGCCATGTGCAAGGTGCAAGTTACAAGAGTTACTTAAAGAAAATAAGCATATCTTTTGCATTCTTGAACCAAAAGTGCATTGTTCTAAGCTTCATGCAAGGTTTATTTGTGGATGGTTACAAAAAAGATATTATTCATAATTCGATGGTTTTTCTAAAGCAAACATCTGGATTTTTTGGTCGAATGACATGACAAGGCAAATACTAGTAGGCAAGCTATTACTATTGAAACAGAGGGTGTGTTGGTTTCCTTTGTTCATGCAAAAATCATTTTCAAGTCCCTCGAAGAAGATTATGGCAAGAACTTACTTCGGTAGACATTAATACCCCGTGGTTGGTGATGGGGGATTTTAATTGTGTGTTGCGTAATGATGAGAAAAAGGTGGCCGTGGCCGCCGCATCGATCATTAATGATTTTAGTGATTGGATGGATGATAATGATCTCTTTGAAGTGATTTCTTGGGTTCAAAGTTCACCTGGCTAATGGGCAACCTGGTGTGCGTAGAATCCTTTGCAAGCTGGATATAGCTATTATTAATGAGGCGTGGCTAAATAAATTTGAGAATTGGAGGTGTAAAGCTCTTCCTGCGTGAAGTTTCCGACCATTCTCCTCTTACTTTGGCTTTCTTGTTGTCAACTCTAGACCAAAGAGCTCCTTTAGAGTGCAAAATGTGGTTTTCCACCCCGATTTCATGCGCATGGTTATGGAGAGCCGGAATGCTCTGTGTGTTTCTCCTGTTTTTATTTTTCCTTTCAAGCTCAAGAGATTGAAGCGGATATGAAAGAATGGAATCTTCGGGTTTTTGGTAATGTTTATGCAAAGCTCAAGCGAGGCTAAGTTGACTATGGAAGTTGCTCTTCGTATTTCTGATGAAGATCCATTACTATTTCTAATTTTGCCAAAAGAAGCTTCAAGTAACTCTTCAAGAGGTTCGTTCTCAACATTCCACTATGTTGAAATTAAATGGCTCACGGATGGTGCTAGGAATACTTCTTTTTCAAACCAATGTTCGAATTCGTAGGAGCAATAATCGA
This sequence comes from Papaver armeniacum, assembly GCA_023531295.1. Taxonomy (NCBI): domain Eukaryota; kingdom Viridiplantae; phylum Streptophyta; class Magnoliopsida; order Ranunculales; family Papaveraceae; genus Papaver; species Papaver armeniacum. Next base: position 80,177 of record JAJJWW010001218.1, on the reverse strand, counting down.
TTTCGGAATTGGTAGATGATAGTGGGAACATTCTCAAATGACCATATTAGAGATCATGCGGTTTCTTTTTTGAGTCTAAATTCAATGGCGTTGAACTTCCAATTGATGAGGAATTATTCCATTATGATCATAACATTATCTCTTCTCGAAGATAGTCGGAGAATGGATGAAATTCCAACTATAGAGGAGATAAAGGCTCTTTTTGATCTTGGAGCGGATAGTGCACTTTTTGCCCCGATGGTTTCTCTGGTTGTTTCTATAGGCATTGTTGGGACGTGATTCAACAAGACCTTTGCAACGCTATTTCTTTGCTTGGCGAGAAAAATAATTCCTCAAGGTACCAACTCTAGTCTTTTGATTTTATTAGCCAAGGTTAGAGGAGCCAACACTCTTCGCAACTTTAGATTTCAAAAGATGACATAATGATTTTTTGTAAGGGCAACATGAAGAGTGTGCATAATCTTCTTGCGTTCTTGGGCAAATATAAACAATCAAATATGGTTAATGAAGACGAAGAACAAATGTTAAATGCAGTATGGTGTGAACTCTTGAATTAGATGATTCATTCCCACGGTTGAACAAATACCAAGAATCGTGTATTTTTTGTCAACCGTGCAATTCATCCTAAACTAGCTCCCAAGACAAGCTTAATTAGATTTTTGATTCATGGTTTCCCTCAAATATTGAAAATTTTAATATCTAGGGTTTATGTGTTTAACCATAATCGATCGATGTGAACGTTCACATTGATCGATTCCTATTTAAGCAGGCATGCGCTTGTACACTTAAAACCAATTGTTTTTTATGTCATGGTTGAAGAACATCAACGTTTGGAATGGGCAAGGAAATTTGTCGACTATTGGTGCAATTTTGGCTTTTGAAACTTCATACTAACCAACTCTAGTTTGACAAAAATGCATATGAATTATGATGAGAGACCTTATTTTCTAAGAAATTTAGAATATCCAAATTGGTTTGTTTTTGCTTTTGACCTCTTTTCTTGTAAACAATTGGCTTACAAAAAAAAAAATATTTTGCTATGAATGTCCACATTGTCCCGATTGTAAAGTCAAAGATCTATAAAATGTCAATACCTTAATCATTTTACATAAATGGTTATATCGACCGATCTAGCTCTGAGCAAAATCCATAAATTTTTTGGAGTTTTTTTTGGTTAGAATAGGCTGGTATCCACATTTGTATCACACAATTGGTCAATTGCTTGAAAACGGTTGATGTGGATGTATCGTGATGGCCGATTATATATTGGGAATTGTTAAAGTTGCTTGAATTTGCTTGTTATTTATTGTATATTGTCATTTTCTTTACGAATAAGGAAAAGCAAAATTAAACGAAGAAGAGACTGAGAGAAAAAAAGTGATCTCGTTTATTTCCCGAGTTTAGAATCCTCGTCGAAGGTAGTCAACTTTGGTTATTAAATATCAAAATGGATCAGTAGGCGGATATGGATCAGTGTCCATCAATGAATAACGTAGCGGAAGTGTAATAATTTGGATCAAGGATCCAAAAGGTAGTGAAAACTAGTGTGAAATCAATAGATTCACAAAAGTTATAAGAAAACTAGAGAACAATAACTAAATAAATATCTTTGATAAATCAAATAAGATAATAATGTTGAATATGTAGGAATTCTACAAGGCTAGGCCTTCTTATATAGGCTTCACTATTTCCTAAAGTAATAAAACTAGAAAAGGAAATCATACCAAACTAGGAAACTAATATGTTCTAGAATAGTTCTAGAATATGGAAATCATAAATTAGGAAATAATACTAGAAATAGAATACGACACTAATGTCAAACAGGGGTGACTTTGTCTAGATGTTCTACATCAGGCCCCCATTCTTGAAAAGAACTCGACCCCGAGTTTGGTGTTGGAAGAGAAACATCATCGGCGGGAAAGTAAGGAAAGATATCCTTAACATTGAATGTGGAAGAAATGTTCATATTAGCTGGGAGGTCGACAACATATGCATTGTTGCTGATCTTCTTGAGAATGCGGATAGGACCAATCTTCTTATACTTCGTCTTGTTGTATGTACCCGTCGGAAAACGATCCTTGCTTAAGTACACCATAACCAGATCACCAAATTCATAGGATTGAAAACGACTTCGACGATCAGCATCTATCTTGTACTTGGCATTAGCAGCTTCCAAGTTTTTCTTTACCTTATCATGTAGCACTTGTAGGGACTCTATCATGTGATCTGCCGCAACATTGGAACTAGGAATGGATGGTAAAGAGACGAGATCCAATGTATGGTTAGGAACCTTGGAATAAACAATCTGAAAAGGTGCATAACCTGTAGACCGATTAGGAACTGAATTATAGGCGAACTCAGCTTGAGCGAGAGATAGATCCCATTGTCTAGGCTTGTCTCCGGATAAACAACGAATAAGATTCCCTAATGATCGGTTTACTACTTCAGTTTGCCCATCTGTTTGTGGGTGAGCTGTGCTACTAAACTGCAGTTTGGTTTGGAGACGAGTCCAAAGTGTCTTCCAAAACCAACTTAAGAACTTAGTGTCTCGATCAGAAGTAATGGTCTTTGGAATACCATGTAAATGGACTATCTCACGGAAGAAAAGATTTGTCGTAGTCACAACATCCATAGTCTTCTTGCAAGGAATAAAATGTGCCATTTTTGAGAAGCGATCAACAACCACAAAAACAGAATCATGAGCTCTTTGGGTTCTTGGTAAACCTAGCACAAAATCCATTGATATATCTTCCCAAGGAGCATCCTGAACCTGGAAGAGGAATGTATAATCCTGTATTTTTGCATGACCCTTACTTCGTTGACAAACCATACAACGTCGCACAAAATCATGGACATCCTTTTTGAGAGAATTCCAAAAGTAACGAGCTTCGACTAGAGATATAGTCTTATCTTGCCCTAAATGGCCGTAAAGACCACCGCTATGTAACTCCTTAATAAGGTGTTCACGAAAGGAACCATCGGGAATGCATAAGCGGCTACCTTTAAAAAGAAACCCATTATGTAAAACAAAATTACCCGTACCTTATTGTGCGGAGGAACATTTCTGCCATAGTAAGGAAAAGTCCGGATCGTTAGGATATAACTCTTTAAGGGAGTCAAAGGCAATCACTTCAGCACGGATAGTAACAAGGAGTAATTCACGGGCACTATGATTTGTGAAACGGCTTAGTGCATCCGCAACCTTGTTGTTCAAACCAGACTTGTCTTTGAATAGAGAACGTATATTCTTGCAAGGTAGAAATCCAACTTGCATGCATTCTATTGGATGGTGATTGATTCTGAATATACTTGAGGGCTTGGTGATCAGTATACAAGACAAAATCCTTGTGTATTAAGTAGTCTCTCCATTTTTGTAGTGCACGAATCACATCATAGAACTTTAATTCATAGGTAGACCACTTTTGGAGAGCTTCGGTGAGTTTTTCGCTAAGAAATTCAATGGGTTTACCTTCTTGGGACAAAACAACACCAACTCCTAATATGGAAGCATCAGAATGTACTTCAAAAAGCTTGTTGAAATCAGGTAGTGCAAGGATAGGAGCAGAAGTAAGTCTTTCTTTTAGTAATTGAAAACTTGATTCAGCTTCATCTGTCCATAAGAACCTTTTATCCTTCCAACTGTCAGTAATAGGAGCTGCGATAGAGCCGAAATCCCTTATAAATCGACGGTAAAAGGAAGCTAAACCATGAAAACTTTGAGCTTCAGATGTTGTCTTCGACTAGAGATATAGTCTTATCTCGCCCGAAATGGCCAGAAAGACCACTGCTATGTAACTCCTTAATAAGGTGTTCACGAATGGAACCATCAGGAATGCATAAGCAAAGAAACCCATTATGTAAAACAAAATTAACCGTACCTTGTTATGCGGAGGAACATTTATGCCATAGTAAGGAAAAGTCTGGATCTTTAGGATATAACTCTTTAAGGGAGTCAAAGGCAATCACTTCAGAACGGATAGTAACAAGGAGTAACGGGCACTATGATTTGTGAAACGGCTTAGTGCATTCGCAACCTTGTTTTTCAAACCAGACTTGTGCTGAATAGAGAACGTATATTCTTGCAAGGTAGAAATCCAACTTGCATGCATTCTATTGGATGGTGATTGATTCTGAATATACTTGAGGGATTGGTGATCAGTATACAAGACAAAATCCTTGTGTATTAAGTAGTGTCTCCATTTTCGTAGTGAACGAATCACAACATAGAACTCTAATTCATAGGTAGACCACTTTTGACGAGCTTCGGTGAGTTTTTCGCTAAGAAATTCAATGGGTTTACCTTCTTGGGACAAAACAGAAATAACTCCTAATATGGAAGCATCAGAATGTACTTCAAAAAGCTTGTTGAAATCAGGTAGTGCAAGGATAGGAGCAGAAGTAAGTCTTTCTTTTAGTAATTGAAAACTTGATTCAGCTTCATCTATCCATAAGAACCTTTTATCCTTCCAACTCGTCGGTAATAGGAGCTGCGATAGAGACGAAATCCCTTATAAATCGACGGTAAAAGGAAGCTAAACCATGAAAACTTCTAGCTTCAGATGTTTTCTTCGACTAGAGATATAGTCTTATCTCGCCCGAAATGGCCAGAAAGACCACTGCTATGTAACTCCTTAATAAGGTGTTCACGAATGGAACCATCAGGAATGCATAAGCGGCTACCTTTAAAAAGAAACCCATTATGTAAAACAAAATTACCCGTACCTTGTTGTGCGGAGGAACATTTATGCCAACCTTGTTGTTCAAACCAGACTTACGCTGAATAGAGAACGTATATTCTTGCAAGGTAGAAATCCAACTTGCATGCATTCTATTGGATGGTGATTGATTCTGAATATACTTGAGGGATTGGTGATCAGTATACAAGACAAAATCCTTGTGTATTAAGTAGTGTCTCCATTTTCGTAGTGCACGAATCACATCATAAAACTCTAATTCATAGGTAGACCACTTTTGACGAGCTTCGGTGAGTTTTTCGCTAAGAAATTCAATGGGTTTACCTTCTTGGGACAAAACAGCACCAACTCCTAATATGGAAGCATCAGAATGTACTTCAAAAAGCTTGTTGAAATCAGGTAGTGCAAGGATAGGAGCAAAAGTAAGTCTTTCTTTTAGTAATTGAAAACTTGATTCAGCTTCATCTGTCCATAAGAACCTTTTATCCTTCCAACTGTCAGTAATAGGAGCTGCGATAGAGCCGAAATCCCTTATAAATCGACGGTAAAAGGAAGCTAAACCATGAAAACTTCGAGCTTCAGATGCTGTCTTCGAAGTAGGCCAATCACGAATAGCTGTGATTTTGGAATCATCTACTTGAATACCATCAGCAGAAACAATGTAACCCAAAAACAGAACCTTAGAAGTGAAAAATTGACACTTCTTTAGATTGATAAATAACCCATTCTCCTTGAGAGCGTTGAAAACATCCCACAAATGAGAGCGATGTTCCTCTTCAGATTTAGAATAGATAAGGATATCATCGAAATAAACCACAACAAACTTACCAATGAAAGGTTGTAGGACTTGATTCATAAGCCTCATAAACGTACTTGGAGCATTAGACAAACCAAATGGCATAACAAGACACTCGAAGAGACCATCCTTTGTCTTAAATGCAGTCTTCCATTCATCTCCAAGTCGAATTCGGATCTGATGATACCCACTTTTAAGATCAATCTTAGAAAATATTATGGAACCGGAGAGCATATCAAGCATATCATCTAATCTTGGAATTGGGAAACGATAGCGGATTGTGATCTTATTAACAGCTCTACTGTCGATACACATACGCCAAGTTCCATCTTTTTTTGGCACAAGAAGAGCTGGAACAGCACAAGGGCTCAAACTAGGTTGTATGAAACCTTTAGACATCAATTCATCCACATGTCCTCGAAGTATATCGTGCTCCTTAGGGCTCATACGGTAGTGTGGAAGATTAGGCAAACTTGCACCAAGCATGAGATCTATTTGGTGTTGAATATTTCTCATAGGTGGCAAAGAATCAGGTATATCAGATGGTAAAACGCATGCAAACTCATCTAGTAAGGACTGCACTTGAGTAGGAATAGTTGTAGGAAGGTCAGGAGTAGAAGGTTGTACAACTAAGGCATAGATCGTACCTGATTCTTGTGCATCAGCTAAGATGTCCGGGGAAACCAACATCGTAGTCTTTTCTTGTTGTAGACTTGTCTTAGGTTTCGCATACGATGGTTGCAATATGATTCTGTTTCCATTTTACATGAATGAATATGTATTAGCTTTACCTCTATAAGTCACATCTACATCATATAGCCATGGACGTCCAAGTAATATGTGGCAAGCAGTAATATCCACAACATCACAAACCACTGTCTCGTTATATGCTCCAATTTTAAATGACACGAAACATTGAGAATCTACATTCTTCTTGTTGTTATCATCAATCCAACCAATGAAGTATGGTTTAGGATGTGGATGAGTAGATAATTGCATCTTTTCCACCAATCTAGATGAAACAATATTTTGACAACTTCCACTGTCAATGATCATATCACATATCTTGTCTTGCACACGGCATTGAGTGCGGAATAGACGATTACGGGTTGGATAGTCAACACGAGGAATGGACAATAGATTTCGAATAACATAAGATACATAATCACTTTCATCTCCTTCCTCCGCATATGCTTGTATATCTTCGATATTTCTATGAACATCTTCACTTTCTTCCTCATACACAACAGACTCTTCTTCGGTCATCAATGTACGCCCACTTCTACATTGGTTTGATGTATGACCTGGCTGCTTACACTTATAGCACTTGTTTTCAGTTGGGTATGCATAAGGGTTTTGAGGTTTTGTCTAATGGGTGGAGCATTACTAGGCTGGGGTGGAGGTGGAAGAGTCTTTGTGGTAGGTGGGTTTTGGGAAGAAGATGGTTGGGTGGTAGTGGTAGTGGTAGTAGGAGAAGTACGGGACTGGAATGGAGAAGGTTGTTTCCTATTAGGAAAATTTTGAAATGAAGGTTTTCTAGGGTATGAGAATGAGGATTTTGGGTATGGTTGTGGAGAAAGCATGAAAGATTCTATCTTTAAAGCATTATTAATGACAGAATGAAGAGAAGTATATTGTTGAGTAGCTAACCTTTCTTGTATATTACAATCAAGTCCATTGATGAACCGCCCAATTGTTTGATCAACCATCTCATTCAGCTGGTTCCGAGATAACAAACGGGAAAATTCAGTTACATACTCTTGTACCGTGTGGTTGCCTTGGCGACAGTTTTGCAAACTGATGAACAAGGTTTGTATGTAATCCGGAGGAAGAAATCTTCTCTTCAACAGTTGTTTCATGACTGTCCAGGATTGAACTTGTCGCAATCCTTGATTGGCTCGTTCTATTTGAAGATGATCCCACCATGAAGAAGTTGGGCCAGTAAACTTGAAAGCAACAAACTCTACTTGTTGATCTTCAGGTATGTGCATATAAGCAAGGAAGCGATCAACTGTACACAACCAATCTAAGAAATCTTCAATGTGTAAGAGTCCATCAAACGGGGTTATATCATCTTTGGGGCGATAATTTTGTGGATTTACCATGTTCCTTTGCTGGTGCGGTGGTGGAGGATAATAATATGGCTCATAATCTTCAACATCCATTGCTTGTTGTTTTGTAGAAGATTTGAGCAAGTTTTGGGGAGTAGAGTAAGAGCTGAAATCTTCAAACAATTCAAATTGTGGGGTTGTGTAAGGTGGACAAGAAGAGTATCTTTGGAGTGGATTGTAATGGATGATAATATGATTTATTTAGGGAGGCGTAATTCTTTGGAAGAAGGTTGGGAAGAGGCTGGGGGTTTGAAGATGAGTAGTAGAGTTGGGAGGGTGGAAGTATGGGGATGGATAATTTCATCTTGGGTCTTAGATTTTTCTCCAAGTACCTTCTTTCCTTCTTCTTTCTTTCCTTCTTCTCCCATGAACTTAATAAACATACTTTCGATTTTTTTTGTGATATCATCGAAACGTTCATCCATTAATGTGGTTAGCTTCTTTTCAATATTGATTCCCATTGCTTTCACATCAGCTTCTAGGTCTTTCCTCAAACTAGTTCTTAACTCTTCAATCTTCTTATCACCCATGTTAGTGGAGGCTCTCAACCTCGCTCTGCTACCACTTAACGTAGCGGAAGCGTAATAATTTGGATCAAGGATCCAAAAGGTAGTGAAAACTAGTGTGAAATCAATAGATTCACAAAAGTTATAAGAAAACTAGAGAACAATAACTAAATAAAATATCTTTGATAAATAAAATAAGATAATAATGTTGAATGTGTAGGATTCTACAAGGCTAGGCCTTCTTATATAGGCTTCACTATTTCCTAAAGTAAACTAGAAAAGGAAATCATATCAAACTAGGAAACTAATATGTTCTAGAATAGTTCTAGAATAGGTAAATCATAAATTAGGAAATAATACTAGAAATAGAATACGGTTTGACACTAATGTCAAACATGGGTGACTTTGTCTAGATGTTCTACATCAATAAACCACCTCAATGGAGCAACCAAGAGAAAAAGAACATTATAGTGAACAAAGTGAAGAAGAAATGATAAAGAACAAAGGGAAAAGGAAATTTGTTAAGAACGAAGTGAAGAAAAAATAGATGGTAAAGATAAAGATGAAGAGAAAGATAAGAAAGATACTCATAAGAACACCAAAGAGGTAAAGGACAATAAGAAGTTAAAGCCAAAAATGTAATGCACCAATGAATAAAAAAAAAAGATACTTACCATCATTTGAGCTGTTATTACGTCGAGGAGTTAATGATCCTCCTTATGGGATACCGGGTAATGGATGAGAGTTTTTTATGGCGTACGAACACATTTGGGCAACTACCGTATGTACGATTATAGTAGGTATCAATTTTATGTTACGTCTCAAAATTTTATCTAAGTTATCGTCTATCGATCATCTAGTTTTAGTATTTTGATTATTGTCTACCGATAGGATCATGTCCATATTGTGCGTATTCTTGAACACCTGTCGTCATTGGTTAAAATGAGTCGTTGTCCATTATCTAAAAACAACTTGTAGAGTGTTCTGGGTTATTGACTGCGGTACAGAATTCGGTGATTGGATATGATTCTTTGCTTGTTTATGCCTTTTGCGAGAGAAATTACGGGGAAACAGATACTATGCATCTTTCGTTTGGATAAATGACAATAACTCCAGATTATGTGTAGAACATTGCAGGCTCGGCGCAAGAGGTAAAGTCGCGAAGGGACCTGACTACATAAATGAGCTTAGTTGGGGAAATATTTACAACTTCACTCGGAGGATCTTTGGTTGAGATGTGGGGAAGACTAAGTCGGAGATGCTAGTAGTTGGTATTTCATCTTAAGAGATTGAAGGAACAATTTAAGAACAGTCGGGAGCTTCGTAAACAAGAAGAGTAAACCGAAGATCATATCTCTACTACAGTCACGCATATATTCTCTACATCATAGGATATATCTTTCATGACGTTTATGGTTCTTGTGTAAACGCCAACTATAAGATGGTTCAGTCTTCACATACCTCTTGTTGATGAAGTTCTTGCAAATGTCTTTGTTTGTTCTTCAGTCTTCTATCTTCGAGGGTTATTCTGTGATGTTTGATACTCAACTACCGCATTCAAATCCTAGTCCGAGACTTGAATTTAGTAGACTAGAAATCAAGATAGAGTTTTGTGTCTCTAACATTGACAACAAGCTTGAGATAGCAAAACTTGTGTGGTGGACTGGGCAGTGCTCTAACATAGTTAACGAATCTAAGATTATAAGAATGGTAAACGACCATCATCCCCAAGCTTCTCGTAGTGAAAAAGTTAGTGATTCAACATGTTTATTAATATCTTATCATTTGATGTCTGCATTTTAACTTACCATTCATTTAATTTCAGATTGGGCGATTTGCTAGTTAATAGTGAATACATAATGGTAAACAATAATTCATGCAATCAAAAGAAATATACCATGTTGAAGAGACATGCTCCAAAGTTCATCAGTGATGTATTGATATGTGATATTCAAGAATGCATATACTAAAGTATGTAATGTGCTAATTTTCTAAACCATGTGACGAGCTAACTTCCTAAATATATGAATGAAAATTTTCTTTGTGAAAGTTTAGCTCAATCGGCATACATATAAGAACTAACATCTACCGATTATGTCGACTAAAATATATGGTAAGACTTGTGTACAAAAAGAGGTACAATCGTCCTATATGGGAACCCAAGCCCAACGATTCATGCGTTCGTCATGAATGAAGAACATCAAACTAGAATCGGCATATGTGGGACATCTTATTCGCCAATTTCTTGTGTTCTTCGTGAATGACGAACATCAAATTGAAATCGGCATACGTGGAACACCTAATCCGTCGGTTCCTTGTGTTCTTCGTGAATTGAAAACATCACACCGGAACCGATATACGTCAACCATCTTATCCGCTGACCAGCTTGATGCTCTTGTGAAAATCCCATTTTTTCATGTTTTTGATGATTGATCAATACTAATTAATTTCAAATCTAATACAACTATTTAACTACTAATTGAATTAATTAAAAAATTGGTGTATAAAGGGTTTTCAAAATTACTTAAAAGTAATCATATTTTGTCTAATCCGACAGGCCTCAAATTAGCTAAGCAAAAAATGTGACTTTTTATTTTTTATTTTTGTCCCAAAATAAGTGATCTTTTTCATTTTCATATGTTATTTTTCCAGATAAAGCTTTACCAATAACGAGTTTTAGTTAAAACAATTTCTAAACATATATGAAACAAGTTCTTTAAACCGGTGCAAATGCACGGGCTATTTCATGAACTGGCCCAAAAGAAGGGGTTTAATTCCTAAGACTAAGAGTTGGCCATTTATCTACGAAACTTCCCTAACATCAAACTTAGTGTAAGATCATCCATATAAAATATTATGCCAATGGAAAGTTGAGAAGAGCACATTTTACATCGAAGATTCAGACCATAAAACATAAAATCATATGCTAACGAAACTTGACTTTTTTAACATATTTTTTGTTTTTAGCTCTTGCAAACCTAGTGTATTCTTTCATCCTTGATGGTCACCAACTTTGTGCCGAAGGGTGCTCGGATATAAAAAGTCTGAATAATGATAGAAAGATTAGTAAACATACATTAAATGTGAGTAAATATCATTCAAGTTTATATATCAAACAATTATATAAAATGACAATGTACCTACCCGAAACCTGTATCTTTGGTGGTAAGTTTGCAAAAGAAACCAAGAGACGTACCAACATATATATGTGTTGCCATGTTGGTCCCTTCAATGGATCTTTTGAAAACGAAACCAATTCAGTTAAGTGGAATACCAAATTATAATACTTTTGTAGAAAGTGCTAAAGGCGCGCCCCTGAAGCATATAAGAAAAATATCACACAAAAAACTATATATAATATGAAAAAAAGGAATAAAGAATGAGTCAAATTGTGTGTGCACTCCTGTAAGGAACACACATGTAACAAACCAATCTCAATTGATTTTTAAAACCTAATAGGTTCCCATTTTATTAAAATAGAAGACCTATAGCTTCGACCACCAAGAAAAAGGGAAGGAAATAGGAAGAGAAAATATACTTAACTACTCAAACCTTACCACTTTTCGATAGCTTACAAAGCCGGTCTTACAAATTCGAACATACTAGTTCACCATTTTGTCCTCGTTTTCATTCTGAGCATGCATTCAGATAAAATTTTCCAATAACGTCAAAAACCTACCATGTGATTTCCATTAAATTCACAAAATGATTCCAATTTTTGACGATGCAATGAAAAACAAACCCAAATAGGGACGCTATTACGAGACCATACATGGAAAAAACTTAGGTTTCCTATCAGAAATTATAACAAATACAAATAAGCCAACGATTCAGAGAACTTAGGAACCAATGTGAACATAGAAAAATCATTAATAAGCGCAAATCCGGACAGATTTGTAATGATAGTAAATATTTTAAAGAATGTTAACTGAAACTACAATTTCGTTCTTGTGTAAAATGTTACTGCAACATGGCAAGAACACATGATCCACTTTTATTGGTTTTCCTTAAAATGTTACTGTAACATGGCAACTTTCTTGCATTCGTGAGAGTAAATCCAGATGATGGGCTCTCTGGATACAATCCTTGCAGCAAGTTTATACATCAATCAATCATTATGAACCAACAACAAAAAGAAAAATCGTGAAGATAACCTAAAGAAAATTATCTCACCGTTCAAAATGTTCCATGTATCTAAATCCTGGATATCCCCATATTATGGGTGAGGCCGTCATTTGTTCATCACAAAAAGTAAAATTGAAGTTTCTTCTTTTACCTGGAGCTAATAGTTTATGCATGCACTCGATTCGACACATACCTCTGTTGTTCTTCACTTTCAACAGTAATTTTATTGTCGGAAACATCACTGTTAGAGCATAACTCGGTTGAACCCACCAAGCGTTGGTATGTCAAGTTTAGTTGTCATATTTTAGTGAGTCAAAACTCATTTTAAGAGTCGCTTGATTATGTACTAGAGTCAACTTCGTATAGGTTAGCTTGAAAGTAATAGGATATGAGGCATTACAATTATTGCGAAGACTTGAAGAAGTAAGGAGCTACAACAACAACATCATCCTTCCACTTGAGGTTAGTGATATTTGACTTGAACTGTTTCATTCCCTAACGTATCTTTCAAGTCGTGCATATTGAAAACAAAACTGCGAAGCATGAATTACACTCTAGTTAGACATAGTATTAAGGAATACAATACGAGGTTTATTGCTTAATCATTAAACTTTGTAGATAAGACACCGACATAATCGTTTGAATGCTATTGTGATTATGTATGGGTATAAGGTGAAGATTTCATCCTAGGAAACAATGTTTTACATTTGTTTTAAGGAAGTAAATTCATGAACTTGTTTTGTGAATCGAAAAGGAAATCGCTAGGCATTATTAGTATTGTTATTCATTGCATATCTTGTGAGCAACCAATATGTGTGATTAGTATAACCGCTCATGACTTGTTTATGTTCTTGGTAAAACTATTTACAAAGGCCTGACTTTTGTATTGGTATGACTTTTATTAGTGAAACCGATCTTAAGTAATCACCAGAGATGGTATGATCGAGTTTGTGATTTTGTGTATGACCGACTCTGGGTAAAGGGGAACCGATCCTAGTAAGAGGTGCAACACATCACAAAGGGGAATCCATCCTTGTATGAGGTGCAACAAGTTTTAGCGGAAAGGGGAACCGATTCTATGGACATGTGCAACACGTTTTTAGGCAAAGGGGAACCGATCCTATGGATATGTGCAGCAAGTACAAGTTAGATACCATATATATATATGGGGAACCGATCCTAGTACCTAGTCAACCGAATTTTTGGAAAGTTAGTGTGACTATGCACAATACTCACATGGAGGTAGAACTGAAACTTGTTTTGGTAGAACCGTGAAACCCATGATTTGTGATTGAGTGTTCTTGATCAATCACATAGTTCTTGAAAGTCAGATGAACCAATTTTAAACTTGTTTGGAAGTGTGACCAATCGGTTTCAAGGTTGTAAGTATGAAAGAGGACTTACAAAGTAAGGATGTCGACATACTTTGAACATGTGCATTAACGCTAATATTTAATTGTTCAAAGTTATTCCTAAATAGCTAAAGGAAGAAAATCCCGGATCGAATAAAATAAATTGAGAATCTTTTATTTAAGGTTTTTAATTTTATTTTAGGAAAATGAAAAATTAGTAATGTGCATTTACTAGTTGGAGATTTTCCAAGAGATTTTCGATCATTATTTGGACAAAGCATTTCCAGGAATTATGGAAACCGAATTTGGAATATATTGCATATCTTGAGAATATTTTCGGTTTTGGAAATTCCTTGGTGTCCAAACTTCCTTGGTTTATAAATATGAAAGTTTGCATTTCAAGCAAACTAATCCTTCGTACAACAAGAACTATCTCAGTTGTGTTGTTACTGGTGAAGCCGCCTATTCGGAGAGGAGAGTAACCTAATTAGGCGAAATCTCTTACGGCCGCTCAGTTTAAAGTCTTCTTTGGGATTGAGAAGCTCTATTATTACTATTGGTGGGAAACTATATAATTGCGGTTTATCTTTTGTTTTCGATTGATTTGATTGACTAACGATGGTTGAACTTTGATTGCACCTAGTTTGTTTATGCTTGAGAATATTCTCTTCTGATATAAGATTCACTCAAACTAGATCGAAGTTTCGACGAGGATCTTTAGACTGTTTGTAGTTCTAAAGACGTCTTATGATAATCCATTGCTAACAGACTCTGTTCTATGCGTGATTGATCACAAGAGATTCAAGTTGAATGTGTGCAGGTGTTTATTGAAGATCTAAGAAGATTTGAAGACAAAGAAGATTTTGAAGATTTCTGATTTGGGGTTCATAATCTTTAGTGTGCACAATACTTGTTTCGGTATAGAGGATCCAACTATAATCGGTTTATCCTTGTGGTAGATTAGATTGATTAGTTGTGTAGATCGGCATCAATACAATTCTTAGTGATTAAAAGTATTGATTGCAAAATCTTAACAATTACTTCTGTAGTTGATAATAAGATAGATCTAAGAACCTGACGAAGTAGTTTATTGAGATAAACAGAAGAGCCTTTGTCGAACTCACATCACTTGGTTGAAAAGAGTTGCTACCAAACAGATTTGTTGTTCCTTTACTATTTGGAATACGAACCAAAGGAATTGTTCCAAGTACGTGACTTATTCATAAGTTGGAGGCGTGGGAATACAGACGGAACTAGGTGAACTATAGGTTTAGTTGCTTGGTCTCAACTATTCGAAGTTAGTTTGATTTTGTATAGCGGCTTAATCCTGAGAGTATTCAATTCTGGACAAGGTCTCGGGGTTTTTATGCATTTGCGGTTTCCTCGTTAACAAAATCTTGTTGTGTCTTTTACTTTTTTATTTCCGCAATTATAATTATTTTTATTATAATTAGAAGTAAAATACACAAACGTTAATTCCTATTTACTTGATAAGTAATCCTATTGTGTTTGGTTAAGTCCGAACCTTTTTATCAAGTAAACATACTTCGTCGTTGTATTGTATTGATCTCGCATCCATAGACAATCATACGAAGTGTGGACCGATTTATTGTATTGTCTCGACTCAGTCCATAGACAATCACTTTCGGAGAAAGGAGTTATAGGTGGAAAAGTTTTAGATTGATGTATATTTGGGTACCCTCGTCTTTTCAATTGGTATCAGAGCAGGAAATCACGAAAAGATCTAACAATCTGTGTTTGGTGAGATCCAACCTATAAGAAATTGAATCTAATGGTTGATTCAGTTAACGTAGCGGCAGGATTTAACTATTTCAAAAATTCGTGGTGGAAGACCCGGATAAAGTATGTAATACTCTTGTTCCTAAATGTTTTAGGAATTGGAATTATGTCCATGTATGTCTTGGAAGACTTACATAATCAGTGGGATATCTTAGAATTGTATATCATTGTTTTGAATACTAACATATTTAGTAGCAATGATACAATACTCTATGAGACATGCTGTATCTCGAAAATGCATAAGATTCCTCTTGTTATTCATTATATGAACCATGGCTATTGTGTTCCTGTGAAACATGGAATCTTAAATATATTTTGGAAAACCTTTCAAAGTATATATATGTACATTTTCAGATTCAACACTGTCAATGTATCGCTATCTAGGATGCGATTTTGGAAAAATGTGTAATCCTAAAAGGAATGAGCTTTCAGTTAATAATACTATTAACAATGGATTGCTTCATACACCTGACAACTGTTTTGATGAAGCAAGTGATCTTTTGAAATTCTACATGGTATATGATTCTGATGGTATTTTTAACAAATATCATATTTTGTTCAAATTTATCTTTGTATACTCTAGTAAATTCTTGAATAAACTTCAAGTAATATTATCAAATCCTGGTAATAAAAGAGTAAACAGACTTTTGGACAAAAACATGGAATCAATCCGAGTTAAAGATCCAGTCCATGAAAAACCGGTTTTACAAAAGAAAGATCTAGATACAAAATCGGAATTGTTTCCCCACAAGCCTTGGTTTCCGATTTTGAGAGTATTTCCTAAAACTATTTATTTCCGGTTTTTGATATCATGTCTTCCTATAAAAGATAACCTCTTGCTATGCGTGCAAGCATATTGTGGAAGATTGGTCAAAACCGTAACTAGGGTTTTTCATATTTTCGCAAGTATGAGAAAAAGGAAATCAAGAGAAGAAAACTCTGAAACAGACAAGTATGTCCTGAATCCATTTATTCCTCCCGGAGAGGTTTAGAAAATCAAGTATCCTCACTTGATCAAAGGGAAGCATGATCTTACGAATTTTTTAGATAACACATGTTTTGAAAGATATCAAGCTTTGAAGGGAGTAAGCTTCACTGAAGAGAAGAGATTCGATCCAGATGTTTCAGAAACCAATTATGTGAAGTTTGTTCAAGACCGAATCTGGGGAAATATGTTCGGATTTGAAAAATATTCACCTGACATAGTAAGAATTTTTTATGGTAATATTCACAATATTAATCATGAAAAACTTACTTTTAGCACTTTGATTGGAAGTACTTTTCTTCATGTCAACAGAAAGATGATATCAGAAATCATCAACTACAATGTGAAAGGTCACATGATTATTGGTTTTTAAATTGAGCACGATAACATTTCAAAACTTATCACTGGTAAAACTGTTGAATGGAAAAAGGGAAAGATGTTAACCAAAGACGTACCCTTTGATAGACACATTTTTGTGTCTGAGTTGTCCTCAATTTTCTGTATTGTTGGTACTCGATTTTGTACTTATTATGATGTTTTGTGTGTTTGTAGGTATTTTTGGGAAATAAACATTTTTGGAAAAATCGGCTCGAAAAATTACTCGGAGCACCCCCGGAGGACATTTGCTAAACGGACTCCTACTTTGGATAAGAGGCACCTCAGTTGGACACCTGCTATTCGCACTCCACAGACTGGATAAGGGGAAGCCTTTTCTTTCTCGTTTGAAATTTTATTTTGGAATAATTCTTTGAAAACCCGATATACTCTTATTTGATTTTGGAGGGATTCTGGCGAGATTCAATCACGTATTTGGACATGTATGAACCTGTTTTGCTGAAACAGGATTGGTAGGTCCCTTTGTTTCGATAAAATAGGGATGTTACGTGGATTAATAGAAAACATGGCAATATATTCCCGTGAGTTATTCTAGGGATTTTTCTTTATCTTTGGAAGGTTTTCTTGATCCGCAACGTGTTCAACTTCATCTGAGACAAGTTTCCAGTGGGTTAGAGTGTGTAGAACAGCAGTTAACGTGTGAAGAAGCTATAAAAAGGAATTATTTCCCGTGACTGGCAGAAAAGAATAATGAATTTATTAGAGGATTGTTTGCAGTTATGGTAGAGTATTCTTGGTACTGTGATACTATAAGGTGTTGGAGTTTATTAGAAGAGGGACGGAGAGTTTGGGCAGAGAGCAGAGTGAAGAATTGTCAAGTTACAGGATATTTTCTGCTGGTGTATAACTGAAGAACACGAAGAACAAACGCTGCCAAAGACTGTCGTTATAAACCGTGGTTTATTCTTGGTTTTGCAACAGTCTTTGCAGCGACAGTCAAACAGTAACAACAACACTTTTCATTTATCGTTTACTGTAACGGTGTATTTGCAACGATTGACAGGCGTTGCAATTCCTGATTTTCACCATTTTTCTCTATCATTTGTAAACATTTTGAGCAATGTTTCCATGATGAGAAGCTAAACCCATCCTCTGGGGCGACGGAGGAAGCCAAGTTTCACAAATGTGGTAATTCTATCAGTTCTTGTTACGACTATTTGCACTGTATTCAATTGGTTTATGAGTTTCATTGAATGGTTGTGATTACAATTGATGGGTCATGCTTAGCTTAGATATTTTGATGTCCCATGCTTTAGTTTTACACCCATTACTTTCGAAATCTACCGTAGGCAATGAATTAGAGTCAATAAAACTTTATCATTTGAGCTTTTATTGTTTAGAATTGATATTTGAACTATATGAGTGCGGAAATTGGTGGAATCCTAGCCCCAGTCTCTCGATAATTTTCACAACACTTTTTATTTGAGTTTGTTATTTTTATTTATAAAAATTAAGTCTAAAAAATCTGCTATTCACAAGTCTTGAACGGACATATTACTACAACATCATTGAAAATACCATCACCCTTACACTTAAGGATTTTTGGTAAACTTGCCGTAGCAACTCTCTTTGCTTGTTCAAGAGATTCTTCTCTATGGAATAGAGAATTTGCTGAACTTATATACTATCTCCTTGAAGGAAAAAAACGAATTGATATTTGTGGAATAATTATCAATCAAATGATTAAGATTATTGAATCTCTCAATATCACAGGTTTTCATAGAAATCTTGGATATCCCTGTCTCATCACCAAACTATGTGAAAAAGCAATAGGGAACAGCCTTAGAGATGAGAAAGAAACTAAAACTGTCTCACATGGAATTATCAACCGAATGAGTGGAACTAAAAGGGATCTAGTATCTCATATGATCAAATCTATAGCAATGGAGATCTCATGTTCCATATTTTACGTCTTGGGAGACAACTGGACTGTATTCAGAAACAGTTGGCATTTGCCTATAGAAATGATCCGGAAACCCTTCAAGGAATCCTCACGATCAATAATGAGTTTCTAGTTGGAGAACAAGAAGAAGACTCTGAAGAAGATTCTGATGAGCAAGTAAATGAAGATTAAATTGTCTTCAAGAAAAGAAAAATAGATAATATTTTTATTTCCTTCAAAAAAGGTCTATTTTATGAATAAAACTATCTTGTTATGAATAAAATTATTTGATTTATAATTTTTCTTGTGATAGTTTCTGATTTACATAGCATGTGCATGAATGTTTTATTATTGTTATGTATGTTTATGGGATGTTTGATTTCGGTTTTATTACCTTGATATTCGATCTCATAACGTTGTGAACCCTTATGGTTTGGGTGACTTTTTGATTTACCAGGATTAAGTTCTAGCCCATGTTGGTAAGATTTATCAAAGAATCATGAGGGGTTCAGATAGAAACAATATGTGAAAAAGTCACAATATGTTGAATCGGTTTTGGTTTAGCATAAAAGCATATGTGTTTCGAGGGTTTTCAACTTTTGCTTGCAATAGTTAAAAACCGGTTTTCAAAATTTCTCTGGTAAAGGTTGGTTGTTGTTATTTTTTTGTTTTGCATAAGGATGACAACATAATGATATTTCGATATCAATTCTCCCTGGAAGAAGATGCAAACATATTGGAGAAGAGGATGCGAAATTTGAGGTAACAAATTTGTTAGTTAATCATTTTCCTGTTTAAGAAAAGCCTGATTTTATTTCATATATTTATTGCTTTTGCTTAACAAAATTTCGGTACAATTGATATTTTATTCCATTATATGTGTATGGATGTGTGTGTGATTCAATTGGTTACGGTTAAGAAAAACTATTGTTATCTTGTTTGATTGTGTGGTATCAATTGTTAAGGCATACAAAATTTCGGTGCAATTGCGGTGCTTTAATGTCTATGTTCTTTCAATTGCTCCCGGTTGAGGTGAATAATTATGCAAGTTGATTTATTTTGGTTTGTATGAATTGTTTATGGCTTAACGAAAGAAAATGTTTACGTGATGAATTGTTTAGTCCAATTCGATTCCGGATAAGAGAAACTAAGTTAATTCTGATCTTAGTTAGACTTATCAAAGTGGAGGTTTCAGTTATTCAAGTCTAATCGAATGCCTTAACAAGAAATGCTAGTTAACTAACCTAGTACTTGTCTTGTTTAAAAGTTAAAGGTCTAAGTTATATGGATAACTAGAACCTGATGAGAAAAATAGAGTTATCTTTATTTTGGTCTTATCGAACAAGCGATTGTATTTGTACAATCGGTTTAGCAAAGGAACTAAAGTGCTTAGTTGATTTTTGGTTTGCTAAAATATTAGGGAAATCTTCTTCGGGAAATTTTTTCCTTGATAACATATCAAAACATAATTACTTTGTAGTTTCGGCTTTGATATTGGTTATCAAAAATGATGTGTGGAACCCTCGTGCTTAACTCTATAGGTTGCAAGTCTATTTTGAGATTTATAAGATCCTTTTCGGTTTGTCCTTTATTTTTTCGTTTCTTTATCAAATTGTGACAAAAAGGGGGAGAAATATATGGAGTAAACAAGTGATACTGGTATTGATTTATATTGATTGGTATCACTAAGGGAACGAACAGTTGTGCTTAAACGTTTATCTAACAATAGAGTAAAAGCATAGACTAAGGGGGGGTAACATATCATATGATACTTGTAGAATATGGACTACAAGGGAATAACAAAGACGTGCGGATTGATAAAATCTACCTATCTTACCTTTAGGGGGAGTATTAGCTTTGTTATTATAATGTCAACAGCGGCATTTATGGATGGAATGTATACAGGTTATTGTGATGTTGAATTCGGGAATCAAGCGTACGTGTAATGAATTCTTGTAATTTGTTTATCCATATGATGTAAGAGTTTTGTCACTAAAATTGACAAAGGGGGAGATTGTTAGTGCATAGCTCGGTTGAACCCACGCCAAGCGTTGGTATGTCAAGTTTGGTTGTCATATTTTAGTGAGCTAAAACTCATTTTAAGAGTCGCTTGATTATGTACTAGAGTCAACTTCGTATAGGTTAGCTTGAAAGTATTAGGATATGAGACATTACAAGTATTGCGAAGACTTGAAGAAGTGAAGAAGTAAGGAGCTACAACAATAACATCATCCTTATACTTGAGGTTAGTGATATTTGACTTGAACTGTTTCATTCCCTAACGTATCTTTCAAGTCGTGCATATTGAAAACAAAACTGCGAAGCATAAATGAAACTCTAGTTAGATATAGTATTAAGGAATACAATACGAGGATTATTGCTTAACCATTAAACTTTGTAGATAAGACATCGACATAATCGTTTGAATGCTATTGTGATTATGTATGGGTATAAGGAGAAGATTTCATCCTAGGAAACAATGTTATACATTTGTTTTAAGGAAGTAAAATCATGAACTTGTTTTGTGAATCGAAAAGGAAATCGCCAGGCATTATTGGTATTGTTATTCATTGCATATCTTATAAGAAACCAATATGTGTGATTAGTATTACCGCTCATGACTTGTTTATGTTCTTGGTAAAACTATTCACAAAGGCCTGACTTTTGTATTGGTATGACTTTTATTAGTGAAACCGATCTTAAGAAATCACCTGAGATGGTATGATCGAGTTTATGATTTTGTGTATGACCGACTCTGGGTAAAGGGGAACCGATCCTAGTAAGAGGTGCAACACATCACAAAAGGGAATCGATCCTTGTATGAGGCGCAGCAAGTTTTAGTAGAAAGGGGAACCGATCCTATGGACATGTGCAACACGTTTTTAGGCAAAGGGGAACCGATCCTATGGACATGTGCAGCAAGTACAAGTTAGATACCATATATATGTGGGGAACCGATCCTAGTACCTAGTCAACCGAATTTTTGGAAAGCTAGTGTGACTATGCACAGTACTCACATTGAGGTAGAACCGAAACTTGTTTTAGTAGAACCGTGAAACCCATGATTTGTGATTGAGTGTTCTTGATCAATCACATAGTTCTTGAAAGTCAGATGAACCAATTCTAAACTTGTTTGGAAGTGTGGCAAATCGGTTTCAAGGTTGTAAGTATGAAAGAGGACTTACAAAGTAAGGATGTCGACATACTTTGAACATGTGCAGAATCTTTAATTGTTCAAAGTTATTCCTAAATAGCTAAAGGAAGAAAATCCCGGATCGAATAAAATAAATTGAGAATCTTTTATTTAAGGTTTTTAATTTTATTTTAGGAAAATGAAAAATTAGTAATGTGCATTTACTAGTTGGAGATTTTCCAAGAGATTTTCGATCATTATTTGGACAAAGCATTTCCAGGAATTATGGAAACCGAATTTGGAATATATTGCATATCTTGAGAATATTTTCGGTTTTGGAAATTCCTTGGTGTCCAAACTTCCTTGGTCTATAAATATGAAAGTTTGCATTTCAAGCAAACTAATCCTTAAATACTGACAAGAACTATCTCGGTTGTCTTATTCTTGGTGAAGACGCCTATTCGGAGAGGAGAGTAACCTAATTAGGTGAAATCTCTTACGGCCGCTCAGTTTAAAGTGTTCTTTGGGATTAAGAAGCTCTATTAGTACCGTCGGTGGGAAACTAAATAATTTCGGTTTATTTTTTGTTTTCGATTGATTTGATTGACTAACGGTGGTTGAACTTTGATTGCACCTAGTTTGTTTATGCTAAAGAATCTTCTCTTCTGATATAAGATTCACTCAAACTAGATCGAAGTTTCGACGGGGATCTTTAGACTGTTTGTAGTTCTAAAGACGTCTTGTGATAATTCATTGTTAACAGACTCCGTTCTGTGCGTGATTGATCTCAAGAGATTCAAGTTGATTGTGTGCAGGTGTTTTTTGAAGATCTAAGAAGATTTGAAGACAAAGAAGATTTTGAAGATTTCTGATTTGGGGTTCATAATCTTTGGTGTTCACAATACTTGTTTCGGTATAGAGGATCCAACTATAATCGGTTTATCCTTGTGGTATATTAGATTGATTAGTTGTGTAGATCGGCATCAATACAATTCTTTGTGATTAAAAGTATTGATTGCAAAATCTTAACAATTACTTCGGTAGTTGATAATAAGATAGATCTAAGAACCTAATGAAGGAGTTTATTGAGATAAACAGAAGAGCCTTTGTCGAACTCACATCACTTGGTTGAAAAGAGTTGCTACCAAACAAATTTGTTGTTCCTTTACTGTTTGGAAGACGAACCAAAGGAATTTTTCCAAGTACATGACTTATTCATAAGTTGGAGGCGTGGGAATACAGACGGAACTAGGTGAACTATAGGTTTAGTTGCTTGGTTTCAACTATACGAAGTTGGTTTGATTTTGTATAGCGGCTTAATCCTGAGAGTATTCAATTCTGGACAAGGTCCCGGGATTTTTCTGCATTTGCGGTTTCCTCGTTAACAAAATCTTGCTATGTCTTTAACTTTTCTATTTCCGCAATTATAATTGTTTTTATTATAATTAGAAGTAAAATACACAAACGTTAATTCCTATTTACTTGATAAGTAATCCTATTGTGTTTGGTTAAGTCCGAACCTTTTTATCAAGTAAACATACTTCGTCGTTGTATTGTCTCGATCTCGTATCCATAGACAATCACACGAAGTGTGAACCGATTTGTTGTATTGTCTCGACTCGGTCCATATACAATCACTTTCGGAGAAAGGACTTATAGGTGGAAAAGTTTTAGATTGAGGTATATTTGGGTACCCTCGTCTTTTCAATCACGATGAGGAAGACCTTAGTCGAAGTAATTAGTATCCAAAATCCACTGATGGGAATATATACAGTCTGCGCAAATTCATCACTAAAAAATAAATAGATTTCAGATATCAATGTTGACAAAAAATCAAAAATAAAATTGAATAACATGCAGTCAGTGATAGAGCAAACCATATAATCCAAACCATTACAGTTCAACATATGATTCAACAAAACTCTGACAAATCAGATCTACAAGAGAAACATGTGAAACTGATATTATTGAATAAAGAGTATTTTTAGATAAAACTCTGAAAGATTATTACAAGGTATTTATGTGTCTAATTAGGACAAGACATACATGACATAAGTTAAGTCAATGTTGACACATTGACTTGACACACACTTTACTCACACACTTACATATCTCTAATATACCCCCTTTAATGTGATACTGACAGGCAAAGAATCACATTGAGAAACAAGAAAAACAGTAAAGAAACAAAAAAAATAAGAACAAACAATCTAAGAAGGAAGTTCTTTAAGTTGAACAGTAGAAGAACTTGAAGTAGCAGATGAAGGAAGCTTTAACAACTGATGTAATAGTCTTGAGAATATAGAAAAACACAATCCTTTAGTGAATATGTCTGCCAGTTGATCTTCTGAAGGAATATGTTGAAGTTGTAAGAAACCCTCTTCCACAAGTTCTCTGATAGTGTGATACTGGATTTCTATATGCTTGGTCCTGGCATGAAAAACAGGATTAGATGCCAAAGCCATACCACTAGTATTGTCACACAAGAGCAAAACAGACTTAACAGGAATGTGCAAATCAGCCAATAAGTAAGAAAACCATTGTAACTCAGCAACAGCAACAGCAACAACAAAAGAGAGACATTTATACTCATCCTCTGGAAAGGACTTAGAGACTGTGAGCTGCTTTTTAAAAGACCATGAAACTAGATTAGAACCCAAAAACACTGCATAACCAGATGTGGATCTTCTGGTATCTGGGCAGCCTGCCCAATCAGAATCAGCATAAGCTTTTAAACATGTAATGTCAGACCTACTCAAGGAGATACCCATACCAACTGTACCTTTCAAATACCTCAAAATCCTCTTAACCAATTGAGATGCAGATCAGAAGAAGAATGCATAGATTGTGAAACATAATTCACAGCAAAACAGATGTCAGGTCTAGTAACAGTGGGATACTGTAATCCTCCTATAAGTGTTCTATAAGTACTTGGATCCGCTAATTTAATTCCATCATGAACAAAAAGTCTATTAGACTTGACTAATGGTGTATCAAAAGGCTTACATTCTAATAAATTTGCTTTAGCTAACAGTTCCAATGCATATTTCTTCTGAGTTAAAGTAATTGAATCACTATCTCTGACTGCTTCAATTCCCAGAAAGAAAGCTAAATCTCCTAATTCTTTCATGGAAAATTCTTGTTTCAACAAAGAAATAATGTCACCAATCAACTGAGAAGAACTACCATTCAATAAGATATCATCCACATATAACAGTAAAATAAGAATACCACTTGAAGTAGATTTCACAAACATATAAGTATCAGACACAGACTTCTTGAAACCATGCTTGAGAAGAAAAGAACTGAACCTATGAAACCAAGCTCTTGGAGCCTGTTTAAGTCCATATAAACTCTTTTTAAGATGACATACATAATCATAAGGATAATCAGGATGAAGAAAGCCTTGTGGTTGTGACATATAAACATTTTCATCCAAATAGCCATGTAAGAAAGCATTACTTACATCTAATTGCTTTATCTACCAATTATAAGTAATAGCCAAACAAAGAACTACTCTGACTATAGGAGATTTAATAACTGGATTAAAAGTCTCATTAAAGTCAATATCATCTTGTTGATTGTATCCCTTTGCAACCAATCTAGACTTCAATCTGTCCACAGTACCATCTGA
The DNA here is from genome assembly GCA_023531295.1 of Papaver armeniacum. Lineage (NCBI taxonomy): Eukaryota > Viridiplantae > Streptophyta > Magnoliopsida > Ranunculales > Papaveraceae > Papaver > Papaver armeniacum. The sequence continues at coordinate 54,763 of JAJJWW010001218.1, read as the reverse complement.
CTTTTGTTTAATCCTATATACCCATTTGGAGCCTAATATGTTCATATGAGGTTCAGGTGTAACATACTTCCATGTGTCATTATTCATCAATGCAGTATATTCTTCTTTCATGGATACTTACCATGGCTTCTCTAAAAGTCTTAGGCTCAGACAAAGTAGTTAACAATGTTGTATAATGTGCAGACAAAGGATACTTTACAGAGAGATGAGAAACATGATCTGGATAAGCTTTTGGTTTTGAAATATCTTTTTGAGACCTAGTAACCATAGTACTAGAAGGAACAGTTTCATGAGAAGAAATAAAATGAGGTTCAACTTCAGAAGGAGATGAAGAACAAGAAGAAGGTAAATCTAAAACAGGATTTGGAGCAGCATAATAAAATTAAGATTAAGAGAAAACAACATGCCTGGAAATATAAATCTTTTTAGTGACATGATTATAACATTTATAACGCTTATGAAGGGGACTATAACCAGTAAAAATGCATTTAACTGATTTTGGTGAGAATTTATCTGCTCTTGAATGCGCAAGATTAGGATAACAAATAACTCCAAAAGTTTTAAGAAAAGCATAATCTGGAGGAATACCAAATAAAACTTCAACAAGTGATTTGAAATGTAAAACTTTTGTAGGAGTTTTGTTTATTAGATATAAGTAGCAGTAAGAAATGCATCATACCAAAATTATTTAGGATAAGAAGAATTAAACAAGAGTGCATTTCCCATTTCAGTAATGTGCCTATGCTTTCTTTACGCAAGGCCATTACTTTTTGGTGTTTTAGGACAGGATATTCTGACATTTATACCACTAGATTGTAACAAGGCCTGAAATGGCCCTTTAACAAGTTCAGCTGCACCATCAACTTGAAAATCAATAATTTTTGTTGAAAATTGATTTTCTCTATGAGTTTTAAAATGTTGAAAACATTGACAGACATCAGATTTCAGTTCCAAAGGATAAATCCAATGAAATCTACTAAAATCATCAACAAACAAAATATAGTATTTATAACCTTTGATAGAAGCAATAGTAGGTCCCCAAACATCACAATGTATAAGAGCTAAAGGTTTTTGTGCATGTGAAGGAGAGATTTGAAAAGGTATCTTTTTACTATTACCAATCTGACAAGGATGACACAATGTAGAAGGAAGTGGAGAGTTTAAAACAATTTGATTATCAGAATGTAGTTTTTGTAAAATTTGATTTGATGGATGACCTAATCTAGCATGCCAGATAAAAGGAGAAGCAGATAGAGTAGCGGAAAAAGAATATTGATTTTTAGGCATATGCACAATAGGGTACAAATTATTAACTACTTTACCATGAGCAAGACATAACCATATGGATAAAACTTGAAATAACAAGAGTTATCCTTCGTGAATTTAGCTACTGAAAGTAAGTTATGCTTCATGGCAGGGAATAATAATACTTGATTCCTTCTGAAATTTTTGTGGCTGTTTGAATATTTGAAGTTCCAATACAAGTAATAGATATAGACTTACCATTACCAACTTGCACTTGATCCTTCCCTTTGTATTTAGAAGTATTCTGCAACAAATGCTCATCTCCAGTCATGTGTGCAGTAGCACCAGAATCAGATATCCAATGAGAAGCAGTCAATGTAGAAGGATCAGAGTAAGGACTTTCTTCATTTAAAGTAGCAAACGCTTGTTGATTAGGACCATGCTGGGCTTCATTTGCAGAATTTGGAAAAGTTGGTGGATGATATCTGAAATAACATCTGCTAGCATAATGTCCCTTCTTGCGACAAATCTGACGATTAATAGTAGAAAAATCTCTTCTACCTCCAGTAGTATTACTCCCATTTCCCTGACCAGAAGTGCTACCTTGATAAGAACCATTTCCTTGATATGAACCATTCCCATTATTTCTTGAATTGTAGCCAGAATTAGATTTAAAATTTTCACTATTTCCACTTGTTCTAGATTTGCCTCTTCCATTACCATTGAAATTGTTACTTGATTCATTTCTACCATAGAAAGCACTAGGATGTTGAAGATCATAAGTATTACTGATAGTATGTTGTTGCTCTAGAAGCCATTGCTCATGATTCAATAACCTTGGTTTAAGTTCTGCAAAAGTGAAAGGAGACTCTCTATTTTGTGCATCTATAACAAATGTATCAAACTCTCTTCCTAATCTATTTAACACATACATGACCAAATCTGCATCACAAACTTTTTGTCCAACTAATGCTAGAGAGTCAGCTATAGTCTTGACATTATGCAAGTAGACCAAGATAGTCAGATTGCCTTTCTTTACATTATGCAGTTGATTTCTAAGCATATTCTTTATTGCCATGAATTGGCTTCTAAAACTAATTTCAAGAAATTCCCAAATTTGCCTAGCATTAGTGAGTCCTAGAACATCACCAGAAACAGAATCTGTAAACGTTGCTTTCATACAACTAATGACAAAACAGTCAATTTTTCGCCATAAATCCATTGTGGATTCAGTTTTAAAACTCCATCAATTTCAATATGCTTAACTGGTTCTTGAATATCACCATTCACATATCCATATAAATCAGTGGAAATCAAGATAGTTTTCATCTGATCATGCCATAGCAAGAAATTATTTGGACCTAATTTGGTGGAAACAAAATTTCAGATGTTTGTGAATGGAAAAGCAAAGTCAGATGAATTACCCATTTGAGCAGCGGAATTCGAATTGGTACCCATATCTTTTCTTCTTCGATAAACAATTGTGGAAGATGGCATTAACTGGATCCGTAAAGATTTTGATTAAAGATTGTTGATGAACCAGATCTTGAATTTGTAAGAAAAATTGTTGATTATTAAGTATTGGATCGTGAAAATAGGTATATGAAAATTTATTTGATTCTTGTTTGTATGCTGAAAAGATTTGTGAGAAAGATTGTTGGATCAGGATCATCTGTCTGATACCATGAGAAACATGTGAAACTGATATTATTGAAGAAATAGTATTTTCAGATAAAACTCTGAAAGATTATTACAAGGTATTTATGTGTCTGATTAGGACCAGACATACAAGACATAAGTCAAGTCAATGTTGACTCATTGACTTGACACACACTTTACTCACATACTTACATATCTCTAATACTACAAACGTTGATCTCGGGGGATGTTAGGGTAATCATACTGGCCATCTCAACGATGAGATTAGCACAGGATAATAACCTAAAGGGGGGGGGTTCAAAAGACATACCTTTCTGTTTGTGTATCCAAAGACAATCTCCTCTAAATTCAAGAGGGAAGGAAAACGAATACTCTCACTCTTCTCATATCGTTAAGACATGTATTGTCACGTGGCTTCCTTAATGGGATTAATGAGTGGGAGTAAATTGGATACGTAATTTCATGAATTAAAAAGTTGAAACAAAGAAATCCATTTGACGTCTCAAGCAAAAAGAAGATGCGGTTTTGGAATCTCATATTACATTACTTCAAAGTGATTCGTTCTTCATTGTCTTTCTTCCTCCATTCGTTCTGAAAATCAAACAAAAAGATTACGCATTTCCCAAGGCGTTGCTAGCTTTTCAAACCGAATCAAAAATTTGCATGATCGTGTTATCTTCTATTTACTTCGTCTAAACCTGCTAGGATTATGCTTACTTCAAAATGACGTTGAATCGGTCGGCTGTGTATATAAAAGTTCGTCACTAGCCAATAAGTTGTGACTCTTCGGAACTAAGAGAAAGAGGGATTCTCATAACTTGTATATTCATAAAACTAGTTTTTCACCCGTGCGATGCACGGGTTTGTTTCTCGAGAAATACTCTTCGGAGTATCATATTTTTAATTGAATTCCATTAAAAACAGGAATTGCTACTAAAAAACTAATAGACAATGAATGAGCGGATGAATCTACAAAACTAATAAAACAATCAATAAACAAATAAAATTTATGGAAGATAAAAATAATTAAAATGTCATGAGATTGCAACATTATTTTTGAAGCTTCCGGGATTTCAACATCTTCGGAGCCTATAGTATTTATTTCCAGTTCATATATTGGTTAAAAGTTATGCCGCTTTAGTTAGTTTGCAAATTCCAATGTTCTTTAACTTTTGGATCTCATTTTTTTTTCTTATATGATTTTTCTTCTTTTGGTCCACCCAGTCATTATATGCTTCACTTCATCAGCGGAGGGTCATCAAGATCGTGGTACATCGTAATCTTAATATATATTGTTTGATTACTTGATTCCATTCAAATTTCTCTATCCTGATTGTGTCATGTAACTTTTTTGATATTTTATTAAGCTTATGTCAATTATTGATTTTATTGGGTAGCTATGATTTTCTATTAGTTTTCTTTTTCTCTGCACAAACATAAAAACATATTTACATGGAGATTATTAAACATTGAACAATAGGAATTTAAATAATAGAGAGAAGAAAAATCAAATACAAATTGGGAAACAATAAAGAGATAGTTCTAAGAGATTATTTTCATAATAATATCTTGTAGTTTAAAATTAAATTTATGCAATGTAATAATTTCAATGACTTCGATAACCAGATTGATGCGTGTTTAATCAGTGAAGTGCAATCTTAGATTTCCAGGGACATGCATAAATTTCCCATTGAGAACTAAAACCAAACTGTTTGTCAAGAGAATTACATTTTATCCCTTAAGACTTTTTTTTTTTTTTTTTTTTTGTGATTTTCATTTTTTAAGATGACTGCGTGTATCTGTAAAAAAAAATACATAGTGGTAATCACCTTTTTTTTTTGTGAAACAAAATAATGTTTTATTAGTTAGTTTCTGCTTAAGTTACGTAAAAAGTGCATGTCCGGTTGTTTGTTGTTGTTTTTCTCTCACTATTGATGACCAATTTTTTCAAGGAGTTTCCACTCCGGACCGCATTTGTTTATTTGATGTCATCATTTTTCTTCTTGTTTGAGCTGCTACGATCTCCACACATGTTTATTAAAGCACGTATAATTTTGGCAAGGAGTTTCCGCTCCGGACCACATTTGTTTATTGGATGTGATGTTATCATTTCTCTCCGGAAGATGCAAACATTGTGGGGCCCACTGTGGGTGAAAACCAGCCCTTAAATTTTCCAGGGCCCAGGAGCTATATTACTCGGGATTCTATGGCATCAACGTAGAATTATCCTCTTAGATAATGATTATCTCGAACTTTCACCATGGTACATCAATACTTAATTCATTGATCTCTTTTTAAAGTCACTTCTGTCTAGTATAATGTTGTTGCTATTGTTGGTTGTTTTTGACTTCCTTACAAATGTGTATGCTGATTTATCCTCTGCAATTTAGAGATGTGTATTTGCATACAGAAGCTAACCTCTAGAGACCGGATATCTCTTAAGTAAGCATTACCATATCTTTTGTTTATCTAAATTGGAAAAAGTGTTTGAGGAAAAGGCTATGCAGTATAAATGGCAACATTGTGATGCTCCATGATTACCACAAGGTTGCCATTCATACTCCATGATTTCCCTTCTCGAGAATGGGAACTTTAAAATGTGGAATAGTGGAAATTTACAGTAGTCGGGGCTCAAAAATAATCATAAGATAATTGTCCCAGTCGTGGTGGACGGAAGGAAAAAAAATGACGGAAGGGGAACAAAAATTTGTATTTTTGTGTTATTGGTGGATAGGGGAAGGTTTCTGCACATGCAGGCATGGTCAAACGCATATCATCTATTAGCTTATCATTTGAAACCAAAATGAAAATGCATGTATTTGATTGCGAAGAGTGATAAACACTTCAGTGCTAAAACCAAAATGTTAAAGTTTAATTAGGCGACATACCGAACCGTATACCAATCTGCATAAACCATTTACGGACATACCATCATTGCTAATCAGTCACAATCTACATAAACCATTTACAGTCAACCAAGCAAAGGTGTTGATTTTCAGTTTTGCAATAATGGTAGTGATCCCATTTTGTATGTAGAGTTATCCATGCATGCCATCTGTGTCCTTGCACACTACAGTAAATGACATGTTATCACCAACATTTCTAGACTAAATGATGTGCCTGTCCTTATGGCACGTGGTTTTTAACAAAAGCACATATCATCTGGCAAAAACATAGTAGTGGCCTGCCCTCGTATCACCTGGATATACGAGGAAGGAGCCAATACACATACTTATGGGTAATAGTGCGAGAACCAATTTTTTTTTTAACTTCCCATCCGATTCTAAGAACTTGGTTCGCTTCATGTGGATTTTAGTAAATGTTTATCCTTTCATGATGATATAAGTATTACAAATAGTCAGTGGTTAGACGTAGATCCAACGACACATAGTACTTGGATGCTTAATTATTGACATAGAAACAGAGAAGAAAATTTATTATATGTCGCTGGTACTTTCTCTCAAGAGGTATCAATGCTATCTTCAAGAGCACCATAGTTACATACAATCCCCGAGGTCAAGAAACTGCAATTTCTAGAGTAGTTATCAGTGAAAATGTCTGTTGCATCTGATAGATGCTTATCTTCTGTAAGTAGTAATAGGGGCAACCTATAGAATGGGAATATCACAAAGTGATGTATTCTACATGGTCTCCTGTACATAAAACAAAACTTAGCAATTACACCACGAAATATGAAATATGATTGTATCCCCGCTTCTTTTTGGTTCCTGAAAATAAGAATCAGTTTCGAGAAGAAAAAAAAGAAGAGAAAGTGTGTTTTCATATTGGAATCAAAATCCAACGTTAGATTTTTCGGATTAAAATTAGTACTTAATCTGAAATTAAGTACGGAGATGAAGGAGGTATGAAATTGTTGAGTGTGAAATCATCAGACGCTACTGTGCAGTACAATCCGCCATAACGACTAATGAATGAGGTACGGTAGATAGTCAATTTCAGTGAGCTAAAACATCAAACTCTAACCCACCAAGGCGTACATCCTGGTTGCTGGTCTTTGCCGATAAGAAAAATATTAAAACACTGCCAAAAATATTGTAAAGGATAGAGTCAGGCTAGCATCTCGAGAAGTGCATAAGCATCAACACTTGAGACACTACGCAGTTGTTTTAGTGTTGACCACAACAAATAGAAATTTTACATAAATCTCTAAATGATGCATAAGCATCTTTATAGACTAAAAAAATAAAGACTATCATAAATGGTGCAACCAAAAGAAAAACTCGATAAAACCAGAAATGTAGAGTAACCCTTCCGGTCCTCTCTCTATTCATGTTAAATGTACGTGATGGTAGGAGCTCAAAAGCGTATTTTCCTACGACTATGTCTTAATCTGCAAGTGCACAGAGCCTTTGGAGGCAGTGGCAAGTACGGGTCTTTCCACAGAGAACTAGTGTGTGCTAGGTTATTCTAAGGCTTTCTCAAGCTGTTTTTCGGAAAAGTGACAGAAAGTTATGCTTTGTTTATAGTCTTTACGTTGTATTGGAGATTACAAGACTGAAAGCTAGATAAAATACAAATAGTGAGGTTGCAAGTGCTAGGATTATCAAATCCACCACTAGTTTAGGTTATGTGATTCAACTAATTCGAATGCTCTTGTTCCTATGATAGATAAGGATAAAGTGTCAAGTTTGTCACTTATCTATGGAGTTTCACCAATTGAAGTTTCAATTATCAGCCAAGAATACTACTCAGAGCATTATATGTCTAGTTAAGCACAAATAATCAAAGAAATAGCAATGACAGTTAAAGTATGAGCTGAAACATACTCAGCACAATGTTATCCTAACTACAATGGATGCTTGACATTCATTGTGAGAGCAGTGCATTGAGATGTTTGAATTGAATTTCTCTTAAACTTTAAGCATGCAAGAACACATCAAATATAGTTGAATAGCAGAACATCAAACTAGGGTTTCATTGTAAATCCTAACTAAGGTAGTTCAGAACATGTTAAACATTATAACAGACTTTCAATTAAAATTACAAACTAAAACTATGAACCCTAAAATTCACTCACTTTCTCTTACATCAAAAACATCAATTTATAACTCACAAAACGTTTCCAACTAACAACTACACTGACCCAAACCTGCTCTCTCTGCCTTGACGCGTCCCTGACTCTGAATCGACCATGTATGGGGGTTTGGTGAAAACCCTAAGTCTAACTTATCTCTAACCTAGCTTCTAGGTTGAAGAGAAGCTATGAAAGAGATAAATAAGAGAGAGAGGGTTGCGGAGTAGAAGTTTGGTAGTGATTGCGGCGAAGAAGGGGATAGAGGTGATGATGGTGCTCTGCCATGGGCGTGGGAAGAAGGAGGTGGAGGTATGGTTGGGTAGGGGTTTTCTCTGAGAGATCGTGGGAGAAGAAAGAGAAAGGTGAGGGAGAAATGAGGATTAGCTCGAGTGGTATAGGTGTAGGGTGTTTCGATGTGAAGCGGGCGCGTGATGGACGATGAGGAAGCTGCGGCGAGTGTAGGATCTAGGGAGTGATATCCGAACGGCTCGGGGGAGACTCGGGTGATCTGGTGTGGAGCGGAGACATCAAGGGTCGATGCGTAGGAGGCGCGAGCGTAGGATGCAGCAAGATGAGATCTCAACGGCTTGGAGTGTACGGGCTCGGATCCGGGTCGCGGGTCGGGTCTAGCTCAAGCCCATGTCTTGTAGATGAGTTGCTACTTGTTGGGTTGCAAGCTGTTGCGTCGTGAGCTTTGGCTTTCTGCTCCATAGATGCTCGACTCCAATTCTTCGCTCTTTGGGCTCCTCGGTTTCTCCGAGCTTTATTTATTACCTAAAAACACAAAATTAATTAATACAAATATTTATTCTTGAAAACAAAGAAAATACGAGAATGCAGGATAATATCTGATTTATGAGCACAAAAGATGAGTAAAGTGCCAATAAAAAGGTGTATAAATATGCAATATTTGGCACTCATCACGTGACCAACTCAAATAGGAAACCGATGACTGTTCGCACCCAAGATCTAAAGAGATAAGGTAAACCCAACTGTGCCTTTACATGACGTGAAATAGCTTTTCTTTAATGAAACTATTCACACAATAATGAAAACCACAACTATCTGAACCAAATCAATTATATTTTTTTTTTCTCAAAATGACGTGAAATAGCTCATAGTTGTATAATGAATTCAAATCAATTCGACTCAGATCCAAAACTAAACTCATGGTAGTAATAGATACAATATGAAGAAACAACTAACTTCGCATATTACTTGAGGATCAATGAAATTACTGGTGGTTTACGGCTCAATTAAGGATTTGTGCAGCCCTTGGAGATACCTGTGAAAGTACTATCAGGTTGGTTTGAAGGCTAAAAATGGAATTAAATGCCACGAATGCTGGTCTATAATATCACCATAACGCACATCTCTGAGTCATGAACAATGAAGAAAAATCTACTCAAAATTGACATGTTACCATGGTGAGACGATCATCATTGAAAACAACGGAAGCGAGTACAAAGCCTCAGAGCTTGCTGCCCTTCATGCTTCAATAGATGACCTTCCAAAGCAGCAAAAAATATAATCAAAAGAAAAAAAAAATTACGCACTTGTTTAGGCAATTCTCTTCTAACAATAGCAAGCTGCGTATTTTCATCAGAGACGTTCCCAAGGTTATCTTGAAACCACATAACCCAATGAGTAATAACTAATAACCAACTGAATAAGAGAAGAAGTGAGCAAGTGTATTAGCGCATTAAATTTTATTGGTTATAATTAAGCCTAACACTGTAATTTCCTAATTCAAATCGATCACCGGCTGTGAACTGCTTCTTAACCTTTGTACACTGAAATGGGAAATCCGAAAGAGGAATAATGCCATGATTTCAAAGCCTACATCGAAGAACACGAATTAAATGAAAAGAAAGAAAAAAATCACATGGGTTGTTCCCTATCTTTAGATCCTCTTATTTGCTATAAACAACAAATTAAAGTGAAGCAGGATGATTAATTCAAATAAAATATTATAAAACCTAGAAAGTAAGAAAAAAAAATCAATTTCATCGGCTCACCCACGAAAACAGATAAAAGTTATCACCAACAAATGCAATAAACAAAAGCAACGAAAAATCTCAAAACATGAAAAAAATATGATCTCATTATACCTTGAGTGAGTCTCTTTCATCGCCATGAAGCTCCAAAAACCACCTTTCATTGCCGCAATCATCACCAACAACCACTATACTTTCGAGAAACATGCGAAGCTAACAATAAAACAAAAAAAAAATATCAGACAACAAAACCCTAAAGCGAAAAAAAACAATACGAAAAAAAAACCCCTAGCAAAGAACCAACGTAAAAAGAAGCAAATCTGGCCTTCTCTCGAGATTTAAATAGAGAGTTACCATCAATAAGTTACCTCACAAAAAAAAATCATTTTGGAAATAATATCAAGCAATATCTTAGAATTCATGCAACTTTAAAATAATATCAAGTAATATCTTAAAATTCTTGCAATTTATAAAATTCTAGATATCCACCATATTTTTGGATATCTCCATATTTACTTCTTGCAATATTTTCATCTAAAAAAATATATCCAGCATCATTACGCACCTAGAATAGAAATTCTTTGATTTTTTTTATGGAATGAACAAATATTAAGAAAAGAAAATATTGAAACTCATTATTTTCTTTTTTGTTCTTCTCCAAAGTTTACTTACTTAATACCTTGCTGTAAACATCCATGATTTTCTACTAACCATTCTGTATTTTGACTATTGTACAGGATTATCATTTATTTATTTTTGTGGAAAAGGAAGCACGATTCGATCCATAGGTACACATCCAAAACTTTATGTATTTTTATTTAAATTTTTAATTACGCCTAATCTCTTTTTCACCAAGCTTATGTTAATTTTATTGGAACTGCAATAGTAAATTTAGAATTATAATTGTAGATAGTGATTAGAATTAGTTTAATTATTAGTAGTTTGGAATTGTAATTAAGATACGTCTATAATTCTAAGAAGTGTAATCGGACATTGGACATTGGATTTTTTTTTTAAATTTTTATGATTGATTTAATTTAATTTTTTGTGATTAACTTGTAATGAATGGTTTAATATCTTTTATTAATCGTGATTTTATTATTTGTGAATTTTAATTTTAATATTTAATTAGGATAATTAGACTACTTTTTGTAATTTTAGGAGATTTTATTAGATTTGGTGGTTTAGAAAATAATTTTTTAAATGTGATTGGTTGAAAATATATACTGTGGGCTAAAAAGATTCTACTTTAATTCTATTGGCCGAAATTTTAAATGGTGGGGCCAGAATCAACCAGAAGCTCTAATTAACCACAACGCTCGAAAAAACTCTGTTTTTATATAGAGAATTGATTTAATTTAATTTTTTGTGATTAACTTGTAATGAATGGTTTAATATCTTTTATTAATCGTGATTTTATTATTTGTGAATTTAATTTTAATATTTAATTAGGATAATTAGACTACTTTTTGTAATTTTAGGAGATTTTATTAGATTTGCTGGTTTAGAAAATAATTTTTAAATGTGATTGGTTGAAAATATATATTGTGGGCCAAAAGATTCTACTTTAATTCTATTGGCCGAAATTTTAAATGGTGGGGCCAGAATCAACCAGAATCTCCGATTAACCACAACGCTCGAAAAAACTCTGTTTTTATATAGAGAATGTTTCCAAGCGACATTTCCTTTCCAATTTTTTCTAGCTTTCCTCAAATTGTGTTGATGACACGTCAGATAAAAATGTCAACATTTATATAAAAATCCTTTATATAAAGAAGAATTGATTTTTTTAGTCATGTTTATGGTCGTTATTTGGATCTCTTAGAAAGATTTTTAACGGTATTAACATTTACAAATATCGGTCTTTTAGTTTGTCAGATTTGTTAATTTGAAGTTTTAATACAAAAGAGTAGATAAGAAGAATACCAACATCAACGACCCCAGCTGTGGCAACAAAGTTAGAAACAAGAACAACACTAACCCATGAAATGGAAACAAAGACAGACACAATTATATTCAGATCATCTTCTACAATTTATACCATAGCTTCAAAGCCGAGACAGCCCGATTCGTTCCACTTTAGACACTTAAAGACCAATTCAGATTATCACCGTTACTTAAAACACTTTGGATACTATTGTTATTTGAGACACTTTGGATATTGTTTGGCTATTGTTACAGTTAGTTGGGTCGTTGCTACCTTGATTACTTTAGGTAATCTAAATTTTAAAAACACCAGTTCATGTCAATTACATGTTCAGATGAACATTGGGTTGGATTCGATCCAATCATCGCCTTGTGCTTTGATACATACCGGTTTTGTTTTCAAAATCAGTTGGCCCTTTATGTTTGGTCCTTTCCTTTGTGGGAGAAAAGGTCTTTTGAAACTGTTTTTAGTTATGAAGTGATAGATTTGATAGGCAAGAATTGGTGGAGCTACTATAATCCAACCATTACCCATATTAATCCCATCTATCAATCTGAAGAAAATATAGAGAATAGTGATATTCCTATTGAGAATAGAATGGAATACCAACACAGTCATGGTGAGGAGAATCCTTCACAAGCAATTGATAGCTCAGCAACTGATCGTACTGGGACGAATACACAGAGGCGCTATGGGAATCCTGCAAATGCTCATCAGGTATTTCTAAACAATTTAAATTTTTGCTTTAGACTAAATTTTAATCTCAAATTAGGTTTTTCTCTCTGGTTTGTGCTTAAGCATATGTCTACTGTTTTCAATTATTCTGGTGTTGTTTTCAATTATTCTGGTGTTATTACTCCTAGCAGTATCTCAATTATGAAGATCTTATCCTGGAATGTTCAAGGATATGGGAACAAGTATACTAGATTTCATTTGAGGTATTTAGTAAAATCTAATGATCCTGACCTAGTTTTTCTCATTAAGACTAAAAACAGTGACAGGAAAATGATAAGGTACACCCAGAATTTAGGATTCATGAATTTCTGCTATGTCAATCCTATTGGTGCTTCAGGAGGCATTTTTCTTCTTTGGAAAGATGGGATTCAACTTGACATCATAGATGCTACTAATAATTTCATTGTTTGCCACACCCAGATAGATGTTAGAAGTAGTAAGTCTCTGATTATTCTTATGTATGGTGCCTTGCATAGTATAGCTATTAAGGAACAATGGGATTTCCTGTATAGATTAGCTGGTACTTATTTATGTCCTTGGATCATATGGAGACCTAAATTTTGCCACTAAGAAAGAAGATAAATTAGGAGGGAATGTTCCTATCCAATCTGACCTATATGATGTGAATAATCACTTAGACAACTTGAACTTAAGTGATGTACCTTTTATAGGAAATCCTTGTACCTAGTCAAACAAGAGGAGTGAACAACATTTGATTTTGGAAAGGCTTGATAGAGCTCTTTGTAATGGAGATTGGTTTAATTACTTTCCTAATTGTGTTGTTTATCATTTAATTCCTTATGCTAGTGACCATTGTCCAATCTTGTTAGTTTGTGATAGAAATGCCAATGGTACCAGGTAAACCTTATAGATTCAATAATTCTTGGTTTCTTGATAGATCTTGTCTTGACTTGATTGCATCTAATTGGGATGTCAATGTAAGAGGGTCTAATGCTTTTAAATTCACTAGATCTTTATACAATGTTAAGCAAATTCTTAAGGAATGGAATCATAGGAAGTTTGGTAACTTTCAAACTCAGATAAGAGATGTGCAGACTCAGCTTAATGCTTTAGCTCACTCTAATAATAGCAACAATAATAGTGATAGAGTCAAAGATCTGGAAGCCAAACTTGATTATTGGTACCAAGTCCAACATGATTTTTATATGCAGAGAGCTAAAGAAGATGCCCTTATGTTTAGTAATAGAAATACTAAGTATCTGCATGATAAAGTTAAATATAGGAAGCGAAGAACTCAAATTGAGTCTATCCAATCTGATGTTGGTGTGTGGCTAACTGACAGAAGTGGTATTGCTTTAGAGCTTAAAAAATATTTTTCCGATGTTAGTAAAACCACTAATCCTCCTAATCCTAGTGAGTTTCTAGGTGACCTCTTACCTTGCATTACCTAGGAAGAAAATGAGATTCTTATTAGAATTCCCAGTGCTGGGGAAATAAGAGTTGTGGTCTTTCTAATGCAACCCTGGACCTCTCCAGGTCCAGATGGTTACCCTCCTGGTTTCTACCAGAAAATGTGGCATATTGTAGGTGCAGATACTGTTAGTTTGGTGCAGTCTTTTTTTCACTCTAAGCATTTGTTGAAACAACTCAACCATAGCTTTATAAGTTTGATTCCTAAGACTAGTAATCCCATGAAACCTCATGATTTTAAGCCTATTAGCTTAAGCAATGTTGCTTACAAAATAATCAGTAAAAATTTGGCTAATAGATTAAAAAAGGTTATGGACAAATTTATAAGTCCATACCAAGCTGCTTTCTTGACTTTTAGGCAGATTACTGATAATATAGTAATTGCGCATGAAATGATTAATACTATGAAGAAGTGTAAAACAAAGAAAGGTCTTATGGATATAAAATTGGATATGTCAAAAGCTTTTGACAGAATTGAAAGGGGTTTTTTGATAGAAATTCTTAGGAAATTAGGCTTTCATGAGGATTGGTGTGCTATGTAACTAGAATGTGTCTCAACTGTTTCTGCTTCTGTCCTTCTTAATGGTTCTCCAGGACATATTTTCTATCCTACTAGGGTTCTTAGACAGGGAGACCCCTTGTCCCCCTATCTTTTCATTATAGTTATGGATTGCTTATCTAGATTATTGATTAAAGCTGAAGATAACAGACTTTTGCAAGGTATTAAGGTAACTAAAACTAGCCCAGCTATTAGTCACCTATTTTTTGCAGATGATTGTTTGGTATTTGCTAGAGCAAATCTTCAAGGAGCAAGGAAATTGGAGAGTATAATTGAGCAATTCGATAAGTACAGTGGTCAATCTATCAATCTGGATAAGTCAGGTATGGCTTTTAGTCCTAAGATGGATAATCATGTTAAAAGTCAAATTGCTTCTATCCTTAAAATCAAAACTTTAGGGCTTAAGGATAAATATCTAGGGGTCCCTATTCTTATTCAAAAAAATAAAATGGAGACCTTTAATCATCTACTGAAAAATTTAGAGATAGACTAGCCGGTTGGAAAGGAAAAAAACATGAATCAACCCACTAGAACTATAATGGTCCAGACAGGTTTTAGGTTCTTTAGCTTCTCACCATTTAGCTGTTTTTCCAATGCCTAAGAAACTCATTGATAAACTTGATAGTATTCGAGAGGAATTTACGGTGGAACAAACAACAAGGTGAAAAAAAAAGTTTTTGCTAAGAAATGGGATTACTCGAGCCAAGTCTAAAGCTTTGGGTGGGCTTAATATAAAGAAAACTGCAGATCTCAATACAGCTCTCCTTGCAAAACTTGCATGGAGAATGCTTAATGAGCTCGATCTTTGAATGGGTTAAAATACTTAGTCATAAGTATTTTCGACCATAATCCACTTCATGTGACTAATGAAAATGGAAGTTGGATATGGAAAGGAATTTGTAGAGGTCTTGAGATCATTAAGAAGCATTATTGTTGGGAAGTGGGCAATGGTAAGAAAATTGAAATGCGGAAGGATATTTGGGTTCCAACTATAGCTCAACCCCTTGACTCTAGGCTAGCTTCTACTAGCATGAAAACGTGGACCAACTTATACATCCTAATAGTAATAGATGGAATATGGAAGTCTTAAACGCTTTATTTGATTCTCATCTTGTTAATGAAATATGCAAAATCGGGATTCTGTTAAAGGTGAGGATAAATTGATTTGGAAACCAGTGATAATGGCATGTTTTTTTAAAAGTTCTTATAGAGTTGTGGATGTTGCCTGCCTCCCAAAGTCCTACACTTTCTATGGAAGTTTTTTTTCATGGTTGTCTTCTGTTAGACATAGGTTAGCAAGACATAGAGCTACTATAAATACAGAGTGTCCTATGTGTAATAAGGAAGTAGAAACTTTAGACCGCTTGTTCTTAACTTGTGATGTAGCTAAGCGGGTTTGGATTGATGTTGAGTACCTCAAAATATAAGTCTTATAGGTCAAAGCCTAATAGACTGGATAACCAATTGGTTTAACAACTTGGATCAATAAAGTTTGTTTATTCCTCAAACATTCTCGGTTTTAATAACTCATACCCTCATGAGATATGGAAAATGAGATGTGATGTGGTTTTCGATAATGTGATTTTGCGGAGTTAATAAAATTGTGCAACGGACTAAGCAATCGGTTCGGGATTTGGAATGATGTTAGCACGAAATCGAAATCGAGAAGCCAAGAAACCGAGAGAGAGAAACTGCTGTGCCATGGCAAGCTCCTATGGAGGTTATATGAAGATTAATTTTGATGCTTCCTTTTGTAAAGAAACTAAATGTATGGGTGGAGCACTAATGATAATTAATGATGCGAGGTGAATTCCGGGAGCACGGAGCTTTCCGAAATATAGCGGAAGACGCGAGAAAAAGTGAGGCATTAACGGTTCTTGAAGCAATCCAAATAGCAAGAAGGAAAGACATCATCAATTTGCAAATTGAAGAGGACATCTCAATGTCATAAATGCCTTGAAAGGTAAAGTAGGAGTTGTTAAATGGAAGAATAACTCAATCATTAGAGATTGTCTTGAGTGTCTAAACTCTTTTAATAAGCGGAAGCAATTCATGTACCCGGAGATACAAAGCTGCGCATCGGATCTTTTAGCTAAGGATGCAATTTCTACATCATCAAAGTATTATTCGGTTTAAGAAATTCCAATATGGTTAGATACTCTTATTAAAGAGAAACTTCATGTAAACCGAGTTGATATTTGAATGAAACTTATCTTTCCTATTAAAAAAAAAACTACAACTTGTATAATATTTTTATGATCTTAAAAATCTTTGTGAGGCTTCTGTTCTCTTAATCGCTTTTATCAATATATCATTTGAGGCTAGCCTCTTTTTCGGGAAAAAAATTTAAAAAAAATTGTGCAAATATTAGAAGACTCATTTTTTGTGTGGGAGAGAGAGTATAATTTAGCTTTGGTAACCTCCGTATTGTGAGCCAAACAATAGCATATACGTATATGCTATATAATCTTGAGCCATTGTGGATGATGGTCTCGGTAATCTGGGAGATGTTGGGTCAAAAATTAATAAATGGTTACCAATCTGTAAATGGAAATACCCGCCAACTTTAATTACAAAAAAAAAGAAAAAAAAAATCTAAAGAAGCATTGAATCAGATTTCGTCCATATAATTCTGAATTAATTACACCTCTTATCAAATTCATTTCATTTGATGACCAAAATTCATCTGTAATAGGATACCATTAAATTTATTTCTATAAAACTAAAAAGATGAGGAAGAATATCAACACCCATTTGCATTTTCTACTCAGTATATTCTTACCATTATTATGGATTCCTCGACATCAGTCGCTAATCTCAAAGCTTTCCATGGGATGGATAGGAGACTATACAAGCGATTAGTTATCGATATGGGAAAAGATCTGCTGGTATGTATGCAAGTTATTGCTCTATGGTTTTACTTGGAAGAGATTGGATATCCCAATCTCATTGCAAAAATGGAGAATTTGCCTGATAAAGTTGTCAATAGGATATCTGATGAGGCTGAATACTGTCTTGGTTTTCTTCGTTGGGTAACTCTACCACCCCCTCTGGTTACTGTTGTTACTGATATGCCAGTGACTAACCATCTCATGGATAACAAACACATATCTGCAATGGTAATATACCAAGACCACAAGCGAGCATTTCAAAGGGTCGTCAACACTGTCACAGATGTTCTCTTTAGGATTTTTGATGATATCTTGCTCCTGGCAGTTGAAAAAGAGCGTGACTCTCAATCAAATCCTAGACCCACTGGAAGTCAATCCGCTACTGCCAATGGTTGTGCAGAGCTACAAGCAAGATCTGGCTTTGTTGGGGCAACACGTTTGGCGCAAGAAGCAAAACCTGGCTTTGTTGGGGTACCAAGTATGGTGCAACAAGTAAGAGCTGGTTCGGTTGGAGTACCAGGCATGCCGCAAGTTACACGACCTAGCTTTGTTAGGGCAGCACTAGAAACAAGATCTAGCTTTGTTGGGGTTCCAGAATTTCGTCCTCTGCTTCCAAATCCAACTTTTGGTACCAATAGTCCTGATGTTGGAGTCCACACTCTTTTACCTGCAGCCTCGATCATGGGTGGGGTAGCACCTCCAATTCCAACTCTGTCACAGGTCATAGGTCATTTGGGAGTGCTTCTTCCAGGTCATCATGTTCCATTTAACGTTGAATCTTCATCGTCAGTTTTTCCAGAAATTGGTCATGAATCATCTAAGCAGTTATCGGATCTGAACCCGCTAGCGAAGCCATGGAGTCCACCACGAATTGACTTGTCAATGCTTAATTCCGACGACAAAAAAGAAAAAAAGCTGAAGGAAGAAGAGAAAACAGTTACTCCAAGGAGCAAACGTACAATGTTTTTTACTTTCTCACACGGATATCCTGTTCAGGAAAATGAACTTCGATATTTCCTTCTCAGGTACGGTCGAATGATCTAGTTAATTCAGTTTGAACTATTATTAACTATCTAATAAAAATTCATTGTTACAGACGCTATGGAAAGAAATGCATACAGAGACTCCATATGCAGCCAGTTCGTCTTGAAGAGCAATCATTATGGGCTCGAATCGTTTTCGCTTCTCCAACTACAGTAGAGAAAATTCTTGGAGGAGAAACAAAAGCTAGATTCATTATCAATAGAAAGCATGTTTGGGCTCGCATTTTTGTTGACAGAGATGAGCAAGGTGGTGGTATCAACCGGTCCCGTGATATTAGAGCAAGCAGCACTGGAGACCAGGAAGTACTTAATTAGGATTACAATATGCATTGCGAAAACCAGCAACTTTCCGGCATGTCCGATGATAATGATTGTATTGCAGGGTCCTTCCTATAAATCATTGATAATAATTGGTTGCGTTCTTATATGCGCTTTCGTATGGATCTTTTATTAATTATGTAGATGTAGAAAATCCTACCACTACATCCAAAGGATCTCAAACATACACAATGAAGTAAACAAGCAAGAGATGAACAAAAACACAAGATATACATGGTTCGGTATGATTACCTACGTCCACGGGGTAAAGGGATGATCCTATTACTTGACTCAAGGTTACAAAGGGTGTATCTTACTTGCAAAGTTCTCTATTCACTCTACAAACTCTTAGTGTTCTCTCCTCTCTCTTTGGATTGCTTGGTCTTTAGCTCTTTACAATGCTCTCTATTTATAGCCATACATGATGATACATCCAAGTTCTGATGTGAGTCACGGTATATCCTGATGTTCTTCTCGGATGATGAGCGACGTCCTTCCCGAGATGTTGAGCCGAGCCTAGTGAAATCTTCTCCCGTTGTCCTTCTACCCGATGTTGGTTGTTTTAGTAAGGTGTGGCCGATGTCGTCCTTGATACCATCAGTCCCGAGTCTTACTTTGACCAGATTCCTCTTATCTTCTCAACTGCCTTGTCAGAGCATTTATTGCCCTAGCACCCGACAGACGTCTCTCCCATCACATCCGAGTTGTACCTTTACACGTGCTTGTTCCACGGGCTACTTTGGTGTCTCGTTTCTCGCGCCAAGCCTGAAGAGGGTGATTCGGTGCCTCGCACTTTACCTATTATTGATGCGACATTGCCTAGGATTGCTCCACCTGGATCTGTGGATTATTCACACCTACAAATTGCTTAGTTGCAAGGTTTAGGGAAAGAAAATTAGTACCCCAAGTATCATAACAATACAGCCAGGCATCCTGCCCAGGAAGAGAATATGATATGGTTCCAAGCTGATATATACATTGCAAAATATCACGGCCACAATGAAACATAAGTTACATAACAGAACCCATAACAATGATAATAAATGTGCTGAAAATGGTAATTGTACGAGAATACGAGATCATACTAAACAAAATATAAATGAACAAACCTCATACCAAGTGATTAATAGTGATAGACATTATGAGAATCGGACAAAATGAAAGTTAACGAACATACTTCCTCCTACCAAATGATAAAAGGTACCTCATTCTGATTCTGTTTCAATCGTGGTGCAAAATTGGTGGTGAATATATATTGATTCAGAGTATATTCGAAGAGTTTATAGACAAGCGCAGCTCTCAGGATTTGGACTGTAACACAATGCAGTATGGAGATGAGTTACAAGTAGGTGACCATCGGCAAATACTTAGTATCTGAAATAACCTGCAGCATGACTGATGGATATACATCGTGGCAACTAGATTTGATAAAAATCCTCAAATTCATTACTTCTCCAACCCCACGTGTTAACTGGTGGAACTTAACTTGCAGGCGGCATTTTTAACAAATTTTAATTGTCAGTTCAACTAGCAGTGGTTTTACAAGATAAGAGCCTTATAAGCACAAACTCAAACCTGCAACTTCTAATGTCCATACGTAAAATCCAGGCAATCCGTGAATGGATTGGTGAAGTTGTGCCAGGCTGCCAGGCATGATCCAAAGAGAGCAAGCTAATTAAACTTCCCGATACAAATTAAAGCCTTCTATTAAAGAAATTCTCAATTATGAACCAAAATAATTATGACACATTTTGGATATCATTTGTTCATCTATTTCCTATTCTGCATACAAATTATGACTCTTCACGCATGTGATGCTCTGTGTACACCGTAAAAAAACACCCTAGGACAGGCACCTTATAAAAGTGAAGATACTTTTCAGTATTGAAAATCACAAGCACTTTCTCTACTTTGCTGCATTCCGTACCTTGTGAAGATGTCATTTCAAACCTTAGAGGTCTTACATGTTGAACAATTTGCACTCACAAACAGCACCCATGAATCTGAAGCTGAGCGGTCAATCCTTGTCAGTTTTCTTGGGGGGGATTTTATTCTTAGTGAAGATAATCTCCGAGATTTCTTCGATTTGTATGCAATTAGTCTCTGAAATTCTAACACATCTTACTGATTGTTGTATCACTTTTTTCATTAGAAACTAATCTTTCTTGAGTGCTTGTTATGTGTGCAGGAAATTTGGTGCTGGTTCTGTGGAGTTAGTCTTAAAACTAAAATCTAGATAGAGTTAAAGTCTCACAAATTGTGTGTAGACTGTGATTTGATTCATTACGTATTTATATGAGTACATACAGAGATAGAAAGAAGTATTCAATCTAACCTAAACAATAAGAACGAGATTACAGGGTTGTTTCTCTTGTTACATCTTTGTTACAACAAATATGAATACTAGAGACTAGGACTCAGCTGAAGACTTGCATCTGGTGGTTGTTGATTTGTGTTTTGCGGCAAGACTTGGTTACGTGTTAGCGGATTGACTGCTCAGCTGTGGCATGACATTTACACGTCCAATACCCCCCCCCCCCCAAGTTGGAGCGGGAGGATCTTGAGGCCGAACGCCCAACTTGCCGACAAGGACGTTTAAATTGATCCACTCCCGGTGGCTTGGTAAATAGATCAGCTAGTTGTGCGGCAGATGGGATATGAGTTGGTTTTATAAGACCAGAGATTAGTTTTTCTCGAACAAAATAACAATCAATTTCAATATGCTTAGTTCGTTCATGAAAAACTGGATTTTCAGAGATGTGAATAGCAGCCTGATTGTCACTATAGACTGGAATGGGTTTCGGAATATGAACACGAAGATCAGTAAACAAATAATGCAACCATTGAAGTTCATAAGTTAACCTTGCTAGAGCTCGGTATTCTGCCTAAGCAGAAGATAAGGAAATCGTTGATTGTTTCTTAGACTTCCAAGAAATAGGACTGTTCCCTAACATTGTGAAATATCTTGTTGTGGAGCGTCGAGTAGTTGGACAGCCTGCCCAATCAGAATCAGTATATCCAGCAAGGGAAAGTGAACTATTTGCAGAAAGAAAAATGACATGAGATACAGTTCGTTTAAGATATCGAACTACACGATGGGCAGCATCCAAATGTAAATACATAAATATATAAAAAAAAATCCTCATTTAAATAGTTTTTGTATATACTTAGATACATTTTTGTGTTTCTTATGCATACGCATGAATATGCCCCAATACACATGAAAAAATTTCTTTTGGTCTATTCAAGTTATACCTCCATATAAAAATATTTTTTTGTGGTCCCTAGGATATTCTTATACAGAGGTTTTACTGTATTACCAACACATGACGTTAGTATTCAAAACTCAACTAGTTTTTAACCTTTTTTTTTTTTTGCTATCAGATTCTCAATTATCGTCAAGTGATAATCTTACTGAAATTCACAGTATGTTAAAAGGCTCATGCCTATGGATGTGCGGTCCAAAACAGAAGTCTTTTGGTTTTCCCCTTTCCATGTATATAAAGGATAATCTATGGGATATTTAGCGTTTGGTACCCAGTAAATGTCCAACACCTAGCTTTGATACCTAATATTTAAAATATTAAGGCTTGGTACCTTGACTAACGGTTGACTGTCAAAAGTCTCCATTGACCGATTTTAATTTTATTTTCCTAATTATAATTTAAAAAAAGTGACTCGCTTTTACAAACGTATCCCTGATGAACTTCTTTATCTTCTCTCTCTTCTGTTTTCTTTGCCGACGACGAAGTCGATTGATGAAATTGATTTTACTCAAAATCGATTAACTAAAGAAGAAACGAAGTATGTTATCTCAACTTCTCCGCCAGAAATTAAGAACCCCCAATTTCTAATTTCGATGGCGGATCAGAAAAGGGATGATGAAATTATTGATGCTGATCAAAACAGTAACATCGGTGATGATAATTTCACATCAAAAGACGAAGGAACAGAAGATTACACTAAAGGTGGTTATCACCCTGTTCGAATCGGTGATACATTTAACAGAAATTATATTGTTCAGAGCAAACTCGATTAGGGTCATTTCTCTGCTGTTTAGCTTTACGGGTTACTCATAATTCAGTAAGCTCTCTCCCCCTTTCTCCCAAATTTGTTCCATTTCTTGTTTATTTATGAATCTGGGTTCGTGAAATGTGTGAAATTTCTCGGTTTTTTCTTGTTTAATTTGTAGAAATATGTAGCATTGAAAGTATAAAAGAG
Source organism: Papaver armeniacum (assembly GCA_023531295.1). Lineage (NCBI taxonomy): Eukaryota > Viridiplantae > Streptophyta > Magnoliopsida > Ranunculales > Papaveraceae > Papaver > Papaver armeniacum. The sequence continues at coordinate 31,702 of JAJJWW010001218.1, read as the reverse complement.
TGCACATCATTATACAGAACAACGATGGATGAGATTACAATAAGAAGGAGACTTAAATGACAGGAAATGTGTTGTCAAAAGTTTCAATTGGTGGTGCAATTGACTGAAGGGTTTAATTGTTGCTGAAAAGTGGCCAACTTTGCAAGAGTTGGAATTTCTTTGTTTATTGGATACAGATTGTGAGATTGATTGGTTCGATCTTTGTTTGGAGTAATCATTCGCCAATAATTCTTCTTCTGTTCGTAATCTGCATTTACTTGTGTCTTATTAAAGTGTGGATCTCTGTGAGTTAATTTCTCGGTGGTTGTAATTGTTTCTACTACAATTAGTGGAGCTAGGGTTTGAGGAGACGGAAACTAGGATGAGCGGAAATGGAAGATGAGGGAGAATATATTTTCTAATAAGGGATAAACTTGTACAGTCAGGTAATTATTTAATAAAAATTAAAGAAATAGAAATTAAAATCGGTCAATAGAGACTTTTGACAGTCAACCGTGGGTCAAGGTACCAAGCCTTAATATTTCAAATATTGGGTACCAAAGCTAGGTGTTGGACATTTGCTGGGTACCAACCGTTAAATAACCCATAATCTATCCATGTAACTTAGTGAACTCTTATGATGAAATCCTTCTCTTTCCCTGCCTCTTTTTCTTTCCCTAATATTCTACTACAAAACGTTATCATGCACGAAGCTATCTGCATGAGCTACATGTGATCAATTGATTTTTTTTTCTACATGGATGATTTACATCAGCGCAGTTATGCAATTATCGGCAAGCTAATGTTAAAATTGCTGGAATCAAATCAGCTAAGTTGGATCAAACTTTTTTTTCCTATATATATATTCTCTTTTCACTGTTTTTGATTTTGGCATATACATTGGGTATATTAAATCAGGAATTATGGATTATTTTGATTAATCGTTTGTAATCAGGAATTATTTTGATTTATTATTTTTGGTAGTGTTCATGACTTTGATTATTTTGGTACTAATCAGGAATTACTTTGATTAATTAATCTAACCTAATCGTTTGTAATTTGTGATTACTTTGATTAATCCTAATCCTTAATCGTTAATCCTAATGATCGTTTTTTGTAATTTGGGATCCGCTGGAGTCTGTTCGCGTTTCTCCGAAGAGAAGAAAAGCCGTGCAAGTAAAATCTCCAACCTGGTCCGGTCTAACTGGGTCATGTTCAACCCGGTCCGGTCCAAGCCGGTCCGGTCCAATCCAACGCGGTCCGGTCTAACCTGTTCCATCTTGGTTTCCCGTTGTCCTGTTCCAGTCTGGTTTAGGTTGTGCGCGATCAAGGCCGTTCTGGTTATGTATATACTGATGGGAACATGAGGTATGTCACTAATGTAACGTGGGTTTTTACATTGAATACATGTTGGGCTTATTTATTTACTCCCTCCGTCCCACTATTAAGTGACCTAGTTCAAGTTTGCACAATTTTTAAGGCAAACAAGGGAAAAGAGTTTTTTTAAGCATATTTTACAATTATACCCTTATGGATAATAATTAGTGAAATTTTGAAATGATTTATCTCTCAAACCGCAACACGAATGTTCGCAAACTTCATACCATTGAAAAGCATTTTAAAACACCTACGTAAAGAATATAAACATGCCTATCAAATTATGCGTATTTCTTATAATCAATTAAAAGGATAATTTTAGAAATATCTCCTTGTTTATTGATATAGGTCACTTAATAATGGGACAAAATGTAAAAGTAAATAGGTCATTTAATAGTGGGACGGAGGGAGTATTTTTTAGACCATGCCTAGTTCTGTTTTTCTTATGATAAGTCCATAAACAATCAATTTAAATTATGAGTCTTTGATCTTGATCATTAAGAATGTTGGTCTTAATGTTATTTTGTTCTTATGAATATGATATCAGCTATAGTTGAATGGTGTCTTTTGTTCAATTAGTTGTACCAACTCGATTCAAATATATTTATTTGGGATTTAGAAGTACTTGAACACCATTATTGCGTACTTGATATTTTCTTCCCAAAATTTGAATGTTCCGTGGAATGTAATCCACTTGCTTGACTATTAATTTGTCAGTAGTTTCAAAAGATACGTTCAAATAAAATCACATGTATTCCAATTTTTGTGGAAGAACTCACAAAAGATGATATGAGTCAGAAAATTTCAATTTCTCTACTTCATCCATGATACCAACGAACCAGTATATGTTGAAGTATGAAAACAAGAGAACTATTTTAGTAATATATTTAACCTAAAGTAAGTGGTTGACATGTGTAGTGAGATTCTCTTGGCCTGTTGAGATAAAAAAATTTCTCAAATCAAGCTAAATGTAGCAAAATTGAAAATGGAAAGAAGCCCGAAGTAATGAGGGTTAGACGTACTGACTCACATAAAGCATGTGAAAAGGGACATATATATCATGAGACAAAGATGTATTTTTTTCCCGTAGTAATGACACCAAAGTACAGGTATCAACTGAATATGGGATGAAGCTAAAATGTAACTCTAGATCCCATCATAAATGAAAGAGTTGGAAATGCACCTGGTCATACATGTTGGTATATACAATGTAATGTGTGTACAATAATAGCAACCAATTTTCACATCAACTTTAATGGCAACAAGAATTTTTCCTGGCCAATTGACTATCTTATTCAGTTGAACTAGATCCAATGTCTGCATTTATGGAATGAAAACACGAGACATAAATTCTCTAAAGCACTTGAGATATATTGGGTGAAATGTAATATATATTCACTATAAAGTACTTGAGTTGAACCCCACTTTTGTTACGTAATAAGATGATGCGTGTCGTAGGTGCAATCAAATTAATTCAATATTTCCACTCAATTAAAAATAATATAATGGAAGTCAAGTTCGTTCCCACGAGGAGCAAGTGATCTTAGTTGTAAAAGTTGTCACGAGAGGGGGGTGTAAAAAGACAAAAATAAAAATAAACAAAGCAATTAAAATCGAAAGTTGAAAGATGAAAGCAATAAGAGAGAAAAGATCAAAGGAATCCTTCTTCGTTACGAAACAATGAATCAAGTTATGTTCTATTCTACTTGTTATTAGTCACAAATTATCACCAACCGTAGGTAAAGCGACTAGCTCGGTGCTAAACCCCTAAATCCCTTGTATCACTGGGACACGGAAGTTCTCGACTCTAGGATTCTAATCACCAAGCCACCTAGAATTAGCTCAACCTAGATGTAACTTGGCTCATGCATTAAGTTTTGTGAATTTCTTAGGTTGATATTAGTAGTTAGACTCTTAGCTCAAGGTCCACTTGCTAACGTTGTTTCTACACACAATTGCTCCACGGAATCCCTCATGAGGTCTCGTGTTTGCTACTTATGTAAAGAGTCAAGAAACGATTACTTATCTCCTAACTTTCACTAGCTTTAGATCAAATTAACAAATCAATTTAGCGTGCACTCCAAACAATCTATCAATCAATCATGAGTGTCTTTAAGATCACTCCTATTAGTAAAAACAAACGATAATTATGTGAAAAATCTCAAGATAGAATTGAAAACAAAAACTCAAATCATGTTAAGAACTAGGAATTCATCCTCAATCAATAAGAAAATTAGCTACTCATGCTTTTGAAATTCACACAAATAATAATAATTAAAAGAAGAATTTTCAAATTCACACAAGTAATTAAAAAGAAAAATCTTAGAAAAGCAAGCAAGAACACAAGTGATGTGTGTGTAGAGAGGTGTGTAGTAGAGAGATGTAGAAAACTTCTCTATTTATAGGCTTCATATTCTCCAAATCTTCTAAGGAGTAGAATCCTTTTCCTTTTGCAATTCAATTTCCAATTCCAAGCTTTTCTCAACTCTTCCACCTTCTCTTTCCAAGTTTGAGTCCAATTCTCCATCCAATTCCTAGCCCAAGTCTTCACACCCATGAGAGAAGTCCATAGAAAATTACGAAATTTTGGCTCGCCCAAAAGCGGGATTGTGGCGGAATTTGGCGGAAACGTCGTCGCGGCCACTGAAAATTTACGTCGTCGGGAGAATATTCGACGGAATATTCCGTCGATCTTAGTTAGGACTAACGGTCAAACGAGTCAACCGTCAGTCAATCGTTAGTCAACGGGTCAAGGAAAGTCAAGGGAATTACTGAGTCAGACCGAGTCAGCATTGAGTCCAGCTAACTGGGCTGACTCGGCTAAGTTGCCATGGCATTAGCATTGCTCTGGCCAGACTTGTTCACGCCTCAGCCATCATGGCTATTCCTTCTTCACTTGTGCAGCTTCAGATTCATCTCTCAGGCCACAGTTCTCTCAAAACTCGCCTTGCATCACCATCAATTTTGAACACCGCCACCTTCTCTCGTAATATCTACTTCACTGCAAATTGAGCTACTGACCCTAGAATCATTAGTTAATCACACAAAGCACCGCCACCACCGCAACTCATGACTTACCACCATCACTGCAATGACTCAAATCCCAAAACTTAAGCACGCCTGTGACTCCATATCGATGCCACAACAACCCTAATTCATCTCAAGCCATTGTAACTTCATGGCTGCAATGTTAACCACATGCGCCACACGGGGCAACGGCATCACCTTCACGCAAACATCCCGGCATTCATCTATACATGCATTTCTCATTCACAATTACCACCTGAGCTGCCTTCTGTTCTTCTTGCAAAAATCATTCATATATTCCAGCCAATTCATCTTGCAGCAACAATACATCCACCATCTTCCCATGGCAGTGACCACCCACACAGTGCAATTTCAACCTGTAGATTGAGCCCTAGCCACTTCTGTAACTCCATTGCTATCTGCCCTGAACCACCAATAACTACTCCAATCTTTGCCAATGCCATCTCTGCACTCCCTGTAGCTTCAGCTCGAGACTGATCTCACATCATCATCACCATGCCATGCAGTGAGCTTCAAATTTTGCACCACTCGGCCCGGTTCAAGCTCCATTGCCTAACAACCCTGTGCTCCACCTTATCACAAGCCATTGTTACCGAGCCCCGTAGTTTCCTCAACAAAGATCGGTTTTACTCGATACCAGCCTTGCCATCGAGCCACTCTCTTTCGGCTAAGTCTCGGCTGACTCAACTCCTGCTACCATTTCTCACAATTTCGGAACCAACGGACCCGACTTGATTCAGTACCACCGCCATTGCACAACTACACCTGAGCTCACTTTGCAACCACTCTCTGTAGCTACACAGCACCACCAGCTTCAAGCCCTTCAAACATTGCTTTCAGCTGCTGCAAAACTGCCAAGCACTTCAACCACAGCTCTGCTTGTATCACCAGCCCAATCGAACCCATTCGAGATAACACCATTACTGGCAGACAAAACTCATCATCACTTGTGTAAAGCCCCAGATTAATCTTCAATCGAACCTCCATAGAAAAACCCTAATTCATCCCCAATTTCTGAAATTCAATCTGTTAGGAACCATTTCTAGCAACATCTCCAGCAAAGTCACCGATTCATCTCGATAGAACACCAACACAGATTCAACAGTAAAACCCATCAGGTCTTCACCAATTCCTTTGTTCTTCGCCCCAACTTTCAATCTCAAAACTGAATCCAGAATACCCACAATCACCAATTTAATTCATGGCATCCCAGTTGAGACAAAGAAACACCAGAAGTAGCAGCATCTTCTTCTCACTCAATTCCTGCCTCTCCCTTGGAATTCAATTCATGGCTGCTGTGCAGGCCTCTCTCTCTGAGTTTCAGGTGTCGACACCAAAGAGAAGAAATAAATTCTCACCCAATCTTTAGGTCGGCTGTAAGAAATGAGAAGGGATACAACCACCCAGGTAAGGCAGATAAGGGGTACCCAGCTGGTAGCCCCTTAACATTTACTGGCTATCATTTAATACTTCTCCAAAGAAAGTTATCCCTTAATCTTGGGTTAGCTCCAGATAGTGTCTGCCCATGAAATGACAATTTTGTCCTTTTTGGCTCAATTTGGGTAGTTTCTTCTTCTTTTCCTCCGTGCGACTCCATTGCACCTATAAAACTCAAAACAAGCGTAAAATACATAATTTACACGAAAAATAGCAAAGAAAGCATAAACTACTAGATAGTAAATTAGGTGTATTCTACACCTATCAAATTCCCCCACACTTAGACTTTGCTAGTCCTCGAGCAAATCAAACTAAAAACTCACAACTTCAAAGCGTTCAAGCGTCACAAGCATCCAAAGAGTTATGAGGACATAGAGTTTACGCATGCTAGTAATAAGAAGTTAGAAGTACTAAAGAACATATTCTCATTCTTAAATGTTGAGTGAGAAATAACCACACCATAATGAGAGAATGCGTGTTTGAGAAACGATCAATAAGCATTTCGCCTCGACTTCTGCCTCACCAAAATAGGATTTTATGATAATTGCACTCAAAAAGACAGCTTTTTTATGGTTCTCACATGTGTGCGAGGTAGGAATGAAGAGAGAATTCTGCGACACGTTGAATGGTGGGAAGGACAACTTCCGAAATATTTTAAAAACCCACATCTTTTAATATTTTGAAAAACCATTTTTCTGACGATCTCTAAGAAAGGAAATCAACCATTATTATCGAGGATGAGATTACTTACTTACCTTCACATCCGATTGCCAATTATGATAACACCACTCTCACGGCATCCAATAGAAACGTCTTCCGCTCCTCGTCTTGATCTTCATGGTCTTCGTCATTGGTTTCAACTATTGATGATAAACCCTTGAATTTCATAAATCCTTAACAATTTGTAACTCTTTTACCTTAAAAATCCTTGTCGCTTGAAACTTCCTTATATATTTTCCTTCCCCACGGCTTATTAACAAAAATAAGAACAAATATTTCTCTTGTTTTTCTCTCTTGTTTTTATTATTATTATTTTTTCTTTCTTTTTTTTTTTTTTTTTTTTTTTTTTTTTCAAAACAAGAGAAATTAAATACAAAAAATAAACCATGGCCGTGGAAGAAGTATTTTACCGCTTGATTCTTCACAACTTGTATCGTCTTGAAATCATAAACTTCAAAAATTCTCACCTTTTAATTTTCTTCGCTTTCATGAATAAGTCTTCATACTTGGATATAAAATTACCTCATTGTAGTGTAAGTCTTCAACATATATGTAAAATCCGCTCATTTGTATGTTGCTTTACTTGTATTTGAAATTTGCTCTTTTTCTCGTTAGTTGCTTGTAAACCTTAAACTTTTCCAACTTTCCTTGTAGATTTTGATGTCGTTCCTTGTTGATGATGAATGTGTTTCTATGGATCCGTTGTTGTCGCGAGAGAGAATGGTGCTAACTGCAAATCGAACTACAAGAAGGAAGCTTTCATCCATGGACGTCACCCTCATGATTGACAAAATTAGCACTCACGAGATCAAGAGTAGTGCTTTTATTGGTGGGAGGTTGGGTAGCTCACCATTCTACCCGGAATTAACTTACGGTGACACACACTCAAAAGAAGCTCTTTAGTAGATGGAAGAATTTCTGGTCGGTGCCTCACATGATATGAATACGGGTAGTCTCCACTAATGATTGATCAGCAACTCTAATAACGCATTTCTCCACCGCACCAAATTCGCATCACCGGCATGATTAAATCCATTATTTAACACTCAAACAAGCAAGAAATCCGAATGTAATTCTCTAACATTTCCAAGTTCAATTATGTCGGTCAAAATCTCTATGTAAACATACCTAGAAATATGCTAGTGACTCTAAAATCTTTAAAAGTTGGAATTTTTAAGTAAAACTTTTTTTTTTTTTTTTTTTTTTTTTCAAAAATTTTTTAATTTTTTTTTTTTGTAATTTTTGTTTTAAAAACATGCTTAACCACTCCCCCACACTTAAACCTTACATTGTCCTCAATGTAATTGAATCCTCCTAGTAAAGTCAAGGTGGGAAATTTTAACATGATAAGAAACAAGAAAAAGAAATAACAAAAAGCAAAAGGATAAGAAATACAAAACCGATGGGTTGCCTCCCATTAAGCGCTTGTTTTAAAGTCGACGGCCCGACTTAGCTCTTGCGGCATTCATTCCCCATATACTAACAATCGGAAAATTTGAGGATCCACCCATAATACCTGTTTTGCAAACAATAACTCCATACAAATATTAGCACAAGAAAACAATAGTGAAATTATCGCTCGATAGAAATTTCCCCCACACTTATTCTCGTCCACACTCGGAAGTGTATAAAGAACATAGAAATCGGGAACTTCCATGGTTTCCTTTTGGCAAACCTGCATGGTGTTAGCATCAAGTGTTTCCAATGGTGGATATTTAGAAACAAAATCATCCAAAAATACTTTCGAAGCACATACATTCAAACCAATAAGAGGTAAAGGAGAAGAATCAATATGCAAAGGATTAGACAAACCTTGCACAAATTCTTGTATTATAGAATCCTCTTCATCCTTAAAAAATTCAAGTGAATCACTTACCTCTTGTATATCGTGGTCCTCTATTAAACCTTGCAACCATTCTTCGTCGTTTTCTACCTTAACCAAAGTCTCGGTAGCATCATAATCATTAGCAAGTTCAATTGGGTCTTCCACAAAATCAATGAATGTGGTTTCATCCTCTATAATCATCTCTTCAACATTCTCATCATCGGAATCGGGCCATTCTTCCCTCATATAATCTTCCTCGGTATAAATTGTAAGATCTTCTTGTGAGGGTGTTACTTCGTTTACAACAATAGGTAAGTGATATCCAAACTCCTCCTTTTGAATAGGTGAAGGATCGTTATTATGATCCGGAGTTGGAATAACTTCCTCATCGTTGCAACGTTCATACACTTCCGCGGACTCCCATCTTTCCCTAAGAAATTTTTTCCAAGCAATAAATGCATCTTCCTCAAGCTCGTCCTTTTGAATAGGTGATTGATCATTATTAAGATCAAGGCTTGAGTAATCTACACTAGCGTCATCAAAAGTATCCAAAGGTTGGTCCTTTTCAACACAATCATCTTCATTTTCGGACTCACCATAATAAGAATCTTCATCGGTTTCATAACCTTTGTCCCGACGTCGTTTAAGTTCCATATGAATAGTCCTACTAATTTCTGCGACAAGCTCTTCCGAGTCTCCCTCATCTTCCAATTTGTATAATTTCTGTGCAAGTTTCTGACGTTCACACGCTTACCACCGTTGATAGAGTTTCTAGACGGCATCTCCTCTTTTGGAAAAAGTGAAGGAAAAACACGATGAAGAGGAGTATATTCCAAATTCTCTGTCGCACATTACTAGAAAACAAATTGTTAGATGCATAACTATCCTTCCATCCGTGTGTTTGTCCACTTACATACCCGTCATAAGGTTGTTGATATGTATGAGAATATCCATAAGGTTACGTAGGAAATTTATCATAGCCAAAAGATTGGTTTTGATTGTATCCTAAGGATGGTTGGAAGTTGCCATAATGTTGAGGTTGAAAACCGTATTGATTGTTGTAATATGCTTGCTCTTGTCCACCGTACATGGAAAACCGATACCTGAAATAGGATTCAAAACTTAAGTTAGATACGGTATAGAATCCAACAAAGCAAGAATAAAGCAAAAAAAAAATAAAAACAACTAAAATCGCCCGTTGCTCCCGACAACGCGCCAAAATTTGATGCGTGTCGTAGGTGCAATCAAATTAATTCAATATTTCCACTCAATTAAAAATAATATAATGGAAGTCAAGTTCGTTCCCACGAGGAGCAAGTGATCTTAGTTGTAAAAGTTGTCACGAGAGGGGGGTGTAAAAAGACAAAAATAAAAATAAACAAAGCAATTAAAATCGAAAGTTGAAAGATGAAAGCAATAAGAGAGAAAAGATCAAGGAATCCTTCTTCGTTACGAAACAATGAATCAAGTTATGTTCTATTCTACTTGTTATTAGTCACAAATTATCACCAACCGTAGGTAAAGCGACTAGCTCGAGTGCTAAACCCCTAAATCCCTTGTATCACCGGGGACACGGAAGTTCTCGACTCACCGGATTCTAATCACCAAGCCACCTAGAATTAGCTCAACCTAGATGTAACTTGGCTCATGCATTAAGTTTTGTGAATTTCTTAGGTTGATATTAGTAGTTAGACTCTTAGCTCAAGGTCCACTTGCTAACGTTGTTTCTACACACAATTGCTCCACGGAATCCCTCCGCAAGGTCTCGTGTTTGCTACTTATGTAAAGAGTCAAGAAACGATTACTTATCTCCTAACTTTCACTAGCTTTAGATCAAATTAACAAATCAATTTAGCGTGCACTCCAAACAATCTATCAATCAATCATGAGTGTCTTTAAGATCACTCCTATTAGTAAAAACAAACGATAATTATGTGAAAAATCTCAAGATAGAATTGAAAACAAAAACTCAAATCATGTTAAGAACTAGGAATTCATCCTCAATCAATAAGAAAATTAGCTACTCATGCTTTTGAAATTCACACAAATAATAATAATTAAAAGAAGAATTTTCAAATTCACACAAGTAATTAAAAAGAAAAATCTTAGAAAAGCAAGCAAAAACACAAGTGATGTGTGTGTAGAGAGGTGTGTAGAGAGAGATGTAGAAAACTTCTCTATTTATAGGCTTCAATATTCTCCAAATCTTCTAAGGAGTAGAATCCTTTTCCTTTTGCAATTCAATTTCCAATTCCAAGCTTTTCTCAACTCTTCCACCTTCTCTTTCCAAGTTTGAGTCCAATTCTCCATCCAATTCCTAGCCCAAGTCTTCACACCCATGAGAGAAGTCCATAGAAAATTCTGGAAATTTTGGCTCACGGAAAAGCTGGGATTGTGGCCGGAATTTGGCGGAAAACGTCGCCGCCACCACTGAAAATTTACGTCGTCGGGAGAATATTCGACGGAATATTCCGTCGATCCTCAGTTAGGACTAACGGTCAAACGAGTCAACCGTCGAGTCAATCGTTAGTCAACAGGTCAAGGAAAGTCAAGGGAATTACTTGAGTCGAGGCCAGAGTCGGCATTGAGTCCAGACTAATTCAGGGCGACTCGGCTAAGTTGCCATGGCATTAGCATTGCTCGGCGGACTTGTTCACGCCTCGGCCATCATGGCTATTCCTTCTTCACTTGTGCGACTTGATTCATCCCTCGGGCCACGGTTCTCTCAAAACTCGCTTTGCATCACCATCAATTTTGAACAACGCACTGACCTTGCTTCTCTCTGTAATATCTACTTCACTTTGCAAATTGAGCTACTGACCCTAGAATCATTAGTTAATCACACAAAGCACCGCCACCACGCAACTCATGACTTACCACCATCACCCGCAATGACTCAAATCCCAAAACTTAAGCCTGCCCTGCAGCTCCATATCAGTGCCACAACAACCCTAATTCATCTCAAGCCATTGTAACTTCATGGCTGCAATGTTAACCACACTGCCACACAGGGCAACAGCATCACCTTCTGCAAACATCCTGGCATTCATCTATACATGCATTTCTCATTCACAATTACCACCTGAGCTGCCTTCTGTTCTTCTTGCAAAAATCATTCATATATTCCAGCCAATTCATCTTGCAGCAACAATACATCCACCATCTTCCCATGGCAGTGACCACCCACACAGTGCAATTTCAACCTGTAGATTGAGCCCTAGCCACTTCTGTAACTCCATTGCTATCTGCCCTGAACCACCAATAACTACTCCAATCTTTGCCAATGCCATCTCTGCACTCCCTGTAGCTTCAGCTCGAGACTGATCTCACATCATCATCACCATGCCAGCAGCAGAGCTTAAAATTTTGCACCACTCAGCCAGTTCAAGCTCCATTGCCTAACAACCCTGCAGCTCCACCTTATCACAAGCCATTGTTACCAGGCCCTGTAGTTTCCTCAACAGCATCAGTTTACTCTGATACCAGCACTGCCATCAGAGCCACTCTCTTTCTGGCTAAGTCTCAGCTACAGCTCCAACTCCTGCTACCATTTCTCACAATTTCGGCAACCAACAGACCCCAGCTTCAGTTCGTACCCTGCCATTGCACAACTACCTGAGCTCAGCTGCAACCACTCTCTGTAGCTACACAGCACCACCAGCTTCAAGCCCTTCAAACATTGCTTTCAGCTGCTGCAAAACTGCCAAGCACTTCAACCACAGCTCTGCTTGTATCACCAGCCCAATCGAACCCATTCGAGATAACACCATTACTTTGCGAGACAAAACTCATCATCACTTGTGTAAAGCCCCAGTTAATCTTCAATCGAACCTCCATAGAAAAACCCTAATTCATCCCCAATTTCTGAAATTCAATCTGTTAGGAACCATTTCTAGCAACATCTCCAGCAAAGTCACCGATTCATCTCGATAGAACACCAACACAGATTCAACAGTAAAACCCATCAGGTCTTCACCAATTCCTTTGTTCTTCGCCCCAACTTTCAATCTCAAAACTGAATCCAGAATACCCACAATCACCAATTTAATTCATGGCATCCCAGTTGAGACAAAGAAACACCAGTAGCAGCATCTTCTTCTCACTCAATTCCTGCCTCTCCCTTGGAATTCAATTCATGGCTTTGTGCAGGCCTCTCTCTCTGAGTTTCAGGTGTCGACACCAAAGAGAAGAAATAAATTCTCACCCAATCTTTAGGTCGGCTGTAAGAAATGAGAAGGGATACAACCACCCAGGTAAAAATGCGAGATAAGGGTACCAGTGGTAGCCCCTTAACATTTACGGCTATCATTTAATACTTCTCCAAAGAAAGTTATCCCTTAATCTTGGGTTAGCTCCAGATAGTGTCTGCCCATGAAATGACAATTTTGTCCTTTTGGCTCAATTTGGGTAGTTTCTTCTTCTTTTCCTCCGTGCGACTCCATTGCACCTATAAAACTCAAAACAAGCGTAAAATACATAATTTACACGAAAAATAGCAAAGAAAGCATAAACTACTAGATAGTAAATTAGGTGTATTCTACACCTATCATAAGACCACACCACTTATTAAATCTCTTAAGACTCAATGTCTAAGCTCTGTATGTACTAAGGGCTAATCACACCAAAAGGTGTTCATGCATGAACTATTATCTACCTTTTTATAAACTTACCGTGAAAATGAAGTTGATTGCATCTATAAACTATTTCTAATGAATGTGGAAGGAACCATATCCTTAGAAAATTAATGTGTCAATGTGGTGAATTGTAAATCATTGGAACTTGAATTACTGAATTCATATTAACCCCAACAATGAACTGATTGGCATTGATTCTTAAAGACTTTGACATAACCATAAGGCACTTTGGTTGTGACACGATGTTCCGTTTTGAAGTACTAACACGGGCATCACTTCATTTGATTGTACGAGGCAATGAACTAATAGAATGCGAAGTTATGACATCTATCACAATCAGTGATGTCTAAAGTTACTAGATTTGCACTTCCTCTCCCCATTATGCTTTAAAGTAAGAAAGCACGTCAATCATCTTACAAAGTCTCTCTTTAGTAAAACACGATTGAGACCATCCTTTTTTACTTAGATGCAAATGGTAAATAACTCATTTTTCAAAGAATAAATTGTTGTTAGTGAATATATATCCATGCAGAATGCGGACCATTCAAGTGATTTATGGCTCTGGTGGATGATTCAACGCATTGAATCAATTATTGCTCACAACAAATGATGCGTTTAATTTTTGTAAAACTCCTAGCACATACTACAATGAAAAGTGCAAAGGCTAGCTCACTGTTGATAAATGAAAATAACCAACCCTAAAATAGATAGCCCCTTAACCTACTGAGAGTCCCTTTAACCAAATAGGAAAGGGAAGCCTTTTGGGGTTTGCTAATAACTTGAAGAAGAGGGAAATGGCAGTTTAGTAATATATTAATCTTATGAGTACTTATCCATAAGAGGAGAGAGGAGAATTATTATAAAAGGGGAAAGCAAGTATGTTTAGGGACACCATTAATTCACCATTACTCTTCACAAAACCTCTCTACACCTTGGGAGTACTTTCTGTGATTAGGGCTAGTTCCTCCTTCCCACTTTTACCCCACCAACATTGCGACCACAGTGGGAGGTTCTTAGCCTCTTTTCCAGCATGATACTCCCAAGTGCGAGTGCGGAGCATCCCCAAACGTGGATCATGTTTCTATAGAAGATGTGCATGGAGAGAGTGATGAAGAGATACGGTTCCGAGCAGTGGTTACCACTCCGATCGTACAAGGAGAAGGAGCGTCTCAGGGTGCGGGAACGTCTCAGAAGAAAGGAGAGACCCTCAAAGGAAATACCACAGCTGAGGCAAGCGAGCAAGAGGTATCCGAGATGCAAGAGGAGTTAGACGCATCTATCAAAAGGCAGTAGGAACTACGCGGGCTCTTGAAGCGAGCAAGGGAGCCAAACACGACAGCCTCCAGAGCAGTCAGCGCAAAGAATACTATTCAAGGAATGACGGAAGATGCGATCGCAAAGTACTTGGAGACTAATTACCGAGTGACAAAGCATGACGCCTACGACTCATTAGAACCACCATACTCTGTGGAAGCCTCCGACTACCTATATCCTGAGGATTACACATTGCCAAAATTTAAAACATACGGAGGAAAATGGAATGCACGAGAGCATGTGAGTCGCTTCATATCAGCAATGAATGCCTATGCTCAGGATGAGAGTCTTTGTATGCGAGAATTCCCAAAATGATTAACAAACAATACTTTTACCTGGCATGATAACTTGGAACCCGGAAGTATTAGTTCATGGCCCGCCATGGTACAACTTTTCCTGAAGAAATTCTACTCCGCGCAAAGGAGAGTTACAGCAATATACTTAGGAAGGTGTACCCAGAGGGTAGGAGAAGAGATCGGGAAATACATTACCCGCTTCCGAGATTTCATGTTGGAATGCCACAAAGATATCCCGGAGGAACGTCTAGCAGAGATCTGTATCATAAGAATGGATGTTGTTTTTCGGTTAAACCTAACAAATTTCAAATTCCAAACCTTTGTGGAAGTGAAAGAAACTGCAGCCCGGATATCAGATTGTGCGGACGTCATGCACTCAGGAGGAAGCGGACATATGTGGCAACAAAACTCTGTCAATGCCGCGTCTGCACCGTTTTCAAGGATCAAGCGAATGAGAGAGGAAAGAATGAAGCCGCTTTTGGTTATTACCGCGTGCAATCTGGAAGAAGGGGAGGAAGAACGGATGGAGGAAGGTCCAATCCGCCACCTCCTTTACCGTGCAGTAAAGAATATATATTATGGCTCCTGCAGCAATGGGTATCAAATAAGGAAGAGACTCTACCACCAGTATCCGCAGAACCCACTGCAGCGAATAAGATGCATGAACGATACTGCCATTATCATAGAAGAGTACATCATCCGACTGTGGAGTGTTATTCCCTGCGATATATCGTGCATATAAAGCGGGCCAGAGGCGAGCTGGAGATAGGGAATCAAAGCATCAAGAATGATCCGCTCCCTTAGCATAAAGTCATGATGATTTCACATGACCCTACTGATGGAGAAACTTGGAGGCCTTGGGAGGATATATGAGGAGAAGAAGCGTGCGAAGCTTCCGATACGACAGTCTTTCCGGATACGAATGGAGTTGCTAGTAAGTTTTCTCAAACTGTTTTGGCACAACAATTTTCGACTCTTTGGGTTTTAGTGAAAACCAAGTCCGCGAAGCATCCAAAGCTATAACTGCGATTGCATCCAGAAAGGCATACGATCCGATACCTAAAGAAGCCATTACTTTCACGTACGAAGATATATGTTATCCCAGAGAGCACCTCCGCCCCCTATAACTAACGACTTTTATTAACAAACAACCTCTTAAGCGAGCTTTCATAGATGGGGGAGCCTCACTTAACCTAATTTCATTGCATACATTGGAATCCTTTGGAGTATCGCGGACAGTAGTTAGAATGCGAGCGATAAATGTGAGAGGATTTTGAGGACAAACCCAGACGGAAATTGGGATAGTACATTTGATGATGAATATCGGACCTATCTGAGCACTCACTCCCTTTTACGTTCTTGAGGATGACACCATATTCCACGTACTGCTTGGAAGAGGCTGGCTCCTAAATCACAAGGTAGTGGCGTCAACGTATCATCAATGCGTCAAAACTAATATTATAGGAAAGCAATTCCGGATCCCAGCTACAAGAAACCTATTCGGACCAGAAGAAGCCTACATGGCTGATGCAGTTTTCTACAAAGAGTATGTCTTAAGCCAAGAAGAACAGCCAGAGCATCCAACACCGCTCCAGAAATGGGAAGGATTCCATCCTGAAGAGCAAACAAAAGGAAATGCTAAATCAGTATTCAGCCCGTCACGGATGGGACTTGCCGCAGGAAGTAAGAGAGCAACAGCCGAAACTATGAATATTCTATTCAAACGCTTCTCGCGGCCGAAAGGTGGACACGTCTACCGCTTATAGAAATCAGCTGGGGAAGTCTCTCAGCTCCAACACGATTGTGCTATGTCATCAATAGATGACGAAATGGCAGAGACGACCCCAGTAGCGGAGGAATCACAAGAAGAAGTAGAAGTTTTGATTTCAGAAGAAGAGATGTTGAAAAAAAAATTCGATGAAAAGATAAAAGTAGACCCAACACTCGATGGGTTAGAAGAAATAAACCTTGGTACGGAGGGCAACCCCGCGTGTGCGCATCACAAACACACGCAAGGAGAGGAAAATGAGCGGATGATCAAGCTGCTCCATGAATACCAAGACATGTTCGCATTCACATACAATGAAATGCCTGGTTTGGATGGTAGCTTAGTTGCGCATAACCTCAGTATTTTGCCGAGTACAAGTCAGTTAAACAGCGGAGTCGCAACTTTCCGAAAAAAATAGAACTCGCCATCAAAGAAGAGGTGGAGAAGTTACTTAAAGATAAATTCATCAAGCCGATCCAACACCCTGCATCGTTAGCTAATATCGTACGAGTAGCCAAGAAAAATGGAAAAGTCCGATGTTGTGTCGATTACCGTGATCTGAATCGCGCATGTCCTAAAGATGATTTCCCAATGCCAAACATAGATGTAATGGTAAATAATACGTGTGGGCATGATATGTTTTCTTTCATGGATGGGTTTAGCGGATATAACCAGGTGAGAATGGCAGTGAAGGACGCTCATAAGACAACTTTCCAAACGCCGTACGGAAACTTCTACTATGTCGTAATTCCTTTTGGATTAAATAATGCGGGTGCAACCTATCAGCGGGCGATAGTAGCTATTTTTCACGATACGATGCATCAGATAATGGAGGTGTACATAGATGATATCGTGGTAAAATCCAGGATGCGAGAGGACCATTTAGATCACTTAAGGCGCGTTTTAGACAGATGCAGAAAGTATCACCTAAAGATGAACCCCCTCAAATGCACTTTTGGAGTTACCTCCGGAAAACTCTTGGGATTCATCGTCACAAATAAAGGAATACAGATTGAATCCGTGCAAGGTATAAGCAATAATCACTATGAAACCGCCTGCGAATGTGAAAGAATTACAAACTTTTATAGGGAGGATATCTTATGTCCGGAGGTTTATCCCCGGATTAGCACGGTTACTATCCGCGTTCTCACCATTATTGAAGAAGAATAAGTCGTATTAATGGGGAGATGATCAAGAGCAAGCGAGTTTTACAACCACCCGAGTTCTCAAAGAATGCCTGATTAGCACGCGAGTTTTACGACCACCCGTCAAAGGAGAACCCCTCTATCTGTACACAACTTTTACCAACATGGCAGTCGGGGCATTACTACCTAAAGACCTTGGTAACGACCAGCTATGTCTGATTCATTATATCAGTAGAGGCTTCTGAGACGCGTAGTTAAGATACTCGAAAGCAGAACAAGCATGTTTGCCACTCATATATGCCACACAGAAATTGTGATCGTATTTGCTTGCTCATGATACCATAGTGGTAGCAACTGCCAACCCGATCGCTTAATAGCTACGAAGCCAGTTTTATCCAGTAGAACAGCTCGATGGTTACTACAGTTATCCGAGTTCGAACCAAGTATCAACGGTCCAAAGGGTGTGCGGGCGAGGCGTTTGCGGATCTATTGGCGCATTTCCGAGAAACGGATATGATGGAGATAAGTGAAGAGATACCGGGAGAAGTCGCGGAAGTCGAGGAAGAAGAACGATGGGCAATGTTTTTTGACGGGTCGTCGTATGGCTCACACGGAGGAGCCGGTGTAGTTTTCGAAACACCCACTCGAGATTTATTATCATTCGCTTTCAAGTTAGATTTCAAATGCAGCAATAGTGTGGCGGAATATGAAGCGCTCATCCTAGGGCTACGTATGGCAGAAGAGCTTAAATTAGGAGAAATAGACATAAAGGGAGACTCAAAGCCAGGAGACTTCCAGGTAAAATAGCCGCATCTAGCCCCTTATCGAGCGGAAGTCTAAGAAAAGAGAGGGAGTACTGTCATCGAGCATACCGGACGAACCACTAATCGCCACGCCGATGCACTAGCAACTCTAGAAACAAAAATGTAATTGAATGAAGCAGACGAAGGGACAGTGGTAGTGAATAAAAGGGTGTTACCGAGTACATGGAAAGAATACGCAGCTGTTTGAGGGTGAAAATAGTTTCTGCTGATTTTGGTAATTTCGGGTGTGCGAGTGAGGAACAAATTTAAACCCTAAACAATGTACTACAAGGGAATACTTTAGATTCGAGAGATCAATCTGTACAAGTCTGGCCTAAACCAAGAAATGTTCGTTCCAGACTTGCTTCGGTCACAAAGTGAAGGAGAATGGGTTGGTTTTGGGGAGGGGAGCAAGGGAAGTGATGAGACCAGAATAGTTGATTTTGGAAGAGTAGTTGTGTTACTGTGACTTGTATCAGAAAAGTGGGAAGGCTAACAAATGGTAAGCTAGCAAGTATTTTCTGAGTGTTGTATATTCCCCAATGAACCTTTCGTTCGGTGGAAATAGGTAAGACCTATTTATACAAGTCGAAGTGAAACGTACTCTGGTCTCATTAAGAATGGAAAAATGGGTGAATAAATGGGAGGAGGTGGTAACGTTAACGCATGGAATTGATGTTCCATAAAACCGTTAACGCATGGAATTGATGTTCCATAAAAAGAACGTTTCACCATTAACTCCCTATATTTACTAACCGCCTCATCCTTATGACACTTCCTTATGACGGGCGTAGTGTACGCCGCATGCTGTAAACCGCCAAACCAATACCCAAAGAGGATCCCCCAATTTGTGATATATGTTGATGTCTCGAATGTTTTTGTGGAAAACATGTAGCATGTTGTTGTAGCCTGGCAAGTCGCACTGGGGAGACTTGCTAGCTTGGTGACCTTCGATGGTCGAGATTTTGCATCTCAAGAGGAAAGATAGTCGTTGATCGTTGCGCGCTTTCGTTTTGGTAGCCGCGTAGGGAAGGCCAGCATGGTGGCGCGATTAGGTTGGCATGCCGTTAGCATGGCATGGTTTGACGTGGCCAAACTTAGGTTTTCGGGCCAAAGGTTACCATGCGTCGTCTGGTAACCTTGGATGGCTAGGATTTCCTCCTGGGATTGAAGGGGGACCGTTGATCGTCGCACGCCTTCGTTTTTGGTAGCCGCGTAGGGAAGGCCAGCATGGTGGCGCGGCTAGGTTGGCATGCCGTTGGCATGGCATGGTTCGGCGTGGCCAAACTTAGGTTTTCGGGCCAAATGTTACCATGCGTCCTCTGGTAACCTTGGATGGCTAGGATTTGCTCATGGGATTGAAGGGGGACCGTTGATCGTCGCACGCCTTCGTTTTTGATAGCCGTGTATGGAAGTCCAGCATGGTGGCGTGGCTAGGTGCGTTTGGCATGGTGGGCAAAGGGCTTAGCATGCCGTTGGCACATGGTGCGGCTAGCACGGCTAGGGCCAAGGCAAGGTGCGTTTTGGCTTGGCATGGTGGGGCCAAGGGTATGGCATGCCGTTGGCACATGGTGCGGCTAGCATGGCTATGGCCAAGGCAAGGTGCGGTTTGGCTTGGCGTGGTGGGGCCAAGGGTTTGGCATGCCGTTGGCACATGGTGCGGCTATCATGGCTAGGGACAAGGCAAGGTGCAGTTTGGCTTGGCGTGGTGGGGCCAAGGGTTTGGCATGCCGTTGTCACATGGTGCGGCTAGCATGGATAGGGCCAAGGAAAGGTGTGGTTTGGCTTGGCGTGGTGGGGCCAAGGGTTTGGCATGCCGTTGGCACATGGTGTGGCTAGCATGTCTAGGGCCAAGGCAAGGTGCGGTTTGGCTTGGCATGGTGGGGCCAAGGGTTTGGCGCGAATGGTTTGGCTTGGCATGGCAGGGTCAAGGGCTTGGCATGCCATGGGCGCATGGCTAGCACGGCTAGGGCCAAGACAAGGTGTGGTTTGGCTTGGCATGTGGGGCCAAGGGTTTGGTAGGTATGGCAGGCATGGTTTTCCATTGGCACAGGGGTACGGCTAGCATGGTTGGCATGCCTTGGCGCGGTAGATGTGGCTGGCATGATTTGCCATTGGCACAAGGGTGCGGCTAGCATGGTTGCCATGCCTTGCCGCGGTAGGATGTGGATGGAAGGATGAGCCATTGATACGTGGGGTGCGGCTAGCATGATTGGCATGCCTTGGCGTGGTAGGTGTGGCTGGCATGATTTGCCATTGGCACGGGGGTGTGGATAGCATGGTTGGCATGCCTTGGCGCGGTAGTTGTGGCTGGCACGATTTGCCATTGGCACGGGGGTGCGGCTAGCATGGTTTCCATGCCTTGGCGCGGTAGGATGTGGCTGGCAGGATGAGCCATTGGTACGTGGGGTGCGGCTAGCATGGTTGGCATGCCTTGGCGCGGTAGGTGTGGCTGGCATGATTTGCCATTGGAACGAGGGTGTGGCTAGCATGGTTGGCATGCCTTGGCGCAGTAGGTGTGGCTGGTAGGCCTCGGAAGGTGTATAATTTTAAGCCTACATGTTATACCGCAAGTGCACGGCGTCTATCGGAGACGCGGCAAGTACGGGTCGATCCACAGAGACTTGTGGTGCTCTTATGTTGATCAAAGGGCTTACTAAACTGAATTCAGGTGATGGTAATGTAACACAACGGGTTTGTGCCGAAACGGCTAGATTGAAAGTTGTATGAATCTAAACAGAAAACAATACTACAAATTAAAGAGCACTAGGGTCTTTAAATCCACCACTAACCTACACTTTATGTTCAGCTCATTATATTACTCTTGTCCTTATAACAGATAAAGGAAGAGTGTCAATTCTACCACTTACCTAAGGTGTTTCACCAATAGAAGAATCAATCACAACTAAAGTATATTTCCAAAGTATTACCTGTCGATTAGAGTACAAATAATCGAGGATCATAATAAATTCATTAAGCTTGGGTTGCGGCATAAACAACACGGAGGGAATCAAACTACAGTGCATCCATGGCATTGGCATACACTGTGAGAGCAAAGTGTTATCACACCGAGATTAATTCTATCTAGAAAATATTCAAGCATTCAAGAACAAAACATGAGCATGAAAACATAGTCATAAGTTAGGGTTTCATCTCAACCCTAGCCAAAATAAACTACAAAATAAACTACAAAATTAAAACTAATTGAAGCACTGGCTAGTCCAGGCCTGAGTTTCTACACAACCTCACAACTCTATTTATACATGCCAGAAATTACCCAAAACTACAAACCCTAATTTATATTTAAAATAGAAATTGAATGCAACCCATACTACGATAGCCTCGAATTGTTGTTCTCCCTTGCTTGTGCGGGTTGTTGATTGATGTTTGCTTCTTCTCTTCCAACTGTGAACCCTAACCCTAACCTAACCCTTTCTATCTCTTACTTAGCTCCTAAGGAAGAAGCTAAGACAGAGCTAGAAAGTAGTTTGGAGGGGATGGCGAAGGTGGCTGGTGTCAGGAGATGATGGAGTTGGTGGTATAAGTGGCTCTGGTGGTGGTATGGGTGAAGAAGGTGGAGGAGTAGAGCTCTGCTCTGTGAGAGTGACGGGAGAGGAAGAAAGAGAAGATGGAAGGGAAATGGGTAAGGTCGACTAGGGTATAGGGTTAGATAATTTTGTTGTGAAGCAGGTGCAGCGAGATGTCGATGGGAAGGCATCAGCGAGCGTAGGATCTAGCTGGAGAAGATCTGAACGTTCGAGGGGGAACCGAGGCGATTTCTTGTGTGGAGCGGGGGTATCAAAACATGATGTGAACGATGGAGCGACCGTAGGATGTAGCTAGACGCGATCTGAACGGCTCGGGATGAACGGGTTCGGATCCAGGTCGTGGGTAGCTCTAGCCCATGTCTTCCTTGTTGGGTTGCAACTGATTTGCGCGCGGGCTTTGGCTATCTGCTCCATAGATGTTTGACTCCAATTCTTCGCTCTTTAGCTCCTCGATTTCTTCGGACTTTATTTATTACCTAAAAACACAAAATTAATTAATACAAATATTTATTCTTGAAAACAACGAAAACACAGAATCTGGGATAATATCTGATTTCTAAGCGCAAAAGATGAGTAAAATGCCAATAAAAAGGTGTAGAAATATGCACTATTTGGCACTCATCAAATACCCCCAAACCTGAATTTTACTTGTCCTCAAGTGAAACAAAATGAAGAAATCCTAACTATACCACCGTCGTAGGTCTCTCGAATGCATTTAGCGTATGCACTAAGCCTTTAAACCCCTAGGTGTCCCTAGTGGACGAGTTGTAGTCTCGTGAGGGTTTACAAGAGGTGTACCCACAAAACCTTCTCCAACTTCAGAGTGTAAAAGAGTCTCAAGCATCCTAGAAGCTATGAGGACATAGAGTTTGCGCGTGCTAGTAACAAGAAGTTAGAACTACCAAAGAACGCATTCTCATCCTTAAGTCTTGAGCGAGAAGTAACCATACCATATGAAAGAATTCGGATTCGATTGTGATCATAAGCCTCGACTTCTGCCTCACTATTAGGGTTTTATGATAATTGCACTCAAAAAGATTGATTTTTTAGTCTCTCATGTGTGCGAGGCGGGGAATAAAGAGAGAAATCACGCACACGTTGTAGGTAAGAAGGATAACCTTCGAAATAATTTACGGAGACTCCACGAAGTGTGGACAAAAGAATCTTTTCGATGATCTCTAAGAAAGGAAATCAACCATTAGCAAGGGGTGGGAGTACTCACTCACTTCTCACCCGATCGGCAATTAATATCACTCTCTCATAAGAAACCATAAAACGTCTTCAATCTTCGGTCTTCAACTGTTGATGACGAACTTCTGAACTTTACAAAAACTTGAAATATTTTTTTTATTTTTTTTATTTATTTATTTATTTTTTATTTTTTTTTATTTTTTTTTTATTTTTTTTTAAGTATATGAAATGAAAAATAATAATACAACACACAATTTATTTATTTTTTTTTTTTTTTTTTGGTTACAATAAAACGATAAACTCAATTTTTCACAAACTTCATTAATTCTCATCCTGTTTTCTTTTCTTTGTTTTGTTGCATATAAACCTTGGACTATCTCAACTTTTCTTTCAATATTCTGATGATGCTCCGTTTGTTGACGATGATGTGTTTCTATGGGTCTTGCTGATTGAGAGAGAGAGTGATGCTAACTGCAAATCGATATTTAGAAGGAGTTTTCATCTTTAGACGTCACCCTCATGATTGACAAAAACTAGCACTCAAGAGATCAAAAGTAGTGCTGAAAATGGTGCGAAGTTGGGTAGCTCACCATTCCTACCCCAATTTACGTAAGGTGACACACTCTAACAACTTTTCTAGAAAGTTGCAAAAATTGAAGGTTGGTGCCTCACTTGATGTAAATTGGGTAGTCTCCACTATGGGTGATCACAATTCTACTCCGAATATCTAACAAGACCTAATTAGCCCTCCGGTATGGTTAAATCCAATTTTAACGCTCTAATCAACTAAGAAACCCGATTGTGTTCTCCGGTACTTCCAAGTTCTGTTATTTCGGTCAGAATCTCTATGTAAACATAGCTAGAAGCATGCTAGTGACTCTAAAATCTCTAAAAGTTGGAGGTTTTTACAAAAAGGGTTTTTTTTTTTTTTTTTTTTTTTTTTTGAAAATAAAAGGTAAAATAAAAGACTAAAAACTCTAAATGCAAATGCACCCCCAAACCTAAATCAAACATTGTCCTCAATGTGTCAACAGATAGGAAAAATTTTAAACAGGCACATACCATGAGAACTATGCTGATAAGAGAAAAGGAAGAGATTCTGGGATATCGGTGGGAGCAAGGTTGGAGCTTCATTAATCAAGGCTAGAATCCAACATTCTCGGTGGAGATCATATCAGTTAGCATAATATATGCGCAGAAGACTCAACCGATTCAAGAAAAGAAAAATTTAACAAATCCTCTTTGAATATATACAATGAAAATTCACCATAAACCAACAGTCTAAAGAGTTGAGGATCAACCCAATAGAAAATATATACAAACATCAACAACCTTACACGAGATATAATATGAGAGTGCAAGTAAGGCTTGTGTATGTGAATGAGCTTCCCCCAAACCTAAACTTGTCAACGGTGTGTTTGTGAGTACAAAATCTTGCAATTTTAAAAGGTACATCATGCAAAGGTCTAACTCAAAATGAGTCTTGCTAATTACGGGTAGACATACACATTCCAAGCTGTGGCTCCTTAAGAGTGTTATACTTTGATGCAAAATAGTCCAAGAGGACTTGGGAAGCACAAAACTCTAGGCCTAAATTAGGCATTTTCAGAAAAGTTGGTTTTGCAATTTTGTGACAAACTACACCTAGGTTGGGTGGAGGAGTTTCAATTTGTGACTCGGGGAGAGAGGTTAGGTACATCTAAGTTGTTTTCATGTTTAAAATCATTTGTATCATTACACACTTTCCTAAAGTCAAAGAGGGTAAATCATGTTCATTTCACGGGACAATTCATCAATTTCCATGTCAAATTCAACAAAGGGAGGCAACATATTGTGACATGGGAAGGGAATCGGACACAACAATAATATCATGATCCAAAAGAACATTAGTGTCAACAGAAGATTCATCCTTTCCTAAGTCACAAACAAGTTGTGAAGCATGCTCACATTCAACCAAGAATTTCACAAAACTCGGCTCATAGTTAATATCACATGTATGAATATTAGAAGAGGCATCATTCATAGGATTCACGGAAGAGACGTCTAACGTCTCTCGAACCAAAGATTCTATCACATTTTCAAAATACACATGCTCTTCATATTCATCATCATCATCATCATCATCATAGCAAGAATTCATCTCTCCATTCAAAATTGTAGTATTTTTTAGTGTACTCATCTACCTCTAGATTAGGTTCATATTCAGTATTAGTTGCATGAGTAAGACTAGAAACACTATTTTCAATCCTATCATTTTGTAACTCAATCAGGTTCCTTTGAAGAATCATAGTGAGTTGTTCTATTGAAGGAGAGTCTTCACTAGTGGGTACGCATTCCTCATATGGATATTCATTGTATGGTTGTTCATGAGGTTCACTAGAGAAGGGAAGTTCAAACATGTTGCTATGTGGATGGTCATGCATTGCATTCATTTCAAGCCTAGCATTTTGCTCCATGAGTGTTTCCATTATTGATTGCAAACTAGGAGTTGGGGGAGTATAAAATTGTTCATCTCCCCACTGTGGTGAATGATGCATGTGTGCAGGTTGATTATGGTCCCAATAGTCACTTCTAGACACTTCGTACATTGGATTATCATGGTTTTCCCTAGACTGCCTAAAATCATGCAAAATAAAACAAGACTCGACGGGGTGGTCTAAGCCACCACATAAGGTGCAAGCATGCATTTCATATTGCCTAGGGAATTAGATTTGACAGATCGCTCATGTGATTGCCTTTCTAAAGCAGAAACTTGAGCTTCTAATTGATCTAGAAGTGATGACTGGGTATGAGGAAAGTGTTCATTCTCAACCTGTGGTGGATGATACATGGGCTCATAATGATTAGGGTATGTGAGGTCAGGGCCCTGAGAAGGCTCATAATATTCCCTAAAATCACTATGGTATGTGGGGAGTTCATACTGTGAAGCGTGCCCGTAAGCAAGCTCTCTAATGGATTTGGTTCCATCCCCAGATGCAGACCAAAATCCTGACATGATTTATCAACTCAAATTGAACTCAAAGCCCAGTTGAAGTGGACTAAGTTTGGTTTTGGTGGGATTGGTTTGGTTTATTGGGTTTCATTTGGTTTTGTTGGGAAAGTTTGGTTTATGTGGGTTTTGGTTTGGTTTTGTGGGCTTCAGTCTTGCACAACCCAACTAAGAAGGCTAAGTTAGGTGGGCTTGAGTTTGGTTTAAGCCTAGTGGTTGTGGTAAACCTAGTGAAATTGGGTTCTAGCCCAAAAGATGTGGGCTCAGATTGGTTGCACGGCCCGAGGTTGAAGGCCAAGTTATGTGGGCTGAAGTTATTGCCTGACCAACCTTAGAAAGCGGCCCAGTTGTTTTTAAACAGCCCAGCAGACTATGGGCTCAGTTTGGTGTGACAGGAGCAGAGCCCAGTGATTGTGGCTCAGTTCTGTGTAGAGATTGGTAAGCTTTCTCAACACAAGTCTGAGAGCAGCTTAGCTCATACCCTGGCTATGGGCACAGCTTGGCAAGGTTACACAATGAGTAATCACACAGGCTTTAACAGTTATAGGACATAACCAAACACGGGCTTTGCCGATGCCAAGGAGATACGGTGAAATAGCTAATGATTCAATCAATTCTAATGCACAACACACACAAAAGCACTGATTTTCAGCTAATACAACTTTTGCTCAAATCATGCACAAATGCCGATTCAACAGGGTAGCATGCTACTCAATTTTTCACAAATCATGTGCAAAGATGTAGGGCGGGTTGGTGCTCAAGGCGGATCACGGGGATGGATTTTCATTAGCAGCTACGGCCAAAAACTTGCGACTTCGGGGGCTAGCAAGGTGGCGAAAGGCTCACAAATTTGCGAGGCTTAAACACGGGCTATGCTCAAGGGTTTGTCAAAGTGCGAGGACGAGGAAATCAACTAGCTCAGTTGAGTTTGTGGCATCAACTCACTCAGTTGATGTCGCAGTCTGAGTTGATGTCAAACTCAGAGCTCAGGTGTTATTCAGTTATGGCTCAATTGTTCACACTTTGCTCAACAGGTCAAACTTAAACCGACATCCAACTTGGTTATTCAAGTTCAAGCCTCACACGGCTACGAAAGATGGAGGTTAAGCTCGAGGTAGGTGCTCGGGTCATTCACATAACTCATACACTTTATCACATAATTCAAAGACAGACTTAGTAATCGCTCGGGGTTTGTAATCGGCTCGGGGACCGATAGTTAGAGCACAACTCACGGCTCAACCACGGCTCGACTCACGGCTTGGAGGGCTGGAGTTAAGCGCAGTCTTGAAGAATCCAAGGAATCACAAAGCCATTGGAAAAAACAAGGCTTATGTGAATGGCACAGCCACAGTACAGTATGTGCAGGTTTAAAGTGATCGACTTTGGTTATGTGCACCGGTTTATGTGGCCGGTGTCGGTGCGGGTGAGGCTCAAACGTTTGTTTGGGAGCTCGGAAGGATTGAAGGCTAAGGGTTACACAAATCGAGATCATACAAACCGAGTGAACTTCAGGTGTAATGCGCAGCTCATTGTGAACAAGGTTCATTAGTGCTCAGGTCAGCAAAATAGCGGTTTGTCGAGCAAGGATAGCCTGATTTAACGGTCAAGCTCAAATTTCACAAGACATGCACACGAATACCAAATCCCAAAGCGGGTATTCATTCGGTTTAGCGGCATTCGGGGATTGAGAGAAGCTTACACATTGAAATGATATTCTCGGCAAAGTAAAATTGTTACTTAGATACCCTAGTTCAGTGAGCATCAGCTGCTCCTTCTTCAAGTACCTTCAGCACGACACAGGGGATTTCCTTGTTTTGCTGAGAGCTGTTGCAAACACCTGTGACTCAAAGAAAATATTCAGTACACTTGCACATGTGAAGCAAGGTGTAACAACCAACTAATTAGAGCTGCAAAATATTGATGAAAACAATTTCAGCTACCTTTAAGCAAGCAACTATGATGAACCAAATGCAAAATTTTATGAACAGCTAGGTAACTAAGCTACACTACAAGGCTGTTTGCGGATATAATTGAACATATACAATTAAGATCAAATAGAATGCAAATGGAGTTAAGATAAACTAGCTAAGATGCGATGACGGGATGCAATTCGGATGAGCTTACTAAGAATGCAATGAGAAAACAGAGATGAGGATACTAAATGCTAAATACAATGTATAAATGCAAAGACAGATGCTAAATGCAATGATTCAAGGTTAATATGTACAGGGTGAGTGGAAATCGAGTAAAGGAAGCAATTTATCAACTTAGCACACGCCAAGTCCCCTAACGGCGCCAAAAACTTGGTAGGCCTCGGAAGGTGTATAATTTTAAGCCTACATGTTATTATCGCAAGTGCACGGCGTCTATCGGAGACGCGGCAAGTACGGGTCGATCCACGAGACTTGTGGTGCTCTTATGTTGATCAAAGGGCTTACTAAAAAGGCGAATTGGGTGATGGTAATGTAACACAGGCGGGTTTGTGCAGAAAACAGCTAGATTGAAAGTTGTATGAATCTAAACAGAAAACAATACTACAAATTAAAGAGCACTAGGTCTTTAAATCCACCACTAACCTACACTTTATGTTCAAATCATTATATTACTCTTGTCCTTATAACAGATAAAGGAAGAGTGTCAATTCTACCACTTACCTAAGGTGTTTCACCAATAGAAGAATCAATCACAACTAAAGTATATTTCCAAAGTATTACCCGCCAGATTAGAGTACAAATAATCCGGGATCATAATAAATTCATTAAGCTTGGGTTACAACATAAACAACACGAGAGGAATCAAACTACGAAGTCATCCATGGCATTGGCATACACTTGTGAGAGCAAAGTGTTATCACACTTGAGATTAATTCTATCTAGAAAATATTCAAGCATTCAAGAACAAAACATGAGCATGAAAACATAGTCATAAGTTAGGGTTTCATCTCAACCCTAGCCAAAATAAACTACAAAATAAACTACAAAATTAAACCTAATTGAAGCACTGGCTAGTCCAGGCCTGAGTTTCTACACAACCTCACAACTCTATTTATACATGCCAGAAATTACCCAAAACTACAAACCCTAATTTATATTTAAAATAGAAATTGAATGCAACCCATACTCTGATAGCCTCTGAATTGCTGTTCTCCCTTGCTTGTGCGGCTGTTGATTGATGTTTGCTTCTTCTCTTCCAACTGTGAACCCTAACCCTAACCTAACCCTTTCTATCTCTTCCTTAGCTCCTAAGGAAGAAGCTAAAACAGAGCTAGAAAGTAGTTGGGAGGATGGCGAAGGTGGTGGTGTCGGGAGATGATGGAGTTGGTGGTATAGGTGGCTCGGTGGTGGTATGGGTGAAGAAGTGGAGGAGTAGAGCTCTGCTCTGTGAGAGTGACGGGGGAGGAAGAAAGAGAAGATGGAAGGAAATGGGTAAGGTCGACTAGGGTATAGGGTTAGATAATTTTGTTGTGAAGCGGGTGCGGCGAGATGTCGATGGGAAGGCATCGAGCGAGCATAGGATCTAGGCGGAGAAGATGCGAACGGTCGAGGGGGCCGAGGGCGATTAGGCGTGGAGCGGGAGTATCAAAACATGATGTGAACGATGGAGCGACCATTGGGTTACAACCGATTTGCGCGCGGCTTTGGCTATCTGCTCCATAGATGTTTGACTCGATTCTTCGCTCTTTAGCTCCTCGATTTCTTCGGTGTAGTTGCAGGAAATCCTACAACACACCCCTCACTATAATTCACTTAACTAATCCATTGAAAGATGAATAACTAAGAATGTTTATTAATTATCTTCTTTCAGTTTACACAGGAAAACAGAATTGTACTTAAGAAATAACAAACACTCTCCCGTTTCTCTCTCCTAATGACTTATTTTTCAAATTAAAAATCCTCTCCTCAACGAGACTTACTCATCCCTTTATATAGGGTAAATACATAGTGAATGACAGCTAAGTTTGTCCTTTATTTTCCGGGAGTGTCTCGCGAAGTGTCGCGAATGTACAAGTATTCATACTCGCGACACTTCTTAACCCTCGCTGGACTTCACATCTTCCTGTCGTCATCCAATGCGTCATTCCTCTTGATTCCTTGCGACTCCTTCGGCAGATCGTTTTTATTATCCTCCGCGAGTTTTGTACGTTGCGATATAATGATCTACATCTTGCCTCTTCTCATGTCTTCTGCCGAAGGAGAGAATGTCATGAGAATCAATATTTTGAATTGCACGCAACTGCTTATCTATACACCCGATCCCACCTTTTCACACGGACTTTATTACGGATGTCCATTCTTCCATTATCTTCCCGACACATCTCTTTCAACCGCTTATTCTTGACCACTCACGTCCCCTCTCGCATTAAATGCCCTCGTTTTACTCGAGGATTTTCTCTTTATATATAATTTTCATATCCTTCTCTTTTCCTCTTTCGTTTTCACTCTTACAACTTTTCTTTTAATTCTCTCCTTCCGCAATTCGCGCTTCATTATTGCAAATCTTGAATCTTTTTTCTTAATCTTCGATTCTTTTCTCATTCCCATACTAACAATGGCTTCACTCAGGTACTCATTGGGAATTTAATTCTCTCATTGGGGATTCTTTTTTAATTCTCTCCTTCCGCCAACCTCGTTGTATCTCTTAAGATCACGTTCACTGTAACTACCAAAGTTCTCTGACAAGATTTCGTCTCGATCATCAATAGTGTAAGATGAGCCATCCTCTTCCGACTCACGAGTTAGGCAAACTACCATCATCTCGACCGCTTATGTGTGACTAAACCGGTTTTAATACAAATTTAAAAGTCGAGTAAGGACTTTTAGTTTTCTCATTATTAAGAAATCACAATAACATCATTAGTCGTAGAGTCATATGACGGTCTCTTTATCTCGAAAGAGATTTAGCCAAGAGCTTCGAATTTGAAAGGCCAGATCCATATTCTCTTTGGGCTGTAATATTTAGTCAATGTCTTTATCTCTCGATCTCATTCTTAAGAAGATTTGACTGCTTTTTAATATCAGATTCTCAGAGATGAGATTTTCGAGAAGCTTTTAGGAGTTTTATCAACTCTTTATCGCATCTTCTATTCTATCAAACGGCGATACAAATGTTTAAGTAACCCCTGGATCATGAGTTAACGAAGTAAAGAATATCTTCAACATTTGCATTCATACTCTTGCATAACGTTAACCAAATCATACATGATTCAATTTCTTATAGTTTGATCGCACTCAAACACAAATTCGTTGGGATCTTTCGTGTTTGTCAGCCTCATACCTAACTGAAGACGAGGTACCCAAATATACCTAATCTAAAACTTTTCCACCTATAAGTCCTTTCTCCGAAAGTGATTGTCTATGGACCGAGCTCGAGACAATACAACTGATTTGGCTCACACTTCGGTGGTGATCGTCTGGTGGATACAGATCGACAATACAACAAACGAAGCATGTTTACTTTATAATAAAGTTCTGGACTAACCAAACACAATAGGATCGTTATCAAGTAACAGACTAACGTCACAGATTTTACTCTAATTATAATAAAAAAATTATAATTTTTAAAATGTAGTGCTAAAAGACACAACAAGATTATGTTAACGAGGAAACCGTGAATGCAGAAACCCTGGAC